>CM074443.1:912500-1087500 GCA_037101425.1 Elopichthys bambusa | reverse complement strand
TGTTAAACATCGTATAGATTTTAAAATCTTGCTAATTACTTACAAGGCACTAAATGGTTTAGCTCCCCAGTACCTGAGCGAGCTCTTAATGCATTATAGTCCTTCGCGTCTATTACGATCTCAGAATTCAGGCCAGCTAATAATACCTAGAATATCAAAATCAACTGCAGGCAGTAGATCCTTCTCCTGTTTGGCACCTAAACTCTGGAACAATCTTCCTAGCATTGTTCGGGAAGCAGACACACTCTGTCAGTTTAAATCTAAACTAAAAACACATCTCTTTAACCTGGCATACACATAACACATTATCAATTTATTTTTTCAAATCCGTTAAAGGATTATTAGGCTGCATAAATTAGGTCAGCCGGAACCAGGAACACTTACTATAACACCAGATGTACTCGTTACATCAGAAGAAGAATGGCATCTACACTAATATTAGTCTCTCTGTTTATCCCAAGGTTTACAGTAGTCAGCCGTATCTGGGCCGTATCCAGGTGAGATCAAGGACCTGCGCCTCGACACGACCACAACGCAGCCCTGAAGTATCAGCAGAGATTGAGTCAACTAGATCATCCACTGTGAAGGCCTCGTCGACACGACAGCCAGTGGCGCAGCTCCTCAACAAACCGTCTGTACCGCCGTGATGAATACGATCCTCAGCTGGATTGAACTGGAATAAATACTTTGAATGTTGCGATCCCATCAGACTTATGATAGCAACCTGAATCGTAACAAAGCACTGTTTGCTAGAGGAGAACTGGCCCCCGACTAAGCCTGGTTTCTCCCAAGGTTTTTTCTCCATTTTAACACCTGATGTCACCTGTTGGAGTTTGGATTCCTTGCCGCTGTCGCCTTTGGCTTGCTTAGTCGGGGACACTTGATATTAGATATTCAACAGTGCTTCGATCTGCCTGCATTGACACCATTTTCTTTAAGAGCTGCTGTGCAGCTAAAATTATATACCAGTTATCACTGTAAAGCTGCTTTGACACAATCTGCATTGTAAAAAGCGCTGTATAAATAAAGGTGACTTGACTTGACTTAAATGATCTTTAAATCAAAACATCTTTAAAAACAGCAACTTTCAGTTTTGAACTTTCAACGGGACAGTTAATAACAACTTGATCACGAAAGAGCTCTCATAACCCCTGTTATTGAACAAACTCCTTATGTTTTTCATTTTTACATTGTTCTTGGTTTTCATATCTCTAAATGTGTTTGTTTTGCAATGTACACAAGCTCTTGTTAACTGATTTGTGTACAGATCTTTTGAAACAGGAAACAATTCCTTTGATTCCTTGAATTTTTTCCCCCAGTTTACCAGTGACTTTGATTAATAATGTCATCATAACTAAAACTATTTCAGCAGAGGGAGCAAAAGAAAAATGTAAATAATGTGTTAAGTATAGAAATATACAAGCAAAAACTATGCTTGTCCTCAAAACACTGCTTGCATACGGATAGCTGGCCTCAACACATTCAACCCCGCAAGACCATTCTGGTGAACCAGCTTCACCAGCTCTGTTTATGCTGGTTTATGCTGGATTTTTCAGCAGGGTATTCACTGGTGAGTCGGCATCTGCCAAGAGCCTGACCTTTGGTCTTCTGGAAGATTCACATCACTTGCTCTGATCCATCCATTGATTCCCATGCCTGCCGAAATAGGATTTACGGCCCTGCTTCTGACCTTATGTTTTTCTGTTTTCAGACTCCCGCCAGGTCATTGTTATCGGCTAGATCTTGTCACTTTACACACAGAGACTCTCTACATTAAGCTAGATCTAGATAGAGACTAGAAGCAACTGGCAATTACTTTCCTATTGCAGACATGCCAGCTACATTGTCGCACCATTATTGTCCCTTTGGTAAGAAAGTGTGCATGTTAAGACAGAAACTAAAAATGTGCTTGTGAATCCAAGGATAATGTCGACTATGGACCTGGGGATTTGCTCTAGTACCCCTAGTATTTTCCCAGTCCAAGTACAATCAAAGACTCAAATAGCATATTTACATCAGCCCGACTGTAATAGATGCTTTCTGATGAGATTCAGATTGATTTTCTTTGTGAGCTCCTCAGTTGTGGACGATGCAGGCTGAAGGAGCACAGCTGCTGCCCTCATTTTCACAAACACACACATCGAGGTCTAGCCGTCACTCCGTCACTCCGCTGTGCACAACGGACCCCTCCGTATCCATGGAAACCCTCCAATGCTGATGCTGGCCAACTGGTGATCGACTTCGGGTTGAAGGAGATGTGGCGTGCTGTGATGGGATATTGGGTAAATCAACTCAGATACAGAGGACGGACAAGGCTGTATCACACAGAATGTGAACAGGGTATGGCCCTCGTTTTAAGAGAAATCGACAAAAAAAACAAATACGAGACGCTCTCTTAACAACAAGAAATGATGCGTTTGTTGCATATATCAAGCATGTGGAACTTTGAGGATTGGGAAATAGGATCTGGCAGCAGCAATGCTGTCACGTTACGACTGTATTAAATTATATACTTGAGAAAAACTCATGTATTTATGCATAGCTGCTACTGAAAAGCCTCATTCAGGTTGTTTTCTCATGTAGATGCAAAGCATTAAGTACTAGTTAGCGCCCTCTAGAGGCTGAACAGGTAAACAACACAACATTTACACAGAAAGCATAGCATTTTTACATTTAAGTACATAGCGTTCTGTCTGACAAATAATGTTTAAGATAACTGTGGCATCTCAAGGTACACTAAATAAAATTGCATTTTAATTTGACATCACAAGCCCAAAGTTTTTGGTTACCAGAAAGAGAATTTAATGCTGATATTTGTGCAGATATTTGAATCGGTCAAACATAACATGATAAATATAATGATGCTTAAAAGGTTGACACAAGCCTTTTTAGTGATTCATTATGCCAACTAAAATAACATATAGAGAGAGAATACAGACAAAATGCTAGTTTTTATTTACATATTTAGTCTGACCCAAAGCTTTCAAGTAAAGTGATACACATCAGTTGTCCTGAAAGGATAGAGTGAATAAGTAAGTTAGTCTCTGAACACTAACGTCATAAAACAAGGTGTAAGAATGTCAAAATCAGCCAAGAATCAAAGAACAAGCCAGTTAATAACTTTCATTAAAAATCCTCATTACAGTCACTCGGTTGAATACGACTTCAGGCAGATTGAGACGATGTTAATAATTATATGCACTGAGCAGACGTAGATCTGACACCCCAGCATGAATGACGCGGGTGGGAAATTGAAAATTCAGTGTAAATTAACATGGAGGGGAAATGTAATAATGCTCCAGTACGCTCCTGTGGTAGGTCTCTTAAATAAACCAGGAAATGTCAGGCCATGTATAAGCAGCCCTGAGGGCAGACGATGCCTCTGCATTAATCTCTGCGGCGCGTGAAAGCAAGGGCTTGTGACTCATATCAAGATGTCACTTGACACCCATAAAATCAGCTACCTAAAAGTTATTGCTTTTACAAACCACGTCAGCATGTTTACTCCTCTCATGCACTGGCAGTATTTTCAGTCGCACATGATGAAAAGTCTATTTGCCAGACGGGGTTCCACGTAACACAATTTTTATTTATCATTATTACTCGCATTACAAGTAGTGTGAGTTATGTAATCAGGGGCCGTATGTAGAATTACGTAATTTTAAGAATAAGTATGATTCATAAAGGTTCCTGTCAAGACTAGGTCCTAAATTATTTAAGAGAGGTGGAGAGGGATCTTAAACTAGTTAGGAGTAACAAGATGGCAGCAAAGAGGAGCTTTCCAATGAAGATATATATATATATTTTTTTTTTTTTCTTAAACCATCAAAATATGAGGAATATTATGTTTATATTATATTAAAAGTTTTAAAATATGAGGGAAGAATAAAAACACTAAACTAAGCAAATGTATTTATCTGACAAAATTATATAAATAAAGGAAAACTACAGCTACAGGTTTCAGAAAAACAAAAAAGCTCAGAAAAAAAGCACACATTGACTACAATATTCAGTTTTTAATATTTCATTGGTCATCTTGGTCCTTGTGTGTTCATAATTTCTTCATTTGAAATCATTTGAATAACGGTTGTTTTTCTAAGTAACCTTTTTTAGTAAACTTTACTTAATGTCCGAGAATTTGTTGAACTTACTTAAAACAGTTGAGTAATCTTTACTGTTTGCATGCTATGCTTTGTTACTCAGAAAACCCTAGTAAAAATTACTTGGCTGGTTTGAGTACCATTTCGTCAAGCAAAAAAAAAAATAAAAAAAGAAAAGAAAAAGGGGGCGGGGCAATTCTTAATATACTTTTCACTCATTTTCTCCACTTCTGCAGTTATCTTTCTTTAGTTGCATTCACTCATTTTCTTAAAGTGATCTTGCATGTTACAAATAAAACGTTTGGGATAACGTCACGTAAGTTGACCATAAATTCATGTTGATTTCCTAAAATTTATTCTCGCCATTTTAGTGATTAGCGTTTCCTTTGGTTTTGCACTTGGAACTTCACTTATATTATTATAACTCTTTTCCAGTTGATTCCAATTGATACAGTTATTTGTGATTTTAAAGGACATAGATCACTTTTAAAAAGTGACATAATTTGGCACTGAACTCATTTAGACTTTTGGTTTATTAGATCATATCACTAACATATATATCATAAACACCATACTATTGTGAAACATCAAACTTTTAAAGAGATTGATTCCTCTCTACTTGCAATCAAGCTTGTTTGAGTCACACACAGACATCAACATTCAGCATGCAAAACACAACAATGGTAACAATGTTTTTTTTTTAAATTAATAAGACCACTACAGTTTTATTTGCCGTCATTGTTGGGGTAACACAAGACAGCAAATAAAATTTTAAAATAAAGCCACAAACAGTAAAACAAAGCAATTACTTGTGCCGCAATGCACTCTGGGAGTACACTTCCTCAGATCACAGATAGAATTAAGTTGACAAAACTTAAATGGTTTAAGTGAGATCAACTTAATACAATTAAGTAAAGCTTACTTAATTTTAAGGCAACGAGTTTGCACAATTCAACAATGTTTTTACAGTGCATGAAAAAATGGACTCCAAGCACAGCTATGCGATATGCTTATATCTTTAAACACATTTTTAAAAATATTTGAATTAAGGTTGAAGATGTCAAACTGACCATCAAATCATGTGGCAAAAGCCACTTTTATGTTGACTGTGGGCTCAGCCGTTGATGAACTCATCATGACACATCATCGCTCCAGTTGTAAATGAGGAGACATTTATCAGTAGAAAAAGATTCCACACCATCAATACTAATTTGTGATAATTTTGCACAATGCAAAGCTATTTTTAAAAATAAATGTAAACATTAAAACGTTTCAGTGTCTATATATATATATATAATAACAACATTAAATTATTGGTGTTGTGATGCTGTGACTTCACCCTTGCAGGCTCGCTATTGGCTGATTCATGGGTTGAGGGCGGCCATTTTGAGTTGACATCATTGTAGTTCTTAGTCAGCACTTAAGAATCAGTCTTAGACTTTACTAAAAGTTGCTTTTAGCTTCTTTATAAAAGTCTCCTACTCTTAGAAAAGTTTTTTCACACTTGAGTCAAAACTTAAGACTATTCTGAGAAGTTTTATACATACAGGCCCAGATTTTTTTTTTTTTTTTTTTTTTTTTCTAGTAACGCAACAAAATATCTGAGTTACTTTTTTCCCCCATTTATTGACTGACACTTCTCCTGTCCTCATGTTCAGAGAAATAAAGTGCAGAGGTGTTGTGTGAACATGATGGGTATTGTAGTTCTAGACTAAATGTGACCATACGTTTACTCATTGGCTGAATCCCAAATGGCACCCTAAACACTCGCGGTCTTCTTATGAGTCTGCACTTTCATGATGTAATGCCGCTTTGACTGCCGGGTAAAGTCCTCTGTGTAGTTCGCAAACTTGCTGCTGAGCCAGCAATTTTTGCTTGAACAACTATACATTTAAAGTTTAAATACAGTAAATAAAACAGCATCTTTATCTCTGTTCCTTCTGCTACGGACAAATTATGTTCCACATACAAAACATGAAGTAAGGTTATGGTTGCCTACACAGCATTAAATAATTGAAAGGCTTGACACTGGAAAACAAAAGCGCCATTCAAGACTGCAAATTGAATTTGGTAATATCCATTAATGTCACTACAGCAAGAGGGAGAGAGGGAGAGAATGCTCTTCAAGGTAATTACCTTCAATTTTCTGCTATTAAACCCCATCAGAATGGACAGAGCACACTGCAGAGATGAATCCACACACATACACAGACCGCTGCCCTCTGCTGTTTCCAAATATAACACGGGTTGTTCCAGGAAAATCTTTATTTACACGTATTTATTTACATGCAGACTGCCGACATCTACGAACTAATGAACTAGTGAACATCTAGGAGTACATAACGATAACGTTTAGAATAATAAGAATAGATGTGGCCCAAATTTGAAACTAAAGGGATATTTTGAAATATTGCGAAGCATCAGGTTAAAGTCACCATGAAATTAAATCTGACAACTTTTATTTTTCTATGGAATATTGCAGTGTTTATTCTAAATGATTTATCAGTGCACATCATTATTGTGTTAAACTCATGTTCCTCGTAATCTTCCCCTCCCTCTTGCAGCATCTCTTCTCTTCTCTGATGACGAGGGCGGGGCAACCTGTCACTCACATGAGATCCACCAATAGCAAACCACAACCATCCAATCAATTCCCCACAGACAAAATCAAGCCCCGCCCTACATTTGTTCTCGTTTGCAAAGCGTTTCACTCAGATATATGTCAAAAGACTAGTGCAACTTCCCTTTTTATTCTGATTTTAAGTTTATAAAATGAGTTACATACATGAATTTGAACAATTTTCTAACTTAATGGACTTTTCATAAGTGATCTTTTAAAGATACACAGGGCTCTCAGGAGTTTTCGTGCATCTTGTTGTGTACAACTTTAAAACTTTATACTGTAGGTGCAACTTTTGAGTTTTACTTGAGTGGCTGCCTATTCCAGGCAATGTCATTTAGTCACATCATTCATTTCAGTTTAATCAAATACTTTCTGATTATGTAAAACCAGGCACAACTCATTCGACTCTTGCTCAGTAGCCGACTGAATTTCAAGGACAGAGAATTAAAGGTCCCCTATGAAAGGCTACAAGCTAGTTTCAGATGTAAAGTAAAATATTTTTATAAAATGCAAAGAAATCTTATATAAAGCAAAGAAGAACAGTATAGTTCTCAGGGTCAAAAATGACTTTAAATGATTTAAAATAAAGCAAAATGCCATTAAAATGAGCTAAAACAACTAGGTTTTAATCCTCCCCCTCAACAACTTTTTCTTTTCTTTGAAAAATAGTCTTGGATAACATTGTTAGGTAGCCTAATAACTAGAGATGCACCAATGTATCGGCCAACAATCGGTATCGACTGTTTATAAGGGTCATTCTACAGAAACGTCCACTTTTAGTATGACAAAATGTCTTAAAATGTATTTCCTTTTCTAACATTTAAACTATGAGACCACATTATTATATTACACTTAGACTTTATGAATACACATAAATGACAGCTTAATGATTTTTTTTTTTTTTTTTTTGTGCATTTATTTAAAGGCCGCATGTACCAATTTTTTCGTCACTGGTGTTACCTTACTTCTCTGGCATTTTAAAACATTTTTATGAAATATTATTTCTCAATTTTTTCAGCACATGCAGTCAGAGTTACAGAAAAATAATGATAATGCAAAAATAAGGAGATTGTGTTGTTTTGTTTTTTTTTTAATCAGGTTAGTTAAAAGTGTGATTGAATGATGTTAACTCAATTGCGCAACCATGTATTTGCTATAACAATGAAAATATTTGAAAAACAGTTATAAACAAGTACTGATGCGATCCTTTACATCTTAATTCTTGAGTGTAGCACAATTCAATGAATGTAAAATTATTATCATGTCACATATGACACATTTTATTTAATGTGACAGACAAAAAACAGTAACGCCAGTGACAAAATAACCAAAGATCCTTATTCTTCAACTATAATTAAGTAGATGGGACTAAATTTTTACATTTGGTATACAATCAAAGACTTATCATTGACACTTAGTGAAAGCAGTCAGTAAAAGTCATTTAAAAAATGTCTGTAAAATACGCTGTCTGTAGAGTCGCTGCTTCTCATCTGCACTCAATCTAGCCATACCTGACCAAAGGAAGATTAACAATGAGAAAGAAAAGTTATAATCATGTAATTTTAGTGCTATTTTATGCAAAAGAACTTAATGAACAGCTCTGAATAAAGTTGATCTATAAACGGGTAACACCAGTGACAGTTTTCATGAAAAATGTATTTTACAAAATGGCTGCTGCAAGGTATCAATCCACATGTTGTCAATCGTGGTATATTTACTAAATTAAGTAGTTTAATCCAGTTGCATTCTAGTTTTTTTTTTTAAAGTCCCTAACAATAAAGTAGGTCATACCAGTGACTTCATCTAAAAGCTTCATATGAAATTGTGATTTTCTTAATTAAAGGCTTTCCATTGGCCTTTCTTCATTGATCTTCAGGAAATAGGAAGAAGAAAGTCTTTTTTTATTTCAAAATAAGAGATTTCTTATGGTAACACCAGTGACACAACTCCAGGGGACCACTATATGTTTTATAATATTTATTCAGCATTTGTTAGTTTTGTGTCATTTACATCATATTTTTGATAGTTATGCATACATTATTGTATTTGAAATGGTAGAAAAACCTGTTTCTGAGCTCAAAATAAAGCACTTTCCCTCTGCACATGACTGTGTGGACGAGCTTTACCATGTTCGAGAGGAAGGAAATCAGAAATCAGGAGGAAAGTGATGAGGACTGCTTTTAGTATAAGTGTGTCACGTAAAGTGTGAGTACCAAGCAACATCTCCAGGTGCTCCCTTGAGAACTTTTCCAAAAAAAAGTTATGTGCACCCCTGATTATAAAACAACACTTTTCATGACTCCTTTACAGAATTGTGAAACTCATTCCTCTTTTGGATCAAACTTGGAACAGATGCAGAAGTGAAACAACACAAAAACTGGTGTTCCTCACTACCTCGAAACACACCACAGTTTCCTAGAGTTCCTCAAAAACACCGAGGGGTACACAAAAGTTCACAGCATCTTCCTCTCTGTTAGTTGTAGCGTGTATTGGTCAGATAATATTCAGAGCCTTGGGTAATTTTCTCTGATTCGCTTTCATAACCTCCTGAGCTTTAGGATGAGCACATGTTATTGGTGTTTTGTGCTGAGATTAAATTATTATAGATGTTTGTGTGTCCTCCCACCTGAAATAAAGAGCCAGAGACGCCACTGGTTTGTTTGTGTATCTGTTCTCTACCAACAAAAATAGTCACAAATGAACCCAAAAAAAAAAAAAAAAAACACATTTGGGAACAGAGCGAGTATGATTTCTCTAATGCAGTGCTTCTCAAACTGTAGTCAGCTCTGCGCATTTTGTATGTCTCCCTAGATCTGACACACCCATTTCAGTCATTTCGCTCAGAGAAACACGCTCTGAGCAAAGAGAAAACAAAGAAGCTTTAAGAAAAAAAACCTGCTCCTCGCTCCAGATGCAAGAAGTGAAACAACATGTATTAGAAAACTGAAGTGGAAACTGCAGACACTGCATTTATACTACTGAGAAACAGCAGTTTTTGTTTTATTTTAAATCTAAAATTAGTCCCGAATGCACGACGAAGCTGAGGTCCCATCATTTTCCTCATTCGTTAATTTCAGTCACACCCACAACAACATCTCTGACTGGGTATTTAAAGCAGCTGTGTTTCTGGTGTCTCATTAACACAAGACCAGCATCAAGCCATGTTTGTTCTGGGTCTGCTCACCTGTATTGTGCTGAGAGCATTCAGTGCTCAGGCAAAAGTGGTCACAAGCTTTGATGACTGCAGAGAGTTTTTCTACAAAGACACAGAACCAGGAGGAATGGATCAGAACGCCAAGAAAATCTGTCAGATGTACGAACAAGGAGGCTCTTATTACGCTACACTATACTACTCAGTCCCTCACAGGATTCCTCTCTACAGTGCCTACATGTTTGACCCTTCATGCTCAAGCAGCCCTGGAAGGACAGACAACTGGCACATCGAGCCTCAGGTGAATGACTCTGAGTTTAAGACTTTGGTAACACTGGTGCACTTATGACATATTATTGAACAATTAGTTAATAGTCATGTGCCTCAACAAGTAAAGTCATAACATAATGATACATTTTCAGATCATTAGATAATGATTAATTAAAGCAGACAACTGGACGTTGAAGTACACGGCTTCACCCCATTGTGGGGTTAATTTACACTTTTAGTTAATAAAATATGTTATTAAGGAATTAATACATTATGACACATTTAATTCATATATTACTTAATCTATTAATCATATAGAAACTTTATTAGTTGCTGATGCAGTAATCATTAATTAAAACATACATTAAAACATGATTATCTGTGCATTGGTTAAGCATGAATGAATGCATATTAGTGCACCCGTATTGTGAAGTGTTACCAAGACTTTCATTAGCAGTTTAAGCTCTGCTGAAGCAGTTCAGTTAATGAACTTATTGGTCTTCGTTCTGTATTGTCAATGCATATAGTGCAATGCATTGGATGGTACTTTACTGAATGATCTTAAACACTAATTGTACAATCGACATTGAAAATGTCCACTGAAATACAATGTAGACAGTAAGAACGGAACCTTTTACCCCTATGAAATTTAAAAGACATCAAAATAACCATCTAACATAATATTTCTTCTGTAGATTTCCCAACCTCGATCCCAAACTGACCATATGGTCCTTGAGAAGCTAGCTAATGAAGACATTATTAAAAGAAATCAAGCCATCAGCAGCGACTACATCGACACCGGATATGATCGTGGACACCTGAACCCCAACAGCTTCCAATGCAATGAAGGCCGTATGGCAACATTCACACTGACCAACGCAGCACCTATGGATTCTTGTTTCAACCGTGTCCACTGGAAGAATTGGGAGAGCACTTTGAAGACTTTTTTAAAATCCAAGCTTGACGTTGATGGTATTGCTACAGCCTACATTGTCACTGGTACGGTACCTGATGTGAATCTACGAATACCACAAAGGGGAACCTCTGGAGAACCTGAACGAGTGACGGTGCCCTCTCACATCTGGACGGCTGTCTGTTATAAGCACCCTGTTGACAGAAAGTCTTTCTCATTCGGCTATATTGGGAAAAACCAGCCGGAAGTTGACATAAGCCTGATGAGCATCTCAAAACTGAATGAAAGACTCAGTGAACTCTATAGTGAGCGGTTTAAAACGTATCAGTCAATTAAAATTTTTGCTGATGATTGTTTTGGTGACAATAATAAATTAAACATGGTCCAGGTCGCATTTCAGAAATTAACTGATCTACCAGTGAACCAAGGAGAACAAATGAGCTCAGGCATACAAAGCACGTATCTCGCAGTGAAAAGGACCGTCAGCAGTGACAGCAGACCTGAAAACAAAGTCAAGGTGAGTGAGATGACAGTAAAATTAGCCTTTGACAGCATGAGCACTTACTACACTCTAGTAGAAGATCTGAAGGCTTTTGCTAGAAGTGCTTGCCTTATAACATTTGCGAAACCACTGTTAAGGAAAAATGTGCACGATGAGCTCAGAAAAAGGGAGGTATCTGACGGGAGAGATGCTGTCGAATGCCTGTTGGTCCCAGAGAAGCAGAAGACTGCAGCTGATGGATCGCCCTGCTCAAGTGTCGCTGACTTTAGTTACAGCTGCCAGTGTAACTCAGGAGGTCAAACTAAGCCCTGTTGCTCATCTCCCTGCCTGTACCAGGACAATCTCAATTCCTACAGGTGTTACTCAGGCCAGAGGCAGATAGAGTGCTCACCACGGTACTCACTTGTCACGGCTAATGGAGACAGATGCTTGGATGATCACCCCTGCGGCACATACGGCGAAGACTACTACTGGTGCTGGACCAGTTATGATCTCATTTTTGGCTTCAGGTGGGATTACTGCAGCCCTCCGCTGTGGAGAAGTAAGGCTAAAAATGGGAAGAACTGCCGCAGCAACCATGCCTGTGCCACATATGGTTCAGGTTACAGGTGGTGCTACACGGATGATAAAGACAATTATGATAAATGCTGTACTTCTGATGACTGCTTTTCCACTGTGACTGATAAAACATGCAGGTCTACTCACTCCTGTGGCTACCATGGCAAAACATACCTGTGGTGCTACACAGATTATGAAGACAACTGGGATTATTGTTGCACAGATTGCAGCTAGTAGATAGTTTACAAAGTTTATTACAATTATTACTAACACAGAATTATGTAAAGTTGATTGTGATTGTAATTGGAGCCCTTTACTAACCTAGAAACATAAAAAGTAGACTCCTACGTGCTTCTGAAATTAACAGCAGCCTTAAATGTATTTTTCATGATGATTTGTATGCAAAAACAAAAAGCTCAGTAAAATGAATCTATAATACTTCAGATTGATATACTATGTTTTTTAAAGTAAAAACAAATCTCTGACATTCATGACTCACATAAACACTCATCTACACAGTAGAAATTAAATGAGTAATGAAAAAAAGAAAAATGTGAAAAAGATCTACTCCACAAAAGAATGGTAAAGCAGTCCAAAAACAGCCAGAAGGAAGTAGTAGTAGCAAAGAGTATAGAAGGCGAAACTCTGATGCTGTTTTGGTAATGGTGGCACTTCGTAGCGTGGCAGCCATTTTGGAGTGAAAATGCCAACTGGACAACAGCACAGAAACAGACAGAATGGCAACGAAAGAGAAGTCAAAGTGGAATAAAAGTGTACGTCATCAGTAAATTTAATGAGAGCTGGTAAATGTTGTATTGCCTTATATATGTTTTATGTTATCAGTTGTCTAATCCAACCATTAAGTACACATTTGAGGTAGTTTTTGATACTTTATTGAGTATTTCCATTTTATGCAACTTTTTACATTTACTATTACTATTACTTCCCCATGATTGTGTAGCCTACAGAACTAGACTGAGAGACCATTTAAAGGCCTTTGCAGGTGTTTTGAGTTAATTAGCTGATTAGAGTGTGGCACCAGGTGTCTTCAATATTGAACCTTTTCACAATATTCTAATTTTCTGAGATACTGAATTTGGGATTTTCCTTAGTTGTCAGTTACGATCATCAAAATGAAAAGAAATAAACATATGAAATATATCAGTCTGTGTGTAATGAATGAATATAATATACAAGTGTCACTTTTTGAATGGAGTTAGTGAAATAAATCAACTTTTTGATGATATTCTAATCATATGACTTTCTTTCTAAAAAGGAACATAGTTGTGATGATACTGCCTTTTCTAGTATTTTTGACAGAAAAGTGAGATTCGAGATCGGCCTGTAATTGACTAATTCTCTAAGAGCAAGTTGTGGTTTTTTAATAAGAGGTTTAATAATGGCCAGCTTAAAAGTTTTTGGTACGTATCCTAGTTATAAAGATGAATTAACGATATTAAGAAGAGGATCTATGACCTCTGGAAGCATCTCTTTCAATAGCTTAGTCGGTATAGGGTCTAACATACATGTTGTTGATTTTGACGATTTAACAAGTTTAGACCATTCTTCCTCTCCTAAAGCAGTGAATGAATTGAATTTTTCCACTGGGACACTACAATGCACTGATGCGATACTGTAGTAGACGGTTGCATGGTTATAATTTTCTCTCTAATATTGTCAATCTTGCAAGTAAAGAAGTTCATAAAGTCATTACTGCTGTGCAAAATCAGAAATTGAAGCTTTATTTCTTGTTCATTTAGCCACTGTATCAAATAAATACCTAGGGTTGTGCTTATTTTCTTCTAAAAGTTTTGAAAAATAGGCAGATCTAGCAGTTTTTAAGGCCTTTCTGTACTCAATCATTCTCTCTCTCCACAAAATGCGAAAAACTTCTAGTTTTGTTTCCTTCCAGCTGCGCTCCATTTTTCTGGCTGCTCTCTTAAGGGCCTGAGTGTACTCGTTGTGCACGGCGTTGGACAACAATCCTGTGGTGGCTAGAATCGTGCAGCAGAGGAAAGTTGACAAGCCATTAAAAAAATATTGACTTAAGAACCACTTATATTTTCAATAAATCATGTTCCCATTCACTCCGGTGACGAATTTTAAAATGAATTAAACTAAATTCTATTTATGAGGTAAACCTTTTACATTTTTAGGCATTAACTATAATGTCAGTGCCTAATGCCAAAATGTTTTCTTTGTTCATCAAGTAATTTACTGGTCAGGCATTATTGTTCCAACTATTTTGATGTACGTTTTGAAAATGCACATAAGAAATCCTAAATGGAAACGTACATGCGATAATAATGGTATTATGCATTAGGCCCAACAAAGTCTGACAAACACAGCCATCGACATAGAACTCGGATGTTTAAACTCGTAGTCATTTTGTGCGCGAGCGCGTTCATGCGGAGGCTGCCAGGTACAGTTGGTACAGGCGTACAGTGTATAAAAGTAAAACACTGTATAAACGTTTATACAGTGTATAAAAGTAAACTTCACAGTATCGAATAATGTCTTGCTTACTCATATCTGTAAATTACGGACTATTTTAAGTTGTTTCTGCTGGTATAAGGAAACAGTTGAAGCGATCGCGCCAGCGCCTCACGTGCGCACACAACATATTCAAACTTGACATCGCATTATCAAAATAAAATACAGTCAACCAAACATATAAAAGGTTACACTGCTCATTTCAAATACTTCGTAGTATCATCTGTGCCGTTCAGCGTGACCACCGCTGAAACTGGTCCTGCCAACCCACATTTTTGCTCATGTGAAGAGGATGATTTTTTTTTCGTCGATATTGAATTACAAATCCTAGTCTACATAATAAATGATAGTTCAGCATCCAAATACATTGCTAATATGGAAACATTTGAATTCGTGCCGAATGAGAGAGGTAGGCTGCGTGAGAACACTGGTTTTTACTCTGTTTCGCTTCAAATGGATTAGTTTTGTTTTCTTTATTGCTACTTAAGTTTTTATTCTTGTTCTGTATATGTATATTATATATTTTAGTATTCTTATGTTTGGCTTAGACTTGGATTGGTCGCGTCAATTTAAAAAGAAAAAAAGGGTCGCTCTTTAAAAAAAAAGTTTGACAGTCACTGCTTTATATGTTGCTTATGTGTCGGAAAACACAAAACACGGCATGGACCGCTTTTGGTGTTATGAGTTTGGGGATCCCCGAAATTAGGTGCCGGATCTGGATCCGACTTGTTCCAGCACAAATTAAGCCCTGCCACTGTTCAGTCAAATCAAATCTGTTATTTGGCTTTCAGTGACATGCTTTTTAATTATATATGAAACCTGCAGTCCGTAACTTTTGGCGCTCTAGCGGTAAATAAACAAAATTGCAGGCGTCTTGGTACTGTGCAGGTACTGCGCTACTCGGCACTCGAACCAGTCTAAAATAGTCCCAATAGTCTCAAAAAAAAAAAAAAAAAAAAGGTTGAGGACCACTGCTATAGAGGCTCTGTTTTATTTCTGTGTTGCTGTTTGACAGTGTTTCTTTAGAAAAACGAGTGACTTTTACACTTTTTAATGTCAAATTTTGTAACGTTTGCATTGTATTATTTTAGTAATATCGATTGTTTTCTCATCCAGTTTTTTTTGAGGAGGCACTGCCTCCCTTGCCTCTCCGGAGGAAACGCCCCTGATGGTTACACCCCTAGTTTGTGACGTCAGAATCACCAGTGATTTCAAACCACGGGTTTGAGACTGTCTTTTTTTTTTTTTTCACTGCAGTTTTAAATAGAAAATACTCAGCAATGGTGTTGACTTATGAATTTGTACATGGTTTGTCTTAAAGCATAGTAAAAACACCACATAGACATAAACAACATTAAAAACTTGATTTTTTTTACCACTTTAAATAAACACTGACTGCATAACAGCACCGTAGGTGGCGATATGCACACAGAAGGATGCAAAGTGCCTAAAAACCAAGAAGAAGAAGAATACTGGGAATAGAGGAGCCACAACAATGTACAGTATGTGAAAAATATTGTTGTTTTTTGTTTTTGTTTTTTAACATTAAAGCATGTTAACCTATTCCATTACACCCAATAATCAAAATAACACTTTTGAAAAAAGCATCATATGACTCCTTTAAAAGGCCAAGGGCATTTTTGTAAAGAATATGTTTGTTTTATGCCAATCTCGTAAATATTTTACTGGGCAGAAATTAGGGATGCACCGATAGGATTTTTTGGGGCCAATACCGATTTTAACAAACAATTATGGGCCGATTCCGATACCGATATTTGTCACTTCCTGTGTTTTGAAATTTTGTCATCAAAATAGATAACATGTTTTAAATCAGCAAAGTTCAAAAACACCTGCATTAAAATATACTAGAAGGTTTATTGGTGCATCATCAAATAATTTCTAATGAATATTGATTGGATCCATTTAACATTTAGCAGGCCTACATAAATACAACTGAACATATGAAATAAAGTGCTTTTTAGGTAGGTTTAATAGTTTTCAGGTACAGAAATAAAGTAAACAAATGTAAAATAGCACTGCATATTCTTAACTGTATAAATTAAATACATATTAATTCTTTATTGTAATAGACTTTATTATGATTAATCTTCTGATTTGTTTTTGTATACATTTTAAATTTTTTGTAAGTTTAAATAAGTATGAGACCAAGGCGGGACTCTTATTTTGACGAGTGTTCTAGTCTACTGAGCTATACTGGTAATGGAGAGAGCGCAGTTCTTTTATTTTGCAGATTTAAAGTTTGTCAGTTTATTACACACACCCCGAAAAGGCATAGGATCTGTACGTATTTGTTACTGGTAGTTGTAATAAGTGTTTTGTGTAATTCGCTGTATGTCGCTGCACTTCTTGTTTAGCTCTTATGGTGATTTTTACTTTAAAAAATGCCGATGGTTGTCAATATGCCGATAAAATTGGCCGATTTATATCGGCGGCCGGTGCATCCCTAGTAGAAATTGTTTTTAAAGATCCTTCTCCTTAATGCTTATTACAAACAACTGGAAAAGTCATGCAAATCCATTGGTTGAAAAGAGTAAGTTTCCTAAAGAACATTCTTTCTGAAATTCACTCATAATTAGTGAATTATTTTACTTTATAGGCTATAAACAAGGAGTGGCCATAGATCAAAATAAGTTTTGAATACACTAGAGCAAGAGGGCCTTGAAATGTTGTGGAGAAATATTGTTGTGCCGTCTTTAAGAACAGAAGAAGTCCATGTCCTACAGAGAGAGAAATATAATGCATTATCAGAATAAAAAGTATAATGTCATATTTATCTCCCCCCACCCCAGTAAATCGTACTTACCGTCGTTGGGATCTCAACAGTTTTCTTCTCAAAAACATGTGTCTCATTGACATAGTTGCTGGGGAAATATCCCATGACACCCATCTGGTCTACATAGCGGTCACCGTAAACCTGCAAAAGCAAAGCTGCCATGATTTATGTGCTCGCACAGATCAGACAAATGTCAAATGGAGAATAAATGTTAGACACGCACACTTCCAGACCAGAAGACTCCAGCTCCCTCTACAGGCTTGAGTTTAGAATACACATAGATCATCTGGCCTCTTCTCAGGTTTATGTACCTGCAGTCTGAAGCCACATAGTCTTCAAGAGCTTTAGCCACTGAAATAACATCTGTGAGGCAGAAAATATATAAAAATGTGTTTAAAATAACTGAACGGTTACAATTTAAGGGGGTAGTTATAACACATTTTTATCATATCCTATATAAACAAACAAACAACTGAATATTTCCACCATCATTCACTCTTAAAAATAAAGGATCTTTATTTGCATCAATGGTTCCTCTTTATAGTGGGAAAAAAAGCTCTTTAGTTTATTAAAATGTTCTTCACACTAAGAAAAAAAATTAAGAACTGTTCACTGAAAGTTTTTTTGAGGGAAAAAAATATATATATATTGTTCATCGATGGCAAAAAGTCATTTTTTGGAACCTTTATTATTAAGAGTTTTGCCTGGGAGAAAAGATAACATGTTGACCAACACTGGGGCATGTTGTCACTGTGAAACCTGCCACTGCACAACAAAATGCACAAATCAAAAACACAAAAATGGTTTTACACAATAGTGATTGTAATTAACAACTAGCTGATAATTGATTTCAAATACAAAATATTGACACATTGCTTCTACATATCGGTGTCATAAATAGTGTAAACTCACATGAACAGTCCTTGTCTGCACAGATCTTGACGTTTGCCAGTTTCTCCATGTGAACAGCATGTGCCATCATGTGACACCCAAGTCCGACACAGATGAAAAGGAACATCAGGTTGCACGTTTTGTCCATCTTTAAATGATTGTACAGGAGGAATCTCTTCTTACTGCCACATTCCCCAGTGAACAGCAGCACTGAGAGACTTACAGAAACAGTGAAGCACAACCAATCAGACGAGAGTCCAGCTGCACATTCCAGCTTCAGGGAAAAACAACCTGTTTCCGGAGTCACACTCACCAGCTGAAACTCTCCTGAAGCCAGTGACTCTCATTTCTGCTTCTGCTATGGTTGCCTAAACAAGTAATTGAAAGACTGAAAAACAAAAGTAAAGACTAACACCAAAAGTGTAACTCAACACTTACATACAACAATTCATTAACATAATGCTTCAGATCAGGCGTAACATTATGACCACCTTCCTAATATTGTGTTGGTCCCCCTTTTGCTGACCCGTCGAGGCATGGACTCCACTAGACCCCTAAAGGTGTGCTGTGGTATCTTTTCAAGATGTTAGCAGCAGATCCTTTAAGTCCTGTAAGTTGCGAGGTGGAGCCTCCATGGATCGGACTTGTTTGTTCAGGACATCCCACAGATGCTCGATTGGATTAAGATCTGGGGAATTTCCACAAGAGCTGCAGTTTTGGAGATGCTCTGACCCAGTCGTCTAGCCATCACAATTTGGCTCTTGTCAAACTCTCTCAAATCCTTACGCTTGCCCATTTTTCCTGCTTCTAACACATCAACTTTGAGGATAAAATGTTCACTTGCTGCCTAATATATCTAACAGGTGCCGTGATGAAGAGATCATCAGTGTGATTCACTTCACCTGTCAGTGCTCATGATGTTATGACTAATCAGTGTATGCCAGTACTGAATAAATATGAAGATAAATTAAAGTTTCATAACACTGTTTGTGTATATTCACAATAGCCTATACTTTTATATCTGTCATTTTATAACTGTGATTTAATGCACAAATAAAGTGCCCTCCAAAAATGAATAACATCAGCATAAAGCATTTCTTGGCGTAAATGCATTAAATCAACTTGCAATTATCACTAAAGCCCTGATTATACATAACTACACGTCACCTGATGTCACCTGTTGGAGTTTGGGTTCCTTGCCGCTGTCGCCTTTGGCTTGCTTAGTCGGGGACACTTGATATTTGATATTCAACAGTGCTTCGATCTGCCTGCATTGACACCATTTTCTTTAAGAGCTGCTATGCAGCTAAAAGTATATACCAGTTATCACTGTAAAGCTGCTTTGACACAATCTGCATTGTAAAAAGCGCTGTATAAATAAAGGTGACTTGACTTGTATAACATCTTGTAGAAAATGTGGAATAGATATGCTATAATAATATTTAATAAAAGACAAAACAAAAATTGTTATAGTATAAATATGTAGCATATTTTTTTCTGAAGTCATATCCATATTTTCCAACTCTGAGAATGTTTCCTATTCCTCTTATTGCAGAGAGGTGGCGCTGTTTCGCTGTTTTGTTTGTAAACTTAATTTACTCCACTCAGTTTTTGAACTCTGTCCACAGTTTTTAACGCATTTAAATGTTATAAAGCTAGTTATCCCACAAAACACTTTCAGAAAGGTAAATTTAACAAGGTAATGTAGACAGTGTCGAAATATCTATCTTTAAAGTAAATTTAAAGCCAAATAAAAGGTTTTAATTCTTTTTTTTTTTTGACTCCATGTATATGTTATTGATCATTGTGTATTAAATAACAAAACTGATGCAACAGCAGTGCAAAGTTTCCTTTCACTGTTATGTGTGACACAATACAACTGGTAGATAATTCCTGTAAAGTTACATCGTGATTGCAGCATGCCTAAATCATGAATATTCAATGATAACAATACTTCCTTCTTCCTTTACAGAATCACGTCTGGTGTTCTCGCGGGATCTTATTCTACTCTATTTAATTCTGTTAGATTCTGTATACACCATGTCAGAGTTTCAAACAGCTATAATTTTATTCAGTACAGAAACAAATGAGAAAATGTACATTATTTCCCTTCGCATGACGTAATGTATAGAAAGTTTCATGACGCACTTCCGCAAACTTAAACCGGACGTCGAGTTGTTTTTGTTTAGTGTATGGGGGGGGTTGAGCCCTACCGGCTCGAGCTTAAATGCGATGTTTTATTCGCTCTCTTCGTATTTCTATCTATCTATCTGAAGCAGGTGAATGCAGCGGGGCGAATGGCGTAGGGCAGACGCGGTAGTTTATCAGGTTATTTCGGGGTTTTGAACAGGGATGGATACGCGGGTGTCGGAGCTTTTCGGGACCGCTGCCACACAAAAGTCCACCTCTCAGGCGGCGACTAATGGGGCTGCCAGCAGAAAAACCGCCAAAAATGGCAGCAAAAAGTGCAAAAACCGGTCACCCCGGTATCCAAAAGCAAGCAATAATCCGCCATATCTACCTCCAGAGGTGAGCCGACATCAAGTTAAACACATCTGTCTGTTTTAAAGCAGCTGCCTCACTAACATTACTTCAGTTCTTCTGCTTTTCTTATAATTTCTCTCAGTATTTCCTTCAAACAAGGTTTTATATTCTGTATATACGGTTTTGTGACTTCACTGATTATTTATTTATTATTTTGTTTACAAAAATACAGTGTTGCAAGCATTACGTGATGACATAAATAGATGGAACCATAAAGTATACAGTCAATAATATACCAACCTATTCGAGATATTAAAGTTTGTTAGGTTTATTAGTGTAAAATGTATTAATAATAATAACACAGGTGGTACATTGTGATAAAATGATGCACTATAAACATTATAATCTCCATAAACAATCTGATATCGTAAAATATAAAGAAAAATAATAGTTTGCTTTCATATTGAATTTTTACAGTACTTCACAGTAAAATTTCATGTGCGTTTTTAAAATGTACTATAATTGTGAACAAAAATACTGGACTTTTTTACAGCCTTTTCTAAATATCCATGTGTTGTGACATAAAATTTCAAGGTACATTTATTTGAGTTGGTCATGTATAATAATTACATAAGAATTCGTCGCACTGCAGAACAAATGAATTGGAAACTTTACTTTCAGTGTTTGGCTGATAATGAAGGCGAGTTTCTGTAGAAAGAAATAAACACGACTATCTTTAAAGAAGAAAGAAAAAGAGGCGTTGAGCTGTTGTCACGACATCTGAAGTACTGCAACAGCTGTGTTTGTAAATATAAGAAATAAAGGCGGGAAAAGAAGATGTACGACTGATTCAGTGTTGTTTCTTTCACACTAGAAGAAGTCAATCAGATGACTAATGTAGTCATTATCTGGGCTTGTTGAACAGGATTGTTGTAATTTTAATGGAATGAAATGAGCTATGCGACATGCACTAAACATGTTTTTTGTCTATTGTGAGTTTTGTTTTTAAGTTTGTAATAACAAAGCTCACTTTATCATATCTGACATGCCATGAAAATGCAATAAGAACATGTTTTAAAGCAGTATAAAAGCAGCAAGACATGTATAGGAAGAGACTATTCTGAATGAGCCGACAAATTCGTTGACCTTGTTCGCACGGCTCTTTTCTCTACAGATGTAGGCTGAAGTCTTTGTGCTTTTGAATACTGAACTGTGTGACTTTTGAGCTTCATTCAGCATTAACTCTGCCCTGTCTTTTGTTTTCAGGCTGAAGAGGGAAACATTGAGTACAAGGTAAACTCTCTGCAAGCTCACACCGAACACAACGCAGCGCTTCAGATGGATATTTGTTTAATAATATTTTGTACTGCTTGTATTTTTTATGCATAGGTTACTCACAGTTGATTGTCAGTAAACGCTCACTTCTGTAAACGTAAGCGGGCGGCAGTAGATTAGCAGAGCTTTTTATACACTACAGCTGTTTAAATGCCTGCAAACAAAGCAGCATCACATTTAGTCACACCCATCATTACCTTTGTGTTCCTGAACTCAACGAAACACTCCCATTTCTGAATTCAGCCACACAGTGTTGTTGCTGCTGTTATTTTTAGCTTTGGCTGTGTTGTGTGATCTAGCTGAAGCTGGTGAACCCCACGCAGTACCGCTTCGAGCACCTGGCCACACAGATGAAGTGGAGGCTGCAGGAGGGCCGCGGCGAGGCCGTGTATCAGATCGGCGTGGAGGACAACGGCCTGCTGGTGGGCCTGTCAGAGGAAGACATGAAAGCCTCTCTCAAAACTCTCCGCAGGATGGCTGAGAAGTGCGAGCATAAACACACACTGCCATCACATGCTTAATTCATTATGCATGATAATAAAATGGATTATTTTGTCTTATAAATATATCAAATTCTAGCTCTGTATTTGGGTGAAATGCATAGGTCATATTTTGCTGTGTTCGAAATACACTATTCCCTCCACTAATATAGTTCACTTGAATGAAAACAAGTGAGAGGATTCGGACACTGAGTGCACCAGAAGTTTGTGCTTGCTGTTTAATAAGTATTAGAAACTTGGCAAACTGGCAGCTCCAGTAGTAATGAAAAGATTTATTTTGAAAACTAGCACGTATAAACCTTAATTAAACTATTTAATATTCAAGTAAAAATGAATTTATACCTGTATGATATCACGCTGTAGCCACATTGGGAAGTGGATGGACGGGTGATTCAGCTGCGGGCGCCATCCTCTGGTCAGACACGGAAATTCATTCGGTGCGCAGCGTGACTCTCACATTGCATTATGGGTATTCTCTAGCCGTTGAGTGTACATTAGCTGTACACTCGTTATTGTGGTGCATTGTGTGATTGAATGAGTGCACTCGGTATCATCCATTATGGTTTCGGACACCACTACAAATGGTTGTCCCCTCAAATAGAGCCCTATTAAGGGTATAGGAGGCGATTTCGGACACAGCCAAAGTGTTGTTTTGTTTTGTTTTTCTTTATCTACTCTCTCTCTGTGTCTATATATAAAATTTAAAATATAATGAGAATTACAAAACAAAACAAAAAAACAATTTTGCTGATTTTAGAGTGAAATATGACCTTCCTTGTGAAAAAAAAAAAAAAGTGTGCACTTGTAGTGTACTTAAAAGTGCGTTTTTTAAAAAACTGTTCTTGCAGATAATATAATGAAATAAAAGGCCATTTAAAGGGATAGTTTACCCTAAAATGATAATTAAGTCATCTACCCACCCTGGTGTTGTTCTAATGCCGTATGCCCTTATTTCTTATGGACCACAAAAGGAGATTTAAAAAAACAAATCTCGCTCATCCATATAATGGCAGTGAATAGCGACCAGCATCAAGTTTTTTTAGAAAAAGACGCAAAAGTATCTTTCCCAAAATTATCCCATGAGACAAGTGTCATTATTCACATGTTCTGCTGGTTTGTGATCAGGTTTGGTGAAAAACAAACTGGAATGTTATTTAAGGAAAATCCTTAAATAAGGAAGGAATGCGTTCATGAGACTCTATTAGCGCCACAGTTCACTCCAACTCACACAGAAAACACACAAGGTTTGAGAAATCAAGATAAATAAAAACACGACATGAAATAATACATGAATTAACACGACGCTTCAAAAAACAATTGTATCGATTACATCGTTACACCAGTAGGTGGCGACAAGTGACTTAATTTATTTGTCATTGAATCATTCATTCAAGAGATTCATTCAAAACATTTGTTCACCCAGTAATGAAACAAGTTAATTCTTTATGAGTGAGTCATTGAATCATTCATTCAACAGATTAAAAAAAAAAAAAATTAATTCAGATTAAACATTTTTTAATAGACTGCAGCAATTAACATTTTGTCAGAACCTCTAGTAAATTATTTTGTTTAGTTGTGTGTTCAGAATCGTAGGAGAATAGTATACTTTTTTTATTTATCTCTATTTTAAACAAAAAAACTGATTTTTAATTTATCCAGAATCGTGCAGCTCTAATGTTTTAACAAACATACTAAAGCACATGTAAAGTACTTTCAACTGTAGCGTGTTATTCAATATCACATTCATTACAAATATTACAAATGTGGAATTAAATATATTGAAGTACATGGCATACAAGTTGATTGATTAAAGTATATCTTACTTCATCAGGACATTCAGCAGTGACTTTAATTTCAAAGACAATAGAAGTAATTAAGAAGTCATATGCTTTTATAATACATATTTAATTATAATACATTAATTGCAATTTACATGCAATTAAGTGTCTGAAAACATTACATTCAGTTCGCACTTAAGTATATTCTTTTAAAGTATATTATTACTGTAAAAGTAAAGTATGTGCTTCTTGCTGACATGTTCTTGGCAGGTTTTGTGAGATAATGTTGTGTGTTTGTGGTCTGTTCAGGGTGGGTGCAGACATCACAGTTCTCAGAGAGAGGGAGGTCGATTATGACTCTGACGAGCCACACAGAATAGCCGAGGTCCTGGTCAGAAAAGTGCCAGATGATCAGCAGGTAAACGTTGGAGATGCACATTATCCGTGTCATATGCGTCTGATGTGTTTGACCCTCTAAAGTGTGTGTTAATGGCATTATTTGACACGTCTCCAGTTCTTGGACCTGCGGGTCGCTGTGCTGGGTAATGTGGACTCGGGGAAGTCCACTCTGCTCGGTGTCCTTACACAGGGAGAGCTGGACAACGGGAGAGGGAGAGCGCGACTCAACCTCTTCAGACACCTGCATGAGATCCAGACAGGACGAACGTCTAGCATCAGCATCGAGATCTTGGGCTTTGACAGCAAAGGAGTGGTGAGTTTAGCAAACTTAAAGCAGTTTTAATTCAAGGTGGCTTAGGGAAAATGGGGAAATGATTGGCTGAAAAGTGTAGAGGTTTCCTGTGACCACACATCAATTGAAATCTGTTAGTGTGCCAACTTGTGATGTTGCTTGACAACTGTGAACAACTCAACTCAGAATGTGCCTAACAACACTTCTCAATGACAAGTTTTTTCTTGCCTGGACTTGTTTGGGACGTGTCCCGATTTGCAGTAGTTCTTGGTTTACATATTACATTTACACTGCCCAGCCGTAACCTCACCCGTAAGGCATATTGTGGATTATCATTAGCACATAACATGCATTTAAAGGATTAGATTGTAACAATCAGCTTATCCTTTAAGTTAAAAAGGGGGTCAGATTAAACTGTGTGAGGTTTGGAGTGTTTAAAAAGATGAGGCGAACAACAGTAATAAAGTGAATAAATGAACTGTATTTACAATATTCACATGAAACAACACGATAAAACTAGAAAAGCATCCACCTGCTCCATACCATAATAAAACACTCCTTAAAAAATCCCAGAGTGTTGTCAGTCCCAATGTGAAAGTGTCCACCGGTGTAAAGAAAAATCCACAGAAGTGATACCAGAACCTTTCTGGTAAGGTAAGGTAAGGTAAGGTACTCTACAGTCCAGCAAGTGATGGTCACCAGTTGTGTTTGTGACCCTCAATTGACTGCCATGCTGCCTCTTTTTATTCTGGTCTACTTCCTGTCATGTGATCACTCTTCAGAACACACATTTTTGATGAAATCCAAGAGCTGTCTGACTTCTCCAAAGAAAGCAATTTAACAACCACTTTCACGGTCCAGAAAGGTACTAAAGACATCGTTAAAATAGTCCACGTGACTACGGTGGTTACAGTGGTAACAACTTTATTCAACAATATCTTCTCTTCTGTGTCATTCTCTTATGCTGTTTACATCCAGAGCCTCTACGTCAGAACGTTATTGGCCGATGCTGTTCACATGAGCAGCACGACGCATGCTGACGCAGGATCCGGCCAATAATGAGTCGGCGCTCTGACGTAGAACCGAAGAGAAGAGATTGTTGAATAAAGTCATTATTTTTGTTTTGATTTACACACAAAAAGTATTCTCGTCGCTTCATAACATTAAAGTCCCCCTGAAATCAAAATGTACGTTTTTTAGCTTTTAGTATGAATATGTTAGCCTTAAGGCTATGAATAAACTGGTGTGTTCCAAAACAATGACATTTAGGAGATATAAGCATTCAAAACTTATGCTAAAGTGGATCACGGATTTTCATGACATCACATCGCACTTCAGTTTCTCGTCCAATCAAATGCTGTCTAGAATCTGAAGTCCCGTCTCCTCCTACACTCTTACAGACGCTAAAGCTGACATCGGTCATTTGTTTACACATTTACTAGTTTCTACATGGAGAATGGCACATAGTGCACTATATAGAGAATAGGGAACGATTCAGACGGTGTAAATTTGCTTTCCTTTGACACGAATGGAGTCCGTTTTCGCGTTAGTGTCACATGAACCGCCGCGACGCAAGCAGCACAGTCTGCTCTGGCCCAGAGACACGAGAGCACAGAGCGGATCATATGTGCGAGTCGGCTCAGACCACAAAAGGTATCGGACCCATTTTAATTCTGCACAGAATGCTGTATATAAGCGATATAAAGGATATTAGGAGAAGAAACGGTTAGAGGTTAGAAGGAAACAGAGGTTTTACAGCGTCTAACGGCTCTGGCCGAGCTGTAACATAAACAAAACGCTATTGGCTATTTTAAAAAAAGGGGGCGGGGCTGTTCGATATATCGCCCTGTCTTCCTGTTTGAATAATGCTGCGCGTTCCAGTGCTCTTCAGTGGGCCTTTAAGGTTGAACCACTGCAGTCACATGACTGTTTTAACGATGTCTTTAGTACCTTTCTGGACCTTGAAAGTGGTGGTTATATCGAGTCATAAACCTCTCAGATTTCATCAAAAAGATCTTAATTTGTGTTCTGAAGATGAACGAAGGTCTTACGGGTGTGGAACGACATGAGGGGGAGTAATTAATGACAGAAATTTCATTTCTGGGTGAACTAACCCTTTAAGTTTTGGGTACCTGGACAATGAAGGGACAGAAACCTCTCAGGTTTCATAAAAAATATCTTGATATGTCTTATGGGTTTGGAACAACATGAGAGAGTTTTCATTTTTGGGTGAAGCTGTGACACTGCCACATATATTGT
Organism: Elopichthys bambusa; assembly: GCA_037101425.1. Taxonomy (NCBI): domain Eukaryota; kingdom Metazoa; phylum Chordata; class Actinopteri; order Cypriniformes; family Xenocyprididae; genus Elopichthys; species Elopichthys bambusa. The sequence continues at coordinate 1,060,158 of CM074443.1, read as the reverse complement.
GTCGTGTTTAACAAAGTTTACAAATGCATCGTAAAAAATAAAAAAACATATGGTTAAACACGGAAGTGTTTTGAAGTGAAAGAACTGCCTGAAATGAGTCTTCAGTAACTCCAGTCTCACTTCCTGCTGAACTTGTGTAGGTTTGTAATTAATTTGCATAAAGCCAGCCTCTGGTCTTCATTGGATGAACAGCGTCTCTTTGCCCCGCCCTCAATCACTGTAGTTGTATCTGAGACTGGAAGAGTTTGGTTCGTGTTGTTCATGTCGAGAAGACACTGTTTTCTGCTGCCAAAGCAAATCCACTTTGATGAGATTGATACGGTAAAACCGACGCCATTTTTACTGTACGTATCACTGTGTATGAAGTGCTGAGATTCAGATATGATAATGCGTGTTTGATTTACAACCAATCACAACAGACTGGGCCGTCTGGCCAATCAGAGCAGAGCAGCTCTCAGAAAGGCGGGGTTTATAGAGACCGAATCCTTGATCGAACCAAGAGAAAAGAGCTGATGCTGCAGTGGATATTATGAGTTACTTAAAGTGTTTTTTGACCTTGGATGAATGTAAACCTGTTGTAGGAGACTCAAAACTTAAATAAAAAAAGTGAGGAACCTTTAAAATAGCATAATAGGGGCTTTTTAAGTTTTGGTTACATGAACTATCAATGGAGGGACAGAAAGCTCTCAGGTTTATTTATGAATATCCTAATTTGTCTTTTGAAGATTAACCAAAGTCTTATGGGTTTAGAATGACATGAGGGTCAGAAATGATGACTGAATTTTCAGTGAAAGGTTTTTGGTGGCACTTTGCATTAAGCGTGTTACTAGCCTTTGGTGTCTTTTATCTAGGTGGTGAACTACAGTGAGTCCCGAACAGCAGAGGAAATCTGTGAGAGTGCCTCAAAAATGATCACCTTCATAGATCTGGCCGGCCACCACAAATATCTGAAGACCACCATCTTTGGCTTAACCAGCTACTGTCCAGACTTTGCCATGCTTGTCGTCAGTGCCAACACGGGCATCGGTAAGCATCTACAGCACGTTTGAGATTGCATAACGGTTTATGCAATTGGGCTGCCGCTTGCTTTACCTATTTATCTTAGATTACTGCCAGCGAAGCAGGCTCTGATAAATGTCAAATCACGCAGGGCAAGTGACACAAATAAACCTTGTAATGTTTGGACACGTCAATCCTTTTTTGGCATGGAGTGGTAAATCGGCTGTTCTCCTGGCCACTCAGTAAACCTACCATATGATCTTATGTAACGCAGAGCAACACTCTTAAGTGTCGTCCCCATTCCTTCTGTCTTCCATACCCCAAAATACCCCAGTGCAGCTCTGGTCCAGGACCAAAGGGGGTCTTGAATGAAAGGATAGAGAAACCTGAGACGTGTCAGTCTAGTTGTGACTGCAGGCCACAGTGATCAGGCTCAGGTGTCATTTCACTCTCACCCCCTATAAAATCTAAGCCATATGTGTAACCCAGTTGTGTTCCACATTTGAACTTGAGATCCCAAAAAATGTTCCTGTTATGAGATGTTGTTTAAGGTACTTAATAGCCGCCGGGTGACAAACACACTCCACTGAAATTGTTTCTGACGTGTTCTCCTGTCACAGATGAATACATTTCTGTCACAAAATTACTTATATCACAAAAGAATGGCCAAATATGGAACCTTGAGTCTCAGATCTTTCCAACAATGTGTTTTTGTCAAGTTTAGAATAATATTTGATTATAAAATGTTGTCAAATTTGAAACATGACACCACCCACTAGGGGAGAAGCGTGCGATTTGAAAAAGATTTTCAGAGGATGAATTTTGAGTGTTTTGAATGATCCCTAATTTATGATGATTATTAAAATATGTAATAGGGAAGAAGGCAATAAAATAAGCGCGCTAGGTGTCCCGAGTGGCGCGCTTTTAACTCTCCTGTCCAGGTAATATACAGAGACTGCTGTAAGCAAGACATTTGTAGGTTAATTACCCTTAAAAGTAGTGGTCGACCAATATTTTTTTGATGGCCGAGGCCGATATCTTAGAGAGCAAGTGGGCCGATGTATATGATATTACACTATTTAATTACTTAATATTTACTCAATTAGAAATAATTAAAAAATGAATTGCATGAAAAAAACAATTTAATAAACTAAACAGATTTATACTTTAGATGTTCACTTCTGTAATCCTACTATAGTTTTTTTCAGAATTAAAGAAATTGTTATAAAAATTAATTAAAAGGAAGTAAACAGTGTGCTCGATAGTCTGTGTGCACTGGAATCATATTTTCTCAATTAAAGACCAGGTGATGTTTTGTTTTGTTTTTTTTCATACAGTACACAGTGAATTTGACATAAATATGATGTAGCGGACGACTGGATAATGGTGCAGAATAGTTTCGGTGTTCAAGAAAGAAATTGAAAACGGTTGTGTTACTTTGGCAGTGCTAATGCACAGAAATTGAACCTTTAAAGACAGATATTTTCAAACATCAGTGTTAAAATCAGGAGGTATGGTCTACTAACACTACAAAATAACATACCAGAGAATACCAAATATACTTCACAGAAACATCATGTTCTAACTTGGCACGATGGAGGAACATGGTGTTGCAGAACTTATGTCCCAACCACGCTAGGACGTTTTGTCCATCATTTGGTTTCCATTTCCGCAGTGTAGATCCAATCACCCTGAAATCATATTGGCCCAAAACCCAGCCGTACATAACTGTGTGTTAAACATCAAATATTTTCTGATAGGCTGTGATTGTGTCACATCATGGAGCATTTTCATGTGCAAATGAAAAACTATATTTTCAAAGCAGACCAGTTTTTAGGAGAGATATTTTGCAAATTTGTGAGGTGTCTACAGGAGGTGTGCCTATGTTGTGGAACATATGCTGACATATCACTATGTTGTTTTGTTTGGGGTAGGTAGTGTGTCAGAAATAGGAGAAGATATTTGGTTGAGTGGGTTATGCACGTCTTTCAAGGAGGACACGAGTCTGCAACTCGACACCAACCACCTAAATTATGCAACAGCACACTGACGATGGTGTACAGTGTCTGCTGCACCTCCCTGGGTTTGACTTTTCCATAAGCAAATCCATGCAAACCAAGACACAGCCAGTTCTCCAATCATTAACCGCAGATGACGGGTGAACTTTGGCCAGATTTGACTGGCCTGCTGCCACACAGAAAGATCTCTCTTTGTGTGACAGCTGGACGTGACCTGCTCTGCGTATTTTCATGCTCTTGAGTGTGTGTGTGAATCAGCTGATGTGGGCACGTCAAAACAAGTGATGCTCAACGCCTTTGGCTGTCAGATGACCTACAAAAGCTTATCACACACCTAAATAAGTAACCCTGGGTCACATTCTGAGTGATTCTGAGTGTTGCATTGGCCTGAACCATCTACTGAAAGGTGGAGAGTGCAGTTTCTGCACCATCAAACAGTAGACCAAAAATAACCACTTACTTATTACTTGGAAAACCAACCCCAAACTTACACCATTGGTTGAGCTGATGATATGTCATGTCCACACACACAAAAAAAAACATATTTCAATTCTGCTCAGAATTGCGCACGTCACCTTTATTTATAGATCTAATCTTTATCTGTGAGGCTACTATCTCAGATATACATGTGCTTCTCTCTCACTTTAGTGTAGCTGGAATTGTTGGCTGCATGAATTATGATTACGTTTCTTGTATTTGAATAAAGGCGATGTGTGTAAATTCTAAACTAGTGACCCTAAACGATATTAAAATATCACAAGTTTTTGCACGCAGATTTTTAGAGTACGAGTTAAGTAAATTCACTTATGAAATTAAGTAAAATCAACTTAACTAAGTTAAAGGTGGGGTATGTATTTATTTTATTTTTTTTCAAAAACACCGTTTGGAAGTTAGTCGGGCCGACACCAACAGCAACGTTGTAACCAATCAGCATTAGGGGGGCGTAGCTATAATGGTCGAGGAGAGAGAACGAGCAAGAGGGAGATTTGAAGGGGAACAAAAAAACGCAGGAAGAGAGTTGATAAGACACAATACAAAAAAGCTCAAAAGAATATCACTGGAATGAAGGTTTATGACTGGGCAAGCGATTTAGGACCCGCGTTAATATTTGCTGCTTTGATTCCTTCTCGTGTAAGTAACACTGGGTTTGATTGTCTGGAGCTGCTGTGATGTTTGCAACTAACAACGAACACTTTACGTATTTACTCTTGTGTACTGAACGTTCATTTTTTGTGCTTCCTTGTCGTTCGTTCATCAACTGCGCTTTATTTTTCGTGAAGCATTTCGTTGCATGTGATAAACATAAATATCCACTCGGTTTGCGTGTGTAACAGCGGCCAGATAATGAGAGTTTTGCAGTTAAACGACTGCTAGTGAATGAGGTGTTTAGCGTCATTGATAGTGCACACGCCTCGCCTGCCAGCAGCGATTCGGCCGGGGTTCGAGACCGACTCGGAGCAGGGTGATTAGTATTGGAGTGTGAGTTTTGGAGGCGGAGCAATGAAGCGAGGGCTGGGTTTGTTTGGGTTGATTTCAAATATCAACAACAATGTCCAACAGCGCTGTTGAAAATCTACTTACCACACTTTTAAGTAAAATGATCAAAGAAAATAAGTAACTTTAACTTGACCAGTAAAAGTTTAAGTAACTTCTACTTAGTTGAAGTTTACTTACAGTACTTTATTTGAAGTAGATTAACAGTATAACACTGAACTAAGGCATATTTAGAAACATCTAAGTAAATAATACAATAGATATTGTGTAGACAACACATCTACACAGAACGTGGCACTCACACGAACATGGAGATCTCAATACTTGGTACACAACGCACAATGACGGTTTTCGAGTATGAATGTGTCATTTTGAGTAGAAAATGAACTCCAGATGTCACAAAATGGCAAGTTACTAAACAATAATAAAACAGTGTAAATACAGCTGGAAAACAGAGAGAAAAAGCAACCTTATTAATTATTTGTGCCCCAGTGCATGATGGGAGCACCAGTATTGGAAAAGTAAGTTTTACTTGCTTTCATTTCTACAAGCTTGAATGGAGTACTAATATAGAATTTATTTTGTTTTTTGAACTAACTTTTTCCATGTAGAAATTACATTTGTTTGTTTTTTTTCTGTAGTATTTCATTTCATCATTTTTTTCAGTGTGTACGTCGTGCACTTACATAAGTACATAGTATGCTCATGCGGAACAGGACTGAAGTGTTACCAAAATATTAATAATAATATTTTTCATACAAGTTCCATATACTTTCCACATGATGATGGTGTGTCACTTCCACCTTGACCTGGTCAAACTACAGTATGTCTCGTTCAGGAACATCTATTTATGTATCATAATGTACACTAGCCTTGACCTCCATCTGTGTTGCTGCCGTTTTTACATGCATAACATGCTGCGCTGGAGCTCCATCACACTCAGAGCCCTCCTTCTGTCAATGCCTACACACTCGCTCATAATGATATCTTAACAGCCCACAGACGAGAGGCACCCTGATAATGCCCCGTTGACATTCACAGCAGCTGTTTCTGTTGCACGTTGATTCTTGGTTTGTGAGAATGGCTGACAGAGTGTCTTTTCAAGACAATGTGTTTTACATAATATGGATTGTTTCAAAGCAGCTTCACAGTAATAAACAGCAAAATAACAGAATTAATTAATGATGCAAACTTTATCAAATATGAGACTAATTCAAAATCTGCTCTAAATCAGCTCTAGAAAGACAATAGTGTCATTATTCAGATCAGTTCAGTTCAAGTCCTCATCCTTTGGAAGCACATCAAAGTGGAAAACATGAATGACACAAACCAAACTCTTCCAGTCTCAGATACAGCTACGAGAGGGGCAAAAGAGGGGGTGGTCGTGGCCTAATGGATAGAGAGTCAGACTTACGACCCAAAGGGCGTGGGTTCGAGTCTCAGGTCCGACAGGGATTGTCGGTGAGGGGAGTGAATGTCCAGCACTCTCTCTACCCTCAATATCACGACTGAGTTGAGACCCTTGAGCAAGGCACTGTACCCCCAATTTGTACGCAGCAATTGTTGCCCACTGGATGGGTTAAATGCAGAGCACAAATTCCTAGTATGGGTCACCATACTTGGCCACATGTCACTTTCAAAAATTCAAATTCAAATTAGAAGTAAGACTGGAATTACTGATGACCAGGGCTCGACATTAACACTATAAGTGCAATGTAGTGTTGTCCAAAATATTGATTTTTCAATGACGATGTCCAATACTCATTTTCTGCAGAATAGATACACAATACCAGCTGCTCTTTCTCTCTCTCATCTCTGCGACAGCAAGTCGACACACAAACCACCTCAGGGCTTGAATTTCCGCATGGGTTTGAGCGTATTGTGCGTATTTGTACTAATTTCCGCAGATTTTGTTCTCACATTCAAAGTGCGCACACATTAAGTCGCCTCTCAGTACTCAATTAAGTTTTTCGCGTTTAAACAGTTACAAAATAATGACAAAATGCCAGTCTTGGTGAGTATTCACATAAACACAGTCAGTTATGTTTTAAATGAATGTAAACGGTTGAGAAAGAAAACGTGTACAGTATAATGGATCCGTTCGTCAGCTCTTAAAGTGACAGCAGCCTCATAAACCTGCTGCCAAATTATAAGATAATATTAAAAATATCTATATGGCAGTTTTTCCCCATGGTGTCGATGTCAGAATTGTGGCCAGTGAAAATGTTGAGTGGCTAGTAACTTTGGAAAACCACTAGCCTTAGAAACAAAAACTCAATTTATCTGATTTTTGAAACTTTGCAGACCTTTTACATTCACAAACAGCTGCTATATTACACACTACATGAAAGTTAGTATTCAAAAAGGCATAATAGTACATTAAAGTACGTAAACCTAAGAGTCTGGAAATATGCGACTTGGTTCCTTGTTTTCCGAACCTTTTGTGTTATCCACACAAACTATCAGCTACTCTTTAATCGCGCCTTGTAAGAAGTCTGAGGTTTCGTATATATACTCTCCCTTTTTTTTTCCCAGCGGGTACGACACGTGAGCACTTGGGTCTGGCCATGGCGTTGAAGGTGCCCATCTTCATTGTCGTGAGTAAGGTGGACCTGTGCGCCAAGAGCACCGTGGAGCGTACGGTCCGACAGCTGGAGCGAATCCTCAAACAGCCTGGCTGTAACAAAGTGCCCATGCTGGTGTCCTCGACAGACGACGCCGTCACTGCCGCCCAGAAGTTTGCACAGTCACCTAGGTACATCTAAACCCCTAAAACCATAGCAAAGCTTGACAATAAGAATCCCAAAAGATGAAAGAAGAACATGGCTTTAAACCTCTTGATCACAATCTGTTGTCTTCCCTGTTCACGTCTTCTCTTGCAGCATCACACCCATCTTCACCCTGTCCAGTGTGTCTGGAGAGAGTCTTGATTTGCTGAAGGTCTTCTTTAATATTCTACCTCCCCTCAGCAACAGCAAGGAGCAGGAGGAGCTCATGCAGCAGCTCACAGAGTTTCAGGTACAGTTTACACTTAATGCAAGCTCAGATGTTATCACGAATGGTCTTAAATTGTTCTTAAAGGATTTTATTCTTAAAATTGTCATCATTCCACACCTGTATTACTGACTTTCTTCTGTTGAACACAAAGGGGGAAGTTAGACATATTGTCAAACCCCTAAAATTCATTTTTTGGTCTAATATTTTATGTTGCATCACTACTTATTTCCATTCAGTGATCACTGACTGTCTGCTTTTCTTTTGATTTTTGTATTCTCTGACTATATAGAGATAATCCACCCAAAAGGATAGTTGTTTAACTCTGTTTTGTGATCCTGTAGGTTGATGAGATCTATACAGTGCCAGATGTGGGGACAGTCGTTGGTGGGACTCTTTACAGGTACATCTTCCTCTCTCCTCTATTGACTGTGGTGTCCAAATAGACACCGTTAGTGTCTAATGACTGTGTCCATGTGCAGTGGCATCTGCCGCGAGGGCGAGCAGCTGGTGGTTGGACCCACGGATGACGGGAAGTTTCGAGAGCTGACGGTCTGCAGTATCCAGAGGAATCGCTCTGGATGTAGGGTGCTCAGAGCTGGACAGGCAGCTACTCTGGCGCTGGGCGATTTCGACCGTTCTTTGTTACGAAAGGTGAGGATATCTATTAGTGGACAGGAGGATGCAGAAGGTCTAGAAGGATTGTGAAAATTAAACTTCCTCTCTGTGAGCTTCTTCAAACTGAATCTGAGCTGTTACACTAGGGGTGCATCAATAAGTATTAAAGAGGACCTGTTGTGATCTTTTACAAAGTCTTGATGTTGTTTTTGAGCTCTACTAGAACAGATAGAGCAGCTCCTCTCTTCCCAGTCTGTCAGTAACGCTCTGTCTCTATGAAGCCCCTCCTTCTGTAAAGCACAATGTGCTCTGATTGGTCGGCTGGAGCAGTGTGTTGTGATTGGTGTTTGGGAAATGTCCCGCCCCTTACCATAACCGCCAGTTTCAACACACTACTAACTAACTCAACCAGGCCCCACCCCTTTATTCTGCGTATGAATTATTTAAATGAGGAATATTGTGACGTCTCCATTTCTAAATACTACTTGGAGAAAGCGTAAGAATATCACGCGCTGTAATAAACACCTTTCTGAGACCTGATGCCACACCTACAGTTTCTGTTTTTGTTCATTCAGCAGCATTTTAATTGTAGGTGATATTTTATTATTATTATTATTATTATTATTATTTAAGCCAGTCTTCACCTGCAAGTTTAAAGTTAATCCCTAACTGAGATTTGAATCAGAGTTTACAGTAATGGAGCAGCAGGATTAAAGTCAGTCCTACTTAAATGTAAATTAAAACCAGATTCAAAATCATGGTTTAAATGTAAGTGCTAATTTTCTATTTGCCCTATTGTGGCGTATTTCCAAGTAAAAACGGCTTCTAGAACAAGAACAAATGTAGGGCGGGGCTTGATTTTGTCCATGATTGGATGGTTGTGGTTTGCTGTTGGTGGATCTCTTCTTCATCAGAGAAGAGAAATTTAAACAAATTTTAAACTTCGTTGCAACAGAATTAATAGATAAACCTTGATTTATTTTAGGTTTAAACTTAATCCTTATTGGTGCATCCCACCCTAGGATGAGTGTTTAATTGCTATTCAGTACTGCACCCGGTGTAAATTGTTTTGGTGTTGTTGGTTGTTCTCTGGCAGGGTATGGTGATGGTTAGTCCAGAGATGAACCCCACTATCTGCTGGTGCTTTGAGGCAGAGATCGTTTTGCTGTTCCATGCCAAAACTTTCCATAAGGGCTTCCAGGTGACTGTTCATGTGGGCAACGTTAGACAGACGGCCACAGTTGAGGCTCTGCAAGGAAAGGTGAGTAATCTGTATCTGTCTGATAGATAGCTAGATAACCAGTTAACTATAGGGGCTTTCACAACGGAGGAACATTTTCCTAGTTCCTATAACTACTGCTGAAAGTACCCACTTTTGACGTGTTCACACCACAGCAACTGGGAATGATTTTAGTCTTTTGGGGGGACTAAATAATAACCTACTTCAGAGTAGGGTTTAACCCAGCACAATATGAACTACATGCCATACGAAACACCGGCATCCGAGAATGTTTTTAAAAAGCTGTGTAAACACACAGTTTACATATACTCACTCCACAAACTAACATACAGAAATGTAATGGTAACGGCATTTACCTGTCTGAGGCGTTGTTCTTTTTCTCAGCCTCGATGATATGTAGCACTGCAAGATTTTGTCTCTTAGCTCTTCTTTTTGCTCTTTCAATCACATCTGCACTCCATCTCCTTTATCACGAAACACAACAAACACAGCTCTGATCACGACGTCCTCCATCCCCAAGTTGTTTAAAAGATGACGCTGTTTGTTGGCTAAACAGAAAGACTGCAAGCAGACTTGCATCTGTCCATCTTTACAGACACTGTAAAGAACTCTCAGACTCGCTGGTGGCTTATATTAATAGATAGTTAGCTAGTTAGAAAGATGCTAGCCAGCTGTTGGTTGGTCTGTCTGATTGTTATCTAGGGCTGGAGGATATATCTGCAGTACACCAGTAGAAATTTGGCAACCGGTAGAAATTTTCCAGTATCACCTCAATTGCGGTTACGTTCACGTGACGTATAGCTGCTTACATCCTCTGACTCGTAATTATGCATTTCTATGACAACACTATCAATGCCAACATGAATCTGCAGCGGTCAGGTGGTACAAGTTGGATGTCTCTGAAAAGTCTAGTTTACAAGTTGTAATTACAAGGATGTGAATGCTCAGAATCTCGTAACGACAGTAATTCCAACATGGCGCGAATTAACCTATAGAGTGCAACAGTTTCAGGAAGTAAAAACTTCTCCATAGGGAAACTGATTTTTAACAATACCTTATAAACCTTTAAAGACGGACCTACTGTGAGCTAGAGGTTGTTAATCTATGGCATTTGCTTCTGTTAAAGTCTTCAGCCTGCATTATTTCAGCCTATTTTTAAAATAATCATGTTTAATGGTGAAAAACTACATTACCCATGATGCTATACAGAAAATTCCACCAATCAGAGTCGCAACATGCAAAACAGCCCAAAATGAAGCACTGTGAATAACGTAATCGAGTCGCTTTCTCTACGTTTTCAAAATACTTAAATATCTGTACGTGTTTCTCCATTGTTTTTAGTTCGATTATGCTGTTCGCAATGCTTCATGGGATCGTAGTTCTTTCACTCACTGAAGTACACACAGTCGATTTTCAGATACTTTTTTGCTCGAAATCGAAGTTTGTAATGCTGTGATAATGCCATTAACGGAGACTTTTTTTTTTTTAAATAAAAAATCCCTTTGGGAAAAATGAATGGAAAAAATACCAATGCAGCTATAAAAAAAAAAAAAAGTGGGCCGGGACTAATGCACTTTATTATGTGAGTAATATAGATCTTGACTGAATAACTTTTGTAGCTTCAACAAGGATTAAACTGTATTTAACTTCTACAGTGAAGACAATCCAGTGATACTTCACATTAGATGACTTTATTCAGTTTCTGTTAGTTTGTTAGTATATAAAGCACTCTTTATTTCAGCTGTATCTTTGTTCAGTTGTATTTTATTTGTCCTATTACTAGTCATTAGTTTCGTTCTAATACTGGCCGTGAACTTGTCTTTAATAAGACTGAGAACTTTTTACTTGCACTAGTTAGGCTAGTATTAGTTCTTGCCGTGATATTAAAATAATCACGAATTGTAAAATTTGAATGTCATCTAAAGTGTTCCAGCAGAAGTAACTATATTGTGATCGTGAACTAGAATCACTGTAAGGTTTTGGTCACATTGCTCACCATTAGATGAAAGCAAAGATCAGTGTCTGTATCAGTAAGAGGTTCACTGGAAAGTGTTTTCTTGTGCTTCATCCGTTCTCCTTCAGGACGAGCTCCGCACCGGTGAGAAAGCTGTGGTTCGCTTCAGGTTCATCAAACACCCGGAGTATCTGAAGGTGGGCGCCAAGCTGCTCTTCAGAGAGGGAGTTACCAAAGGCATCGGACAGGTGACCAAACTACAGCCGGCGTCACAGTACCAGCCCCAACCGTGACGCTCATCCACCGCTTTCTTCTCTTCCCGTTCCGTTCGCTCAAGCCTTAGACACCAACCTCACGCCGAGACGAGCAGCTGTTCTCATTCGAGAGGATTCGCCTTTTCACGTCATAGTTTTATCCACTTGTAGTGCACAGATGTCTTTATATCGAACACTGCACTGCAAAATGATTTTATCACTCAGTGTTTCTGTCTTGTTTTCCAGTACAATTATCTAGTCAAAATACATTTACTGGAGAAGCAAAATGATATTACCTCTTGTGCAAATGAAGTGCTTGAAACAAGAACAAAAATAGCAGATATTTCTTCTCGTTTTAAACTTTTTTTTTTTTTTTCAGTAAACAAGACTTAACATCTTCAGTCATTTTGCTTCTCCAGTAAATGAGTCTGGATGTTTAGATGTTTGTGCTGGAAAACAAGACAGAAACGCTGAGGAAGAACATTATTTTTTGCAGGGCGTCTGCACAGCAGTCGGCTCATATCTTTCTTTTTTAGTATTCAGACGGCACTGAATAACAGTTCATGACACATTCACTGAGGCAGTCATTACTCAGTAACCAAAGGATTGTGTATTAAATGGCTGCCAAAGATTTTCGTTTTGTTTTAAGAGGACATTTTTTATAACTGATGTCAATGAAGAATGGTTTCTTCTTGTGGCAGCTAGAGTTTGAAATCATCACCTGAGCAGGAAACTCTGCTGTATCAAATGCCAGAAACTATCTCTGATATCTTTTTATTTATTTGATCGTTTTGTAACGAGGTTTTTTACAGAAGCGGCGTCATCCGTCTTGAACAGCACCGCCTTTAGATATAAATACGCTGCTTTACCACCAAGTGTCCCTCCATTCTCTCGCCATCACCGCCTCTGAAAGCATCAGAAGCGACTCTGCCTTGAAGTGACAGAATGGCACGTGTCCGCCTGCACTCCAGTGCTTTAGTAGCTCAGGAAAGCTGTAGTTCTTCAGAAAGTTCACACAGATGGTGCTGAACTGGAGAATTATATACACGTTATTATTTTGAGGAATTATGCAAAGGAATCTTTTATCTCTGCCGTCTCCCTTAGGTCCTAGAGTTTATTACACCTGTGTTTCCCACATGAACACTTGATTTGGTGCTAACGCTTTTGATTGACATGTTTTTAGATGTTGGGAGGGGGTGGATGAGGTTTGTTAGAAAAACGGTCTTGCCTAAAATCTGTCCTGTAAGCATTGCATGCGTGTACTGAACAGCATATCAGGATACATGTTGTGTGTAACGTTCACTCTTTCACTGTTCTGTGTTGCCTGTGCAATTTTAGGAGAAAAAATGTATTTGAACCAAAAATTTACGTTTTTGGAAATTTATGAAGGATGTCGTAGGAGAAATTCGTAGGAGGATGTTTTAGTTACTTAGATTTGTAATCATTTCCATTCTAATATGCATTTTTTTGAGTGACGTCTAATTTTTACACCGAATGTCACTTTTCTGGCCTAGACGTTTTTTTGAGATATTTTAAAATATTTTAGCCTTAATTTTTGGTGAATTGGAGTATTTATGTACAGATTTGTTTGTATATTGTGATGTACATAAATAAAAGTTTATTATAGTTTATGATTGACAGCTTGTTTTCTATCGACTGTCCCAGTGTACAGTCTTGCTGAAATATAAATGGATAACACTGCAAAAGACGCATTTCTTATTTAGTATTTTTGTCGTTTTCTAGTCTAAATATCTAAAAAATTATGTAAGATATTTTTTCTTGTTTATATCAAATAATAAAAATGAAGTGAGTAAAGAAAAATAATCCTGTTTCTGTTTGGGACAGAAACAATCTGCCCCATTGGCAAATCATTTTGCTTGTTTTAAGCAAAAACTCGCTCAATTTAGATTTTTCTTTCCAGAAAACAAGAAAAATATCTTCTGTCATTTTACTTATCTAGTAAAAGCATCTGGATTTAAGAATTTTTTAATATTTAGACTGGAAACAAGACAAAAATACTACATGAGAAAAGCGTGTTTTTGCAGTGAAACTCGAAGGGGACTGAAGAAAATAAAAAATGTAAATGTCCATCATAACAATGAAATTCACAGGCCTTATCTGTCAAAAAGCAGTAACATCTGTCAAGACTGTCACTATCTCACACTGGGCCGCTGCAGTGAGGTCTAGAAACACTAAATACAGCACATCTCTTACCTCAGGAAAGGATCACATCATTTGTATACAGTACATAGATCACAGCAGCAGTCAAAAATATGATTATATAATTGCATATAGCTGAAATTCATAAATTCAGCTATATGAAAAACATTAGGTCACACTTTATATTAGGTGTCTCTGTACTATAAAAAAGTACAAAAAACTAGGTGCTTATTGTGTTGATGCTGTATTGTAAAACACTTGTTGGATATGGGTAGGGGTTATAGATGCGATTACAGATGTAATTACATGCAGGTGACTTTTAAATGAAAGTACGATGTAAAACATGCATGTACACAATAAGTGCGTCATATCAAATGATTCATTGTAATGTTAGTACATAGTGGTTAAAGAGACTTGATATAAAGTGGCACCAAACATTCAGTGGCAATGCTTCGCCCTCTAGTGGTGTGAAGTGAATAATGCCAAAACCATCCAGCCAGTTCTCGCAGCAGCACACATTATTAGTTTAAAAAGGGATGCACAAACAAAACGTCATGGCATGGCTTTTTAATCATTTTGAAATGTTGAGATAATGTTGGCAAAGTTTTTTCTTTTGCACAGAAAAAGTCATAATAGCAAAACATGATTTTCCACATGTTCAACAAATGCTCTTTTTGAAATGAGGACCTGAAGATATTTTTATAGTTCAATGACCCCATTTTCGCCACATAAGAATAAAAATGCTTTAGTAAACCTTATTACACAAATCAAAATTATGGCATAAAAAGTCATATGTCAATTTCGACTTTTTATTGCGTTGGTGGCTTTATAAAGCGTTTGCAACTGGCTGGATGGTTTTGGCATTATTCACTTCACACCACTAGAGGGCGAAGCATTGCCACTGAATGTTTGGTGCCACTTTATATTGTGTTTTTAACTACTATCTCTACTAACATTACAATTAATCAAAATTAGCCAAATTAATAAATGATCTGTATGGTGGTACAAACGGCAGTTTTCCCTGTGGTATATCCATATTTTTCAAGGTATCGTATCAAAGTTGGAAATTCCAGTATTGTGACAACACTATTAATTACAAATTAAATTAAAAACATCATTAATTACATTATGACCCCTTTAATAAATAGCTTTTGAACAATATTCTGTACAACAACGTATTTATTATTTACATTAAGACAGGAAACGTATTTGAAAAAGCAGAAATATCATTTAAAAAGCTTGTCACAGTAAAGAGCTTGATCAGACTGTCTTTTTAAAGAAGGAGTCCAATGTGCTGGTGTTTCCCTGCACTCTGGCTCTCTTGGCCTGCGGGCCACTCTGAGTCTTCGTTCTGCTCTTCCCGCGGGACGACTGAGGAGCTCCGGCCAGAACCGGACTGTCACTGGAGACTGAGGAACTGAACGATTTCTGCAAGTCCAGAGCGAAGTGATAATCCGTATGCTCAGGCATTTCCCAGACCAGCACCTTCTGCCCGCAGCGTTCGCAGACATGAAGATCCTCAGAGGAGCTCTGCTCGCTCGCCTCCGCTGGAGCACAACCGCTCTCGTCTTCAGTCATCCACCCGTTTCCATCAGAGAGCGAGTTCGTGACCTGAAGGTTTTTCTCCAGGCTCTTTCTTTGGAAGAAGGAAGAGATTCCAGTGGCTTTCTGAGAACTGTTTTCCACAGGAGTGGGTGACGCATCTTCATCTTTACTAGCTTCCTCCAGTCGCCGTTTGTTCTTTTCAGCTGCTTTCTCGAACAGAGACCGGATGGCCCCTGGGCTCTTGGGGGTCGGCTGTGTTTTGGGGGTTTGCGTAGAGGACGGAAGCGACCGCGTTGAGTTTGCATCGCTGCACAGGAAGCTTGCTATTCCTCCTGATGAGGATGAAGGTATGTCATTGAACTTACTGGCTGACAAATAAAGGCAAGTCAAGGCCGGAGACCTAGGAGAAAACAGTGAAGCCTTAGTGAAGTAAACAACAAGATCATGGGTATGATGCCCGTGCGCATGTGCTGGTAACACGTAGAGCTTGAATGTGTTGGAAGATGCAGTACGAACGTTGCCATCATGAGAATAGGGTGTTCTGGGTGTTTGATTGGTGGCTCAAATCAAAAGAGTTCAACCCTCAAGTGGGTTCCTCCTTCAAAGTCTATGGGATTTCTTTCACCCATTTTATGAAAAATAGCAGTGAGTTCATGGAAAGTTAAACATTAGCAGATTTACAGAAAGTACTACAAATTTAAATGTCAGTTGGTTTTGTTCTATAACTCGGTCTCTACACTGGATGCGATGCGACAATAGAGCATTTAAATCGGTAGTATTGTCTACACTAGATACGGCATAAATTCCCGACAGTAAACAGATTCCCCGTTCTATGTCTGACGCAGTCCAAGTGCTTTGCAACGGTCAGTTTGTCGCGTAGACAGTTTTTAGCTGTTGCGATGCGATGCGACAACGGTCGCGTTTAGTGTAGACATGGTGTTAAGAGATTTAAATGTCAGTTTTGTTCTATTAAGGGACATAAGAAAAAAAATTAGATAGGAGGAAAAATATCTGGCAATGCTTTTGCGTTCTCTCTTGCAAGCATTTTGCGTTCCACCGTGAAACTAGCAAAGCAAACACAAAAGGTTTGCGAGCTAACAAACATTTGTGAGAGAACGCAAAACCACTGCCAAATAATTTTCCTCCCATATGTCCCTTTAGGGGCTCCATAATTAAGAGATTTAAACATTGGTCAGTTTTAGGTCAGAGAGGTTCGGCTGAAGATCTTAACAAGCATCTGAATAAACTCAATTTGAATTAAAATTCATTTCCCAAGCCCGAAGTATACTGTGAGACATGATTTCCGTCATCAGGACGGTCCGCGGACGCATCAGCGCGTACAACAGCACATGCACAAGATTAATGTTGAGACAAAAGAGTCCACTAGGTGGCAACCCGCAGTTGCGATGTATTGTGCAGTAGTTGAGAAGAGAAGTTTATTTTGACCTTGTGTCATTAGCGACGTGAATATGAGAACGCAAAAACAAAGATTTTAATATCATTAAAATTACCTGATTATTTTTATCTACGCATTTCGTTTTTTTTTTTATCTAACTGGCTGCACTGGTTGTTTGTTGGTATTGCTACTCACCACGCCTCCTGGTGACTTCCTGCAGTATTGAGGCTCTTGATGATAGCCAAGCTGTCGGATGTCATCTTCGTAGCGTCATATCGCGCAAGAGCGCAGCAGCGAGAGAAACTGCTGGCTTTCTTATCTCCAGCCTGCCGGACGCCCACGGTCAGCTGTTTGGCCACTCTCCCGTTCTGCAGAGAACAACAAAACATAGCGGGGCTGGGACAATAAATCAATGCATCGCTCGATTCTGAGACTTTCCGAATGTGTCGCACTTTTCTCTGGAATCGATTCTGAGCTTAGTTTTTAACAGCAGATGGCGCTCTAGGCTAGTTTTTAACTGCACACTCAAATGCTCATGAAGAAGAGCGCTCGTGCGTTCGGCTGAGTCTGAGAAAGTATTTGCACCTCAGAATGCTTTTATGACGCGAGATTAATGTAAACAGCCCACCGCAAACACTCTTGTAATTCACTTCAACCTTTTGAATGATTATTTTATAGAAGGTTCAAGAAGAGAGGAGAGTATGTCTGTTTCCAAAGCTTGCGATGCATTCGGAAAAAATCGATCCAGAATCATTTCTCAACTTGCGATGCATCGATTTACTGTCCCGGCCCTAATACACCTTGTGTCCCTCACGTTGTGTTCTGGTCATTTTGATTTGGAGAGGTCAAATGCTATTTAATGTTATCGCCAAGGCTGGAGAGTAACGGAATACATGTAACGGCGTTATTTAATCAGGATACAGTAACTGTAATTTGTTACAGTTACGTCAAAAAACCGTAGTAATCAGATTACAGTTACATTTTGAAAAAAGGGGGGGGATTACAATAGTTTCATTTAAAACTAAATGAATCATTATTTTGCCATAATAACACTATATTAAGCGCTGCTTGATTATACAGCATTTCCTGGTTCTGTTGCCAGTGATGACTCACGTGAGCCACCCGCTGGCGCATGCGCAAATAACACCCGTCTACAGTCTCCTCAGACGCAGATTGAATCACTGCTGCTAGTTGAAACCATGCTGCCCGCGGGGAAAAACGCTTTCAGTTCATGGAAATTTCGCTGCCATTTTGTTTTCAAAGAGGAAAATGCAATTTTCCAACAACATGGTTGTACAGTGCAAACTCTGCCTTCCAGCTACGAAAACACCGTCTTTATCAAAGGACTAAAAAATAATCTGTAATACCATACTGTAGCTACTAGAATAGCCCTTCACATATATATATATATATATATATATATATATATATATATTCAGGGCTGTGTATTCCCAAGTTGTGGAAATGAGACATGATTGCTTAGTTGTAATAGGTTTTAAAAGTAACCAAAATGCTAAACATTAAAATGAAGACAGAACAAACAAACAGAAATGTCTGACCTGAGCTTGTTTAGTTTTTTGTTATGATCTAATGTGACTTTTATATTTTTAAATCTCTAAACAACAACAATAATAATATAGCAATAGATAAAATATTTTACAAATCTGATAAATTTATTGTTGAGAGCCATTAAAAAGTATGGAACGTGTAACATTTAAAAACTTGCAGAACTTGGGAAGAAATAAAAGTTGATTCCCCCCAAATTTCTTTCTTTCTTTCTTTATATATATATATATATATATATATATATATATATGTGAGACCTTGAAGTAATCCAAAAGTAATCAGATTACATTACTTTCATATTGTGGTACTTGGATTACGTTACTGAATACTTTTTTTATGAAAGTAATTTGTAACTGTAACCCTCCCAAGCCTGGTTATCGCATAACTTATAATTTGTTTGTTTTTTTCCCCACCTTGTCAAAAATGACCCGCCTTGTCTTGTAAATCATGTTATATTATCATCAGCAGTTAAAAAAAGAAATGCAAAACCTGCACTAATTGTAAGAAAACAAGTTGAATCCAATATCTGGTGAAAATATAGCATAACGACATTTACAAGACATTTAAAAGGTCAGTCATTTTTGACCCAGAACACCAAACTAGTATTTTCAACACAGTATAATACGGTGTATCACAATATATGACAGGCATAGGAATTATTAGCAAATGTGAATTTTACTTGGCGCTTTAAGCATTTTGAATCTACATGGCAAAAACGGATGTTTGTTTGGAATGAAGGTTCCTCAAATAATGGGAATAAGCAAATCTTCCAGCTATTTGGGGTTGGCAAGCAATACAGCAACTAACTGCATGAATACAGAATGTGCAGTCACTGGTGTGTATTTTACATTTTCATCTTCGAACATGGTTCATCCAATCAGAATCGAGTTGGAATTACTGATTTGCTTTGTAAAATGACTCACCATGTCTCTGTCTTTGTTCAGTCTTTCCTCTAATTCAAGGGCCAGCTGATGAAGCCAGTGCTGCACCTACAGTCACACAAGAGCGTGAGCATCATGAGCAGGAACCTACAGACACCAATCTCAGATTCGCCAGATTCACCTGCTGTTTTGTAGCCAAACAGGTTTTCCCTGGAAAGTTCTTACTGCAGCCGATGGATTTGGGAAGCTGTCGGGGATTCACCGGCTCAAACTCGATCCCTCTGCACATGTCGTACAGCCACGGCCTAATGGACAAATGAAGTTCCCACACTTTTCGATTAATGAATTTCCACGACTTTTCCAACAATGCTTTGTGATTACTGGAAAAGTTTTTTTTTTTTAGAATCATTATATAGAGATAAAGAGCATTCACAAAGAGAAGTTTCTACTAGAAATGGTCTGAAATTGTGGTAACCAAAAAGAATAAATTAGAGTTTTGGAGTGCGAAATCATTGACTGAAACAGTGCCGTTTAATTAGCGCTTCCCCAACGGTGCGTTTTGTCGGTGTCCGTTTCGTGACACAACGTGGATAAACTACAACAGGTAAACATGACCGCTGTGTGGACGGTTGACGATATTGTTTTCTTGGTCTTCAGGTCTGTGGTGTTTTCATATAAAAGTCTCAGCTTTCAAATGCTGTCAACTTAATCACAGAATGTTCTTTAACAGTGTTGGAAAGTTACTTTTACAAGTAATGCATTCAAATATTGTGTTACTCCCTAATTGTATCAGTTACTTTTTATGGAAAGTAATGTGTTGCATTACTTTTTCCTCATCTGGGCTGGGCGTGCTTGTTTTGTTTTTAATATCAAAAAGGTTATTCTATTTTTGGCAAATGTAAACCATAAGTGGAACGAATAAGCCTCAGGCTGAATGAAAATGCAAATTCACGCCTGTACAGTAGAGGGCGCAGTTTAACGTTCAGCACTCTTCAACACAAAAATCACATTTGTGTTTTATGTTTTGTTTTTAATCTAGTCATTTTTGCTTATTAGTATGGATCAAATGGATTAGAGGTCTGCGTAGGACTGTTTTTTTTCCCCGTCCCGCTCCCACTTAAAATACACTGTTCACCCGCTATCTGCTTAAAATTATTTTCTTCCCGACAGGTACCGCTAAATTTAGATCTCGTTTCCAGTATCTCACATTTAAAGAAAGAGAGAGTGATTATACTGTCAACACTGTAAAACATGTCATGGAGAAAATGGGGCTCTTCACATCGTCCTTAACCCCGGGTTATCGTCGTTCAAAACACCACTTTTAACCCCGGGTAAAGGGACGTTTCACACTTGTAATTCAGAAGCAGGGTTAGCACCGCTTTTTACCCGGGGTTATGAAACCCTGGTATTAACCCCACATTGCGGTGCCAAACTTGTAAAGTGTGAAACGATGCGGTGTTAGATTACAGCTAGACGCTTAGCAACAGATAACCCATCGCGTACTCATATTTGCCTGCTTTGGACAGTCACGGAAACACTACGCATTGTATATAAACAGGAAATTCAGCGTGTGAGAGGAAAAATGTCAAATGCTGTCCGAAAATGTTTCATTTAAACCTTTAAGTCCGATATGTCCATTCAGTATAAACTTAATACTACAGTCGGCAATACGAGGAAGCGCAATGCCAACGCTATGTAAACAGGTCACGTGTTGCTTTCATCCAATCACTGACACTGCAAATATGCAAATAAGAGCATTAACACAGGGTCTGGGAATGTATAATGTGAAACGCCAGGTTATGAATACCCAGGATTAATTGTTAACCCCGGATAAATTATGAGCAGTGTAAAATGTGCAGCAAAGATAACCCAGGGTAGAGTCGTCAAATGGGCTCAAATTCAAACACTTCTGTGTGCTTTCAAATGCTGCTGTGCATTGATCATTGTAGCCAATCACAGACATATCTGATGAGCGCGTCAACACAATGGCCAATCAGAGGTAGTATCATATTTTTAAAATTTCTGTACCGACTTGTACTGTAGACGGTACTTTTGACAACTCTAACTTAGGGTTCAAGTGTGAAAAGCCCTAATAGGTCGCAGAGAAAAATTAAATTAAATTCGACACCTGTCACTCAAAGCTATAGGCTAAGCCAAAAATATGAACAAACAAACAGCTGGCTTACTAGCTATACTAAAAAAATGAAATCTTTTTTAACATCCACGCAAGAACAGAATAGCGGTTTCCATCCAAAGTTGCGAATTTAACTTGCGCGCAAATTTGGAATATCACATAAAACATTTGCGAATAAAGCCGGAAGAAAAATGGAAGTTGCTGCAGAAGAAGCCACTTCATTTATGAAAACCACTTTAAGTTTGCTCAGGCTTTACAGAATGACTAATACAGCATTTCAGATGATGTGTAATGAGATCGGTCCGCTGGTTGGTCCAGTTATCGTCGCAAAGTCACGTCTTTTTTATGATGCGCATCAAGGAATTTATTATTACGTAAAAATGTTTCCATCGTAGTTTATGCGCATCTCTGCGTTTCCATCCAGCATTTTTTTTTATACGATATCCCAAAATGTGCATAAAAATAGGTGGATGGAAACACGGCTAATGTCGGTGACTGACGATGGTTTCAGTACCGAACAGCTCTCCTCCAAAATCCTGAATGTGCACTCGTGGCCGGGATGCAAAGAACATATCTTGCCAGGTAACTGGGAACGGTGTGAACGCCACCACTGCAAGAAAGTTTTGTTCACTTCAAGTTCAAGCGCGGATGTGCTGCTGTTAAAGGATCTCGGGAGCAGCCGGGCTATTGTTTCTGGCTAAATGGAAACAGTGTTTTTGTTAAAAAGAAAAATCATTTTGATCAACCGAAGTGTAATTAGAAAAATATATATTTACTACAGAACGTTGCATGAAGATCACATTCATTTTCTTGAATTTTTAGGCCTGAATCTTTTTTGGACAACTTTTCCGATCGCAGGTTTTTCTGAATGTGTGAAGCCTGTCGTGTCGGTTCTCACCCCGTCTTCTCTCCAAAGTGCTGCTCCAGCTGGACCTTGGTGAATTGAGTGAGATCGCCCATGTTTTCCACCCCCAGAGCCTCCATAACGGACTTTCCCAGCTTCCCTCCGAGATTCCGACTGAAGATCAAGCACACATCATGCATGTTATCACTGTTATGGGAATCATATAATATCATGGTACAGGTGATCTACTTACATTTTTCTGATGGAAAGGGTGCTAAAGAGTTGTGGAACGGATCCCAGCGGCAAAACTGTTTGGCGATTGGGCTTGTTTAAACCACATGCCAGTTTGGCTAACACCTATGAAATAAATAAAAAAAAGGAAGGGGGGGGAATTGACTGAACCAGTGTTGAATGAGAGTTCAAGCAAGGACACAGAAATTCCTCACTGTTGCATTCTGGGATGCATCTGGACACATTAGCGTGTACATGTGTTTCTGAGTACTTCCAAATGTGGTTTTAGTCATTTGGATTACAAAACATTTGGGAGCATATTTACAACTGTTACTGCTAGGGCTGGGCTGAAAAACAATCAATTTTAATGAAGCAATATTGATATTTTTTAATTCTAAAATCAATCTTTTAGTCTGTGCTGTTTTCAGTCGATGTGTGAACAAAACTTATTATCTGTAGCTCCTGCCGTCCAATAATCATGAAAAGTTTTGTGCTTTGATTCTTTTTGGATATCAAACAGTCTCATTGTTTATTAATTTGTCAGTTTTATTACAAAATTCAAACAAATGCCATTTGTTTTTGTGACAGATCGCTGTAGCCACATGTGAAGCGATCAACTCTTCCTCTTTACTACTAGTTACAGCAGCAAATAAACATGAATGAACATCAGAAGACACAGAACAACTTACTGAAATGAATCATGTGTCATGTGATCCATCAATCAGTGTTTCAACCACGGAAAGATGTCAATAAAATAGCTGGAGAACAATGTGATGCGGTAACGTCACATTTACCTCAGAAAAGACATTCAATCTCCATAAACTATAGTCAGAATAAAGGTGCATTTTGATACATATGTGCACTATATTACACGTTCATTTAATGCATGTTTGAATAAATCTGTCATGATACGTTTTTATTAAAGACACCATTTAAATGTTTATATTTCAACAACGAACTGGAGTGGAATCATAATTATATAATTAAATATAAATGCTGCATTATGAGCAATTTAAGTATTTGTATACAGCTTAGTTTTAGATCGATGATTATTATATATGTAAAAATAAATAGTAATTGTATTTAATAGTTTGGACTCTATTGTTAATTTTAACCTTTATAGTAATATACAGACTGTAATATTTTGAATTAGCTTTTATTTCTTTGTTCATTTTAGCTTCGTAATTTAATTGTGTGCTTTTGTAATTTTATTAGTTTTAAATAAAATGACAAAAGCACAATGCACCATGTCATTTATTTAGTTTTAATTTTTTTTTATTCCAATTTTAGTTATTTATTTATTTATTTACAGTTAATCATTTTAGTGCTTCAACTTAAGTTTATTGCCAAAGCGACAATTCTATTTTTCATTTAGTTTACGTTTTTCAATTTTATTTTAGCTTTACTTCAATTAACATAAATGTTTTTAATAGTTTTAGTTAACGATAATAACCCTGTATAGTTAATAGCAGCTATTTTTTTCTACGGTCATACCGTACCTGAGATATATCCAAATGAATCGCATTGAGATCTGAATCGAATCTAGAGCTTATGAATCATAACTGAAATGTGAAATCTGTGTCAAAACCCAGACCTAGTTTCTGCTATTCAGTGCTGACCAGGGGTGCATTTCCCAAAAGCAACCAACAGAATTCACAAAACTTTCACCATAGTTGCTTTTAGCAAACGCATCCTCGATCATCTGAATGGGAAGTTGTAAAAAATTCCTGTATGTAAATGTGAAAGGTAGTTTGTGGTTCAAGCTGACCTTGTTGTGCGAGATCCCGGCGGAGCAGCGGAACCCAGTGTGTTGCTCCACCGCGGCCCTCATCTCCTCCACTATAAGAGCCCCGACCGCCAGACGCAGCTCTGCACAGACAGACTGAGCGCTGGAGGACAGAAGCTCCAGCCACTGCAGCAGACCACGGACCCGCTGACCTTCTGCACAAACACCATCACACTGATCCAGTGCATTTTACAACCGTTTCCATCCAAACTTGTGAATTTAAAGGTACACTGAGTAACCTTTTTTGTTCAAATTAACAAAGTCAATGCATCATCAATCCTTTTTCCAAAACGTGTTTATATTTTAGACCTGACAGGATGATTCTGGCAGGAAACTGTACATGTGTGTGTCTCGTCATATCAGTAAATAGAGAAAAGTTGCTCCGGCTGTTTTGACGCATGTCTGGTGTGGCAGAGGTTAGTGTCACAACGAGAGCGAAAGATTGACATTGAGCAGCTAAATCGACAACCTCCGGGGAAATCACAAACGCCGAACAGAAGAGAATCTGTTGGCAAGAGACAGAGCTCGTAATAAAACAAGAATCAACATCGGCTTGTCTTTTCGGAGATAAAGAGAGCTGTTGTGAAGGTGACGCAGGGATGATGGTGTTTTATTGAACAGATAAATTGCCATATGTTGCTCTCTAACAGAGTTCACTGTAAAGCATGATCTATTCTGAAGGCTCATTTCATTATGGTTGTTGTAGATGTGCTGGAATTTATTTTTAAGGAAGAACCGTGTCTATTAATGGGTAAAGCTACAGTAACGCTTGAGATCCTTTCCATCTAAACTGGTTGTATCTCTTACGCCCAGGAGTGAATGTTTTATGAGCAGTATGATAATCTCTCCATTTTTTCCAGTTTTGAGAAAGAACCATATTCATTCACACAGAGCGGAAGCACAACCAAAACAAAGTTCTTCTGCAAAGTGCACAGAGTTTTGTTTTTTAACCGCTAGAGGACCAAAAGTTACATAGTGTACCTTTAACTTGGAATATAGCATAAAACTTTTTTCAAATAAAGCATCCCATGTGTTCAAGAGAACAAAATCGTCACTTCCTGGGAAACTGGCTCAAAAATATCAGTAATAAAAATGGAAGTTGCTGCAATTTTTTCTCCATATAAATAAAGTTGCGTCTCAGAGCGTCAGACGAAACACAATAAACTCTTGCGCTCGGATGCTGGTGTTTGGGAACGCAATCGTGTGAGACGCTTCTGGAGGGAACTAAACCAAATCATTCTGATGACCGACTTTGACTCAGGCGTTTAAAAACCCACCGACCCACATTTGAGACGCTGCGATTGGTTCACTGGTTAGTCCAGTTATCCAATCACAGCCTCTGCTAAAGGTTAAGTCACCCGAGTTGAATTTATGTGCATCTTGGTGTTTCCATCCAGTGTTTTTTATGTGATATCCCAAAATTTGCATAAAAGATGGAAAACATATGGATTAGGTGGATGGATTTGCTGTCATTTTCAAACACACACCTTTATCTAGCACTGTATTCTCACTCTGGTCATCAGTGCCGGTCTGTGGAAAGCCTTGAACATAGGTTGTTTTCAGCTGCTCTGGTGTGATGTCCCGGACACTCACGTGCTTCAGTCTGTCCTCCACGCTGGCCGTGAGGTCCATGTACGCCTCGTCGATGCTGGCTCTCTCTATGACAGCGAAGCGTGACATCACCTCGATCACCTCCACACTTGCCTCTCTGTAACTGACACAGAAAAACGAGTGTTCATTTTGTTAATGGAATCTATGACGAAACATGTCCGTCGATGACCTTTTTTTCCATGACTACGATAGCAACGTCATTAAACGATAGCTGTGACTATATCAACATACGGTGATATCTTGCCAGATGTCAAGAGTTTAAATCAATGCATGTGCTGTTTCCTATTTGGTCACAGCATAAAATGAAAAGACGTGCACTTACTGGGTGAGATCAGCCTTCCCATGTGACTCTCGGACTCGTGCCACCTCTAGATCAGGGCACAGCTTCTTGGCATCATCTGCCCACATATTCCTGGTGACCCCGTGTGCCCTGGCTTCATAACTCACTGCTATAATGCTAATAACAAACATCGTTGGGCTTTAAATTACCATGAAATCAAAATTCATCAATTATTATTTTATTGCAGTATTCACTATAAATGATTTATCCATGGCACACACATCATTATTGTGTTAAATTCATGGTAATCTTGAATCAGAATATCTTCTCCTCCCTCTTGCAGCATCTCTTCTCTTCTCTGATGACGAGGGCGGGGCGACCTGTCACTCACATGAGATCCACCAATAGCAAACCACAACCATCCAATCAATTCCCCACAGACAAAATCAAGCCCCGCCCTACATTTGTTCTTGTTCCAGAAGCTGTTTTCACTCGGACTAGGCAACTTCACATTCATGGGTGAATTTCAGAGGAAATATCCAGCTTGTTAGGAGGTTAAGATCATTCACATTTTCATCATTATAATTATTTGAAAGGTTACATTAATCCTAAGTTCTCTGAGACCCAAAACTGATGACCTAAAAATAACTGCAATGAAACAGTGAAGGAAATATTATCTGTAGTTACTCATGAGCAAACATAAACATACAGTCAACATCAACAGAACCTAACGGTTAGATATATATATATATATTATTCTTGACAATAAATGTGTAACTGTAACACTGGCTCTCTAAAGAATGAAGAAGCGATGTCATAATGTTCATGTCTCACCCTCCGCCTTTCCATGTCTTGTATTGAGCAACAACGCATGGCTTGTTCTTGAGTTCGGGATTGATTCTTTGCTCCACTTGCACATAGAAACAATCCATGTCCACCAGCGCGACCACTCTTTCCTTCCCAAAATCCATCAGCACAATACCTGAAAGTCACTTACGAAACACAAAACTTCGCGCCTCTCCCGCGGGCCACATCCGCGCTCTTCTTCGCTCTCTGTCGAGTAGCGCGCGCGCGCTGCGCTGTGTCCGCGCACTGCCCTCTAGAGGATGAGAGCGCAATAACTTTGGTGTTTAATAAGAATAGACATTTATAATACAAATGAAGGTAAATATACAACAGAGAAAATACAAATGAAGACATTAAAAATAAAATCCAGTTGTATTACCAGATTTATTTTATTATCAATCATGCATGAATAGACTGAAACTGCAAATTATTTTTTAATATAATTTAACTTGGGAAATACTACTTTGATATATTATATTATATTATATTATATTATATTATAGCATAGTATATATTATATAATACGACTTTGATATAAACTTTGATACAGAGTAGGGTATAACCAAATATATATTTCTGTATATATATATATATTTCTTTACATTGTGAAATTAAAAGTTTATATGTAATAAATTCTATGTTGAATCAAAATATTTCTTTCTAAAGCTACTTTTTTTTTTTTTTTTTGTCTACTCAATAATTTTCTCATTTAACACAATAATGACTTTAAATCATCTTTTGGGGGTAATTTCTCAGCCAAAACTGATTTGTGATTAATTCTGTTCACATCATGTAATTTATGAGATAAAAAAAAATAATTAATTGCTTGAAAGCCCTACTTTAAAGTCACCATGAAATCAGAATACACAATTCTTGTTATTATTCTAGAGCCCGTCCACACAAAGATGTATACATTAAAATTTTGTATCGTATCGGTGTTTCGTCCAGACGGATCCGGCGTTTTGGGAGTCTGAAAATGACACCCTTGCGTTTTGTGTGTACAGCCAATCCATATGTTTTGTAAAATTATGTCATCATTAGTCACGTGACTTTTTTTCCCAAACCAGTTCAGCAGAAATCTTGCCCTCGAGCCGACTCTAAACATTTAATTGACCATGTCAATCACAGTAACACCAAACACTGATCCCTAAACCTACCCGTCACTGTAACCTCATCCAATGAAACTGGTTGCAGGGAGGGATTTCCGCTGAACTGGTTTTGGGTGGGGGAATCACGCACCCAAGGCTGCGTTCCACTCCACTTTTAGACACGCATTCACAAGCTTCCCTAAACACTTCCCCTCGGAAGTGTTCAGTTCTTTGTCCGTTCGCCGTTTTACTACGTTGTGTTGTATCTGCCCTTTGCCTGTTTGGATTACGAGATACGCCATGAGGCTGTCGAGAACGCAGCCTGACACATAGTCTTTACTGTATAAATTAAACAGTTTAATCCTTATTAAAGTTAAGATGGCAGCAGGTTTATTAGGCTGCTGTCACTTTAAGAACTAATGCACGGATCCAATATACTGATACACATGTGTTTTCTTTCTCAGCTGTTTATGTTCACTTAAAAGGAACCCCTGGTGCTGAGACTTGTATGGCTTAATATAACGTAAATGATGTCTCTTACTGAAATATGTATAAGATTATAAGATGCATAAGATAAGATTTACGTTATTTAAAAAATCCATAACATATTTGGACAATGGGCGGCGCCATTTTGTTTGTGTTCTATGTCGATGACGTCAAATGGTTGCACTCTGTCAGCTATTTTTACCACAACACAACTTCATGCATCACACTCTATAAGCACGTGTTCTACTGATTCTGTTTGACCACATTTATCACAGTTTCCAGTTTCATGTTTCCCCATTCTACACAGACACTGATTTAACGAACAATGTCCAATGCACATTCTTGACATTAAAACATATTCTTTCTAACTTTCTTCTTTCTAGACCTACTTACTCTTGAATATGACCAAAGTGTCTACCTTTTGTTCCACTATCCCACCCCTGCTGCCATGTCTTTCTTATTTCATTTGCAATTAACCATTTTACTTCTGCTTTACTCATTGACACTTTAATGTCAATTCTTTCCACCTGCACACAATCCTTAATCACCTGCACTTGCCATCTATTACCCTCATTAGCACTTCTCTACATAAGCCAGCACCCCTTAGTTCACCTTTGTCTGGTCTCATCGTTCTATACAGAACCTCTACTTGACAACATACCTTTGCAACAAACTGTCACCTCCTTTGTCGTCTTTAGTCATCTGTGTATCATCATCATCATCAGCCTGCTTTCTGCCCTTCAGCAACTTCTTCCGACCCGCAGATTATCTGATGCAGATCTGCGCATCACTTTCCATCACCCAGATCCGCCCATGGAATAGGTCGGCCGCTTCATCGTCGATGTGCACAGCCCTCAGGAGCAGGCTGTGTCACTCCCTAACAATGCTCACTATCTCCAGACACTTATCTGCATGCTCAACTCTCTGTGAATGATTTACCTCCAGCGTCTTCTACTCCTTCCTGTCACGGTTTCCCTTACCTGGATCTCACTACTGGCAAATGAGGCGTGTGCACATCTCCCTTGGCTACCTTGGCCATTGTGTTTGCATCTGCATCTGATACTCACCTCTTGTGCTTTTCCCCCTGCATATTACTCAATAAACAGTTAACAGTTACCCAACCGGGGTGGCGTCTGGCAAGAGCGCTGCGGTCATGTTGACTGTTTTAACCATGTCTTTAGTACCTTTCTGGACCTTGAAAGTGGTGATTATATTGCTGTCTATGGACGAATCATATCTCATCAAAAACATCTTAATTTGTGTTCCAAAGATGAACGAAGGTCTTAAGGGTGTGGGCGAGTAATTAATGACAGAGATTTCAATTTTCGGTGAACTAACCCTTTAAGCGGCATTGTTAACGAGAAGAAACTCCCAGATAGCACAGGTGCGTCTGTAAAGGCGGGTGCACACTGTGCGATTTTGGCCACGATTTGGTCGTCTGAGACAAATTTTGAGAATCCTAAAAGATTCCTATAATCTGTAGTCTTTGATCACTAGTTTGACATGCTCACAGACCGCCGATTAATGACCATTGCGATCAAATTTGACCTCCGACGAAGTTCTGAAGATTTGGCACACCGTCCTGCAGTGCGACTTCTCCTACGACGAATATCAAATTGTGAGCCGTGATCAAAATTAACGCTAGAGATGTCTTTGTTAGCCACCATTTCAGCCCTGTGTGTAATGACACCGAATGTGTGTGGGTTGATGATGTAATACTCTGGACAAGGTTTCATGCATGCATCCATTTTTAATGTGTCTTGTACAGTCTGACATAAACGACAGCTGAGATCCCACAGTGTGACATGAGGATCATGTTCATACAATCGTAAAGGACTATTATAAATCTGGCTTTAGATGTCTGGTAAAGATTTGGAGATCTGGAATATATCTGCTGTGTAAATACATCTGATAAAGTTTTACTAACATCTCCCACCACCACCCCACATTACTGCTTTCAAATTATTTTGGTGGGTCCTGGAACGGAAGAATTTGGGAACCCCGAACTAGCTACATCGATCAATCCCGATCATTTGACATAACTTCCAAGATGTCGGCAAGTCCGCTTCCAATCAGCATAAGACATTAAGTTTATGTAATGATACCCTCGTTTTTGCTTTTCGTCAGCTGTTTTCAAAGCGAATTTATGTTTTTCTTGCCATAATTGACACATTTTAACAATTTATTTAAGTCCACTTAAAAGAGGGACAAATATTATAGATGCAGTCAAATACATGTACAACATCATGGACCAGTGGCATACAGCAGATCATCACAATATTAAGCATATCTCTCAGTTTTTATGGATATTAGTAACAATGGCGGCTGCCTATAATAGCAGACGGAGCACAGTACTTTGCTAGCCGCTTAGCCCTCTTTTTGGGCATCTTACAACAAGCCTATGTGTGTGTCCAAATATAAAAACAAGTATAAGATGGTGTTTAGGAGTGGTTGGTATTTAACTACCTTAGTCATAAAGGCTTCCTCCATACTAGGGTCAAAGGTGCATGCAACCTGCAAAATGAACACCTCTCTAAACTCATCTGGTGTATTAGCAAACCGATTTAATATTGCAACACTGGAACATGGATGATTTTACACAGGAATGTTTATACATTCGTACTGAAGGTGAAAAATGTTTTGATATGTCTTTCCTCTATTCTGTCGTGGTATGCTATGTACATTCTCTTGAAAGCATGGCAGCCGTTCAAGATATGCGGCAATGTTTCAGTAATCTGTTCTGTAGTGTGATGCAAAACAATGAGGGACCTGAGTTGTAGAGAACCAGATGGGAAGGGTTATGTCTTGTAGGAAGAACTTGTAATCTGGCTTTTACTGTGAAAATGGCAATGTCCTTACTGAGTGCAGTATTCTTAAGAAATGAATGAGAAACAGTGATCAGCAGAGGGAAGGCATGCACGTTTTCCCTGAAGTTTCAGTCCAGCCCAGTGTTGTTTTTGATTATGTTAGTGTAAGTCCAACACACACACACACACACACAAAGAAGCTCTCATTGTGTCATGGCGACATCATGTGGTCAACATGTGAAAATGTGTGATGACTGGAACTCACTGAGGTAGTCATAAGAAGTGCCTAGGGCATAAAACTGATCCAGAAAACAGTGTAATTATGTGTTACCTCGAGAGGAGGTTATTGATATCAGCATTTGTGTAGACATGCGTGTTCATGGGACGGTGGGTGTACATTTGTGCCCTTTGTCCCTATCGTCCCAGTTTAGCACCACCCACGAATTACGCAACACCATGAATAATCGTCAACATAATAAAAAAAAATGCATAGTGCACAAACACTTTCTGCTGCACAGCAAAGAGTTTTTAAGTGTCGCTTTATTTTGTGAAAATGTCTGGGAAAGTTGTGTTGCATTACTTCAATGGAAGAGGGAAAATGGAGTCGATCCGATGGCTTTTGGCCGCAGCTGGAGTTGAGGTTTGTTGCATAAAGTCTACAAAAGATTTCCACGTCTGTATAAATAAATAAATGCAGTTGCAAAAAAGCGATTGATACTTTACATATATGTACATTTTTCCTAAGGATGTGCAAAAAAATTTTTTTTTAAAAATCTATATTGCATATGACAATCAATCAGATCAACACGTTTTTTCACCTTGACTTTGTTTTGGTGTTGTGTTCACAGTTTGAGGAGGTGTTTTTGACCAAAAGGGAGCATTATGATAAACTGCTGAATGGTATGTTGACTATTCATTAAATTCCTCATCAATCATCTCTCTATATATTAATGTGATTCCTATGTTTATTGTAGATGGAGCCCTGATGTTTCAGCAGGTGCCTTTGGTTGAAATAGATGGGATGCAGCTTGTGCAGTCAAGGGCCATCTTGAATTACATTGCTGGAAAATACAATCTTTATGGAAAAGACCTTAAAGAACGGGCTTTGTATGTATACAGTTTTAATGCAAATTGTTTCTCAACTGTTGTCAATTTTTAAATAAGATTCCAGTGAACATGTAGCCTTGATTTTCCACCACACCTAAGCAATTATCACTGTATTTTTGTCCTGAAGGATTGACATGTATGCAGAGGGTACCCTCGATCTAATGGATATTATCATGCTGTGGGCTATCGAGACACCCGAAAACAAGCAGAAACAGCTCAGTACTATAGAGCAAAAGGCAAAAGAGCGTTTCCTTCCTGTGTTTGAAAAGGTACTGATAGCTTTGATTTCTCTTTATTATGAAGCATGATTGGATAAATTAAATCATGCAACTTTTTTAGGGTCTTGCAAACTCTAATTTCCTGGTGGGAAACCAGTTGAGCCGCGCTGACGTTCACCTTCTGGAAGCCACTCTGATGCTGCAGGAGTTATTCCCTACAATACTGTCATCCTTTCCCAAAATCCAGGTGCTGTTCCACACTTTCCCCACACAGACCATCAACCACAAAACTGGACTTACCTTGCTTAATACTTTACAATTTTTGGTCACACTTAAGAGGTCAACAGTGTCATTATTGATGTAATTACAGAAATTAATTACAGCTGTAAATATAGCTGTGAGCAGCAATTATCGGGGTTCAAGCACTTTAATGCTTTTAACCGTAGTGAGCTGACAGTTACATTAATATTAACCATACGAACTACACGTTAATTTGCAAGGGGAAAAAAAAAACACACACTGCTCTTTGAAACCTGAATTTGTTTTACTGTGAAAAGACTTTTAGATTTTTAAAATAATGTTTTATTTAAAAAAAAATTATAATTTTTTTTTATTTATTTTTTTATGGCCAATTCCAATATTTTTGGAGCAAATTTGATACCAGTTGCCAATTTTTTTTCTTTTATTTATTTCTTTTATTTGTTGTTTATTTGTTCTATAACAGGTCAAACTGGCCTTAAACAAAAAATACGTGTAGGCATTTGGTATACAGGCACCACTGCATTTTGAGCATGAGCAGCTGTTTTTGATTTAAATTAGATTGTATAATTTCAAGATTTACAGAAAAAACAGCATGATCTGACTTTATAGCTTTGTTAAATTATGCTACATACAGGTGCTGGTCATATAATTAGAATATCATCAAAAAGTTGATTTATTTCACTAATTCCATTCAAAAACGTGTATATTATATTCATTCATTACACACAGACTGATATATTTCAAATGTTTATTTCTTTTAATTTTGATGATTATAACTGACAACTAAGGAAAATCCCAAATTCAGTATCTCAGAAAATTAGAATATTACTTAAGACCAATACAAAGAAAGGATTTTTAGAAATCTTGGCCAACTGAAAAGTATGAACATGAAAAGTATGAGCATGTACAGCACTCAATACTTAGTTGGGGCTCCTTTTGCCTGAATTACTGCAGCAATGCGGCGTGGCATGAAGTCGATCAGTCTGTGGCACTGCTCAGGTGTTATAAGAGCCCAGGTTGCTCTGATAGTGGCCTTCAGCTCTTCTGCATTGTTGGGTCTGGCATATCGCATCTTCCTCTTCACAATACCCCATAGATTTTCTATGGGGTTAAGGTCAGGCGAGTTTGCTGGCCAGTTAAGAACAGGGATACCATGGTCCTTTAACCAGGTACTGGTAGCTTTGGCACTGTGTGCAGGTGCCAAGTCCTGTTGGAAAATGAAATCTGCATCTCCATAAAGTTGGTCAGCAGCAGGAAGCATGAAGTGCTCTAAAACTTCCTGGTATACGGCTGCGTTGACCTTGGACCTCAGAAAACACAGTGGAGCAACACCAGCAGATGACATGGCACCCCAAACCATCACTGACTGTGGAAACTTTACACTGGACCTCAAGCAACGTGGATTGTGTGCCTCTCCTCTCTTCCTCCAGACTCTGGGACCCTGATTTCCAAAGGAAAGCAAAATTTACTTTCATCAGAGAACATAACTTTGGACCACTCAGCAGCAGTCCAGTCCTTTTTGTCTTTAGCCCAGGCGAGACACTGTCTGTTGTTCAAGAGTGGCTTGACACAAGGAGTGCGACAGCTGAAACCCATGTCTTGCATACGTCTGTGCGTAGTGGTTCTTGAAGCACTGACTCCAGCTGCAGTCCACTCTTTGTGAATCTCCCCCACATTTTTGAATGGGTTTTGTTTCACAATCCTCTCCAGGGTGTGGTTATCCCTATTGCTTGTACACTTTTTTCTACCACATCTTTTCCTTCCCTTCGCCTCTCTATTAATGTGCTTGGACACAGAGCTCTGTGAACAGCCAGCCTCTTTTGCAATGACCTTTTGTGTCTTGCCCTCCTTGTGCAAGGTGTCAATGGTCGTCTTTTGGACAACTGTCAAGTCAGCAGTCTTCCCCATGATTGTGTAGCCTACAGAACTAGACTGAGAGACCATTTAAAGGCCTTTGCAGGTGTTTTGAGTTAATTAGCTGATTAAAGTGTGGCACCAGGTGTCTTCAATACTGAACCTTTTCACAATATTCTAATTTTCTGAGATACTGAATTTGGGATTTTCCTTAGTTGTCAGTTATAATCATCAAAATTAAAAGAACTAAACATTTGAAATATATCAGTCTGTGTGTAATGAATGAATATAATATACAAGTTTTTGAATGGAAGTAGTGAAATAAATCAACTTTTTGATGATACTCTAATTATATGACCAGCACCTGTAAGTATGGAAGTAAAATAATGCCATATATTTTTGAAACAAAAAGCATCTTGGATGGCACTACTTTAAAAAAATATGCATTGCAATAACCGTGGTTGTATTTTTGTGGGCTGAAATTCAACATGGTTGTATATTTAAAACATTTCACACACATTTTCATTGTTAAAAAGGCAATAATCCATATTCACCTTTCAGATTTCACTTCCAAAATAGTCATTCTGTTTAAAAATACAAGCTATAATATTCAGCAGGCAATTCTCTGTGCATTTTATTTCGCATCCATAAATTCAGTGGTTCAAATTTCAACATGTCACATCCGGGAACTGCAGGAAAAGCAGTAGAGTACCGAGCATAATCTCCATCTGCTGTTAGTCGACCTCACCAGCAGGTGGTGCAAGCGCGTGTTGATGAAGAGCAGAGCAAGTCATTCATTTCATTCATTTTATTTTATATAACCTTTCATTTGTTTCTCAGGCATTCCAGGAAAGAACGAAGGCCTTACCAACAATCAGCAAGTTCCTGCAGCCCGGCAGTGCAAGAAAACCTCCGCCTGATGAGGAGGTGATGAAAACCGTGAAGGAGGTGTTGAGCCACCTCTTTAAATAGAAGGACCATGGAAAACCAATTCTTCAGAACATTTCAATGATGTTAATCACTAATTAATTTACAAGCTTTCTTATTAAAACTAAAATGGACAGATATTTGGAATGTGTGAGATACAGTTTGGATAAAGTGATAATATTTTGATATAAACATTGTCTCAGACAGATCATCATCATCATCATGCCACATTTGCACCTGTCAGTCTGATTTAACACATATGGTCAGAATCAGAACCTAAAACTAACTTTTTGCCACACCTGCCCATAGCCGATGACTTAAGAAAATTTACCGGCTATAAATATTTTTTACCAGCCATGAAACTGGTACAGAGATTAAATAATCGGTAGCACTTCAGAATAATGATCCTTCATTAATGAATAACTACACAGGAACAAATGAGTTTTTATTAACTACTATTAACTAACGAGAAACTCTGATTAATGAATTAGTAAGTAACAGTGCTCAGTTGAAGGTGGTAGTTCACTATTAGCTAATCAGTAGCTACTGTTTCTTTCATTCCTCCCAGAGAACTACTATATACAGGTTCATAATTAATGTGAATAATGCATAATGTATAATTAATTCTAAAGTGAAGATCATGGTAACACACTGAAGTATTACCAAATCCTAATTATTTGGATCAGTATTATAAAGTTAGAAACAGGATTACGCTCTAGTAACTACTGAAGTCATTGTAAACCTTTGAGGGTTTTGTATATTTTTGTACAGTTTTGTACAGTAATTCCTTCTGATTAAGTAATTACTAGTGTGTTACCATGATCTTCACTTTAGAATTAATTATGCATTATTCACATTAATTAAAAACCTGTATATATTAGTTATTAATTGAGGAAGGATCAGTATTCTAAAGTGTTACCAAGTAATCAAATCTAAAATAACACTGCATAGTCTTCACTGTATGAATTAAACAGTTAAATCCTTATTAAAGTTATTCAGTCAAGATTAGTGAGTGATTTTTCTTTGTCTTTTGTTGTTTGATTAACATTAAGGACACAGATGGCAGCAGGTATATTAGGCTGCTGTCACTTTAAGAGCTAATGAACAGATCTACACGTTTTCTTTCTCAGCTGTTTATGTTCACTTAAGACATTACTGACTATGTTTACAAAGATACTCGCCAATACAGGCATTTTCAAGCACAAGAAGATGTGAAAGAGCTCAATTCAGTATTTGCGTGCTGTCTGAGACGCAGATTTATGGGTTCACATTTCAGATGTTTGCGCACAGAAAACTTCCCACACAGTGAGTAATGAAATTAGTTCCCTTTCGCATCTTCTTGCACTTGAATATTTAAATTGGCGAGGCTTAAACTTTTGTGATGATGCAGCACTGGCCTGTTAACAGTCCCGAGTGTCGTTCACGTTCATGTTCTCACAACATTGCATTTTTAAAATTCATAAAAATGTTAACGGCCAGCCAGAAATTTCTTTATGTAGTAAATGTTACTTTATGTAGTAAAGGTCAGGGACTGGGTTGGTCATGGCAAAAGCTTCATTTTGTGCTCAGTGACGCATTTTTGTGTTGATTTTGATGTTTGTTTTGGATCATTGTCTTGACACAGCCCATCTTAAGATTTCTAGCAAAGACGGTCAGGTTTTTATTTATTTATTTTTTTTATCTGTTGTTATTTGATAGAACCCATGATACCATGTATCTGAACAAGATGTCCAGGACCTCTGGCAGAAAAATAGGCCCACAATTTCAAAGATCCAGCAGTATATTTAACCGTACATATGGTGTACTTTCTATCCCTGTGTGCACCAAACCCATCTGGTGGGTTTGCTGCCAAGAAGCTCTTTTTTTTTTTTTTTTAAGTTTCATCTGACCACAGAACCCAGTCCCGTTTTAAGTTTTTTCATTGTTTGTTCCACAACATGGATACAAGACTCTGTGAAAGACTATTGACCTCCAGCGTCTTCTACTCTTTGGTCCTTCAAGATCATCTCCAGTCTCTACTCCTGCTCTCCACTCCAGCACCTGACCTCTTCAGTCCTGTCACTGTTTCCCTCACTACTCACCGGCAACTGAGGTGTGTGCACTCCATCTCCCTTGGCTATCTCTCGTCACAATCTCCTGGAATCCACCTGAAAGACACAAAGACTTGTTATATCTCATTCCATTGTGTTTGCATCTGCATCTGATATTCACCTGTTGTGCTTTTCCCCTGCATATCGCTCAATAAACAGTAAACTTGCCATCTGCTTCTCTCTCTCAAGTCCTGTTTCCATTACAGAGGACTAGACCATAACATCTTCAAGTAAACCCAGATCTGTTCCAGGAGATTGTGGACTCCCTCCACCGCATGCTCACATTGCCAGCTGCCATGCCCATTGCCACACCTTTCACCTCTTCATCACCGCCTGTCATCGGCAGTCCCATGATCCCATCAGCGCCCTACTCTGGTTCAGTGGAGGATTGCAGCGGATTATATCCCAATGCTCCAGAACCAGTAGTGGAACCCATGCAAGTGGAACAAGAAACAAGATTGCAGATAATTTTGCTTGTTTTAATCAAAAACTCACTTCATTATGTCATTTTACTTATCTAGTAATCTGGATTTAACAATTGTTAGATATTTAGACTGGAAACAAATAAAAAGAAAAGCATTTTTAGCAAGTTATATTTTAGATAGTTACAGTTGTATGGGGACTGCGGGTAAAAATTAGCTTTTAGCTAAATCCGGTACAATGCATGGAAATGGAAACATTTATGTTAAAAATTGTACTTTATATAAATAAATTAAGTAAGTATTAGTAAATTAAGTAAGCGATAGTACTGTTTAATGTCATAAACTAGCATGACGTAGCATTTTTTTAAATCTAAATTAGTCTATACATGCACAGATGAAGGTTTTACCATCGGTGTGCAAGATTATTTTTCATTCATTCGATCAGCAGACGCTTGTCTGAAAAGCTTAAGCTGTAGAAAACTGTTTGTATTTGTGTGCGCACACCAGGAAACGGTGTAATTTATATATTTACTTATAGTTTTTGGTCTCACTTTATATTAGGGGTCTTTAACTACTATGATTTTACATCAAAAATGTAGTTGTTATGTACTTACTGTGTTGATGTAACGCGGTCCACTGGGGCAAGCGTAGTGAGAACCCAAGTGCAGTTTTATTTAATCCAAGACATGAACAAAATACAAACTAAACAAAGTCTTGACATGACATAAACTAACACTCACCAAACAGCAGGTTACACAAACATCAAAGTCAAGTCAAGTCAAGTCACCATTATTTATATAGCGCTTTTTACAATGTAGATTGTGTCAAAGCAGCTTTACAGTGATAACTGGTACATTATTTTGGCTGCACAGCAGCTTGTAAGGAATAGTGTCAATGCAGGCAGATCAAAGCACTGTTGAATATCAAATGTCAAATGTCAAGTGTCCCCAACTAAGCAAGCCAAAGGCGACAGCGGCAAGGAACCCAAACTCCAACAGGTGACATCAGGTGGCAAACAGGTGTTAAAATGGAGAAAAAACCTTGGGAGAAACCAGGCTTAGTCGGGGGGCCAGTTCTCCTCTAGCAAACAGTGCTTTGTTACGACTCAGGCTGCTATCATAAGTCAGATATGATCGCAACATTCAAAGTGTTTAATTCAGTTCCAACCAGTTGAGGATCGTATTCATCACACCGGTATGGACGGTTGTTGAGGAGATGTGCCACTGGTTGTCATGTTGATGAGGCCTTCATAGTGGATGATCTAGTTGACTCAATCTCTGCTGATACTTCAGGGCTGCGTTGTGGTTGTGTCGAGGCGCAGGTCCTCGATCTCACCCGGATACGGCCCGGATCCGGCTGACTACGGTAAACCTCGGGATAAACAGAAAGACTAATATTAGCGTAGATGCCATTCTTCTTCTGATGTAACGAGTACATCTGGTGTTATTGGAAGTGTTCCCGGTTCCGGCTGACCTAATTTATGCAGCCTAATAATCCTTTAACGGATTTGAAAAAATAAATTGATAATGTGTTATGTGTATGCCAGGTTAAAGAGATGTGTTTTTAGTTTAGATTTAAACTGTAGTGTCTGCTTCCCGAACAATGCTAGGAAGATTGTTCCAGAGTTTAGGTGCCAAACAGGAGAAGGATCTACCACCTGCAGTTGATTTTGATATTCTAGGTATTATTAGCTGGCCTGAATTCTGAGATCGTAATAGACGTGAAGGACTATAATGCATTAAGAGCTCGCTCAGGTACTGGGGAGCTAAACCATTTAGTGCTTTGTAGGTAATTAGCAAGATTTTAAAATCTATATGACGTTTAACAGGAAGCCAGTGCAGTGTTGACAGAACATAGTTCTAGTAAGAACTCTAGCTGCTGCATTTTGTACGAGCTGTACAGTACAGCTGTACAGCGTTACAGTAATCTAGCCTTGAGGTCATGAACGCATGAACTAACTGTTCTGCATTTGTCATTGAGAGCATATGTCGTAGTTTAAATATATTTTTAAGATGGAAGAATGCGGTTTTACAGATGCTAGAAACATGGCCTTCAAATGAAAGATTGGTATCAAAGAGCACACCCAGGTTCCTAACTGATGACGAAGACTTAACAGAGCAGCCATCAAGTGTTAGACAGTATTCTAGGTTATTCAAAGCTAGACAAGAGAACAATGAAACACAAGGGCTATTTAAACAGACAGACTGATGACAAAACAAGGAACACCCATGAACAATCAAGACAATGACCCAATCACAAAACAGAACTGAGAAACCACATGACTAAATTAACCAATGACAACATGACACATGTCACAAGGGGAGCACAGGGCAATGAGGAGCAAGGGAATCAGATGACAAAAGGAACCATGAGCATGAAAACAAAATAAAAGACATGAACACAAACAAAACCCAAAATTAGACATGACAGTTGACAGATGTTGTGCCGCTATTGAGCTGGATACAGTTAAGATTAAAACAGGTTTGTTAGGTTTAATTGCAGAAAGAATTTACAGCTGTAATTACATTTTTAAATGTAAGTACAATGTAAAAACATGCATGTACACGTCAAATGATTCATTTAAATGTTAGTACATAGTAGTTAAAGAGACTTAATATAAAGTGGCACCACATTTACTCAACATAATTTATGTTTTAAATTATGAGCTCTTATTGTGAATACGTCTGTATCTTTAAACATTGGCGTACGAAAAAACAGTCAGAATGGAGTGATGTTAAGTTTCATTAAACATTCAAATTTATTCATTGTCGGAAATACATTAAGAAGTTTAGTCATTTGCCTGACCAATTCAGTCTATGAATCAAACTGATAATCCTGTGATCAGGTTTTTTTTTTTTGTTTTTTTTTTGTTAAATATATAATAATAAATAATTCATATTTGATTTATTTGTCTTGCAGGCTTTTCAGGAAAGAATCAGCACATTCCTGCAGCCCGGCAGTGCAAAAAAAAAAAATATTAGGTGTACGTGAAACCTGATGAGGTGTACGTGAAAACTGCGAAGGAGGTGTCGAGCCACCTCTTTAAGTAGAAGGGCCGCAGAAAAACCAGACAATTCTTCAAAACATTTCAATGATGTTAATCACAAGCTTCCTTATTAATGCTGAGACGCAGATTGACAGATATATTTGGAATGTACAAGATACAGTTAGTGATAATATTGTGATATGAAGATTGCAGCTGTTCAGTGCATGTTGTCAGGAAGTGTCTGTCCATGAGCTCTTAGAAGATCAAAAGTTGCAAAACCATCAGGAGGTTCTGAAAAAAGAACAAAGAACAAGATCATTCCACATCTGCACCTGTCAATCAGATTTAACATATAGTCATGGTCCGAATCAGGACCTAAAACTAACTTTCTGCCACACCTGCCAATGACCGGTGACTTAAGAAAATTTACTGCCATACATTTTTTTTATTTTTTTTTACCAAACTGGTACAGAAATTGAATAAAGTAATCAAATGTAAAATAACACTGCATAGTCTTTACTGTATAAATTAAACAGTTTAATCGGGGGGCTCAGTAGTATTTCAAAAACACTGTTTAGAAGTTACCAACAACAAATGTGTAACCAATCAGAGAGAACGAGCAAGAACGAGAAATGGGACACAAAACAAAAGAATATCACTGGAATGAAGGTTTATGACTGGGCAGCCCGCGTTTATATTAGAAAAGCTTTCCAGCGCTGGAGAGAGCTACGTAAGTGGGAAGGCCTGAAAACAGATGTGGAGGCTGCTTTGATTCCTTCTCATGTAAGTAACACTGGGTTTTGATCGTCTGGAGCTGCTGTGCTGCTTGCGACTAACAACGAACACTTCGTATTTACTCTTGTGTACTGTATGTTTA
Organism: Elopichthys bambusa; assembly: GCA_037101425.1. Classification (NCBI taxonomy): domain Eukaryota; kingdom Metazoa; phylum Chordata; class Actinopteri; order Cypriniformes; family Xenocyprididae; genus Elopichthys; species Elopichthys bambusa. The sequence goes on along the minus strand of CM074443.1, from coordinate 1,018,184 downwards.
TTTTTTGTGCTTCCTTGTCGTTTGTTTATCAACTGCGCTTTATTTTTCGCGAAGCATTTTGTTGCGTGTCAGCTGTGATAAACGCCACACTTATCATGTTTCCTGTTGCACAGCTGTCGATGGTTAGCCTAATGGGGACGTGAAGGCTTCAAGGCATGGAGACTGCATGATATTAAAGCGTTGTACCGCCTTTTGATTGCATGGCGTGTTGTCATTGTCATCCTCAGACTCGCTGTCAGAGTGACACGCTAAGCCAGCAACTCTGTCTGGAGGAGGCATAAAGTGGCACTTACTGAGGAAGTGATTGTCCAGTCTGTGAGCCTCTTTACAAAGTGAGCAGGATGATGCCAGCTTCTGTCTTGAGGTGTTAGACTTGGCCAAGTGCATAGCTTTGGCATCCTCTGATGACTGTAGCTCATCCAATAGTGAACACAGGGCTTGAGATATCTCCGGTTTCATGGACGCCAGAGTGCATGATTGTAACTCCGTGCCATAGCTCTGCTTTGGCAAATCGCTGTTTATAAGGTGAAGCCAAGTGAGGAAAAATCGCAGGGGATAGCTACTCATCCTCTACAATGTCTGCGTAGTAGATTATCTTCAACAAAAGCCAATAATCTCTGGTACAGATACTCTGGTCCTACATTAGACTCAAGTTTATTAGCAGCGAACTCAATGAAATGTGCACCAGTCGACTGGAATCCGTAATGACTGGGCAGTAGTTAGCGATCTGCCCCAGCACATACTCAAGCATGCTGACCTTTTGTTGGCATGTGTGCCATTGCGCTGTGGGAACATCCACGTCATCATCGGTAAAACCTCTGAATGGTGAAACCCTCGTCTTCTTTTCCCAGCGCGCACCATCAACTAGAAAGCGAGCGAACTCAGTGTCTCAGTGTAGACAAGGTCCTGACACCAGATCTCAAATGAATTCACTGTCCCAACTTTTGTGAGACACCATTGCTTCGGTGCTCTGTGTGTATTCGCCATGCTTTAAGTCTCAAGTTTCATCAGCAGAGATAATCCACAAGCGTGAACTGATCTCACATGAGCTCACCGGACAGTTTGGGGAGTGAATATAATAATACTGCCACCACGCCAGTGTGTAGATGAGGCACAATGAATCGCTGACACGAGATGACACAGTTTACACATACACAACAACAAGCCATAGCACAGCCGCATGCTCTGCCCAGGTCTGCAAGTCCACGTTCAACATGAAGAACCACGTCACGATCCACATACTGAAATATGTTAGATCCAAAGATCAGGGGGTATAAATTATATAAATGATACACTGTTAGAGATTCAGCTATAGCCTATTGTATTTAATGTATCCAGCAGATAAGTCAGTGCCATATTTTGTAAGCAGGACTGCATGAAATTACTGGTATTGCATAGGTGATTTATTTTCTATAGGCCGGTAGTATGTCATGCAGGGCTCCGTAATTGTACATTATGCATTTAAGCTTCTTTATTTTTCCATTAGGATCGATGGATAAGCACAGACTCAGGATTTTATAGAGATGATGATAATTCACTGTATTTCAGTAAGGCATTGGATGAACTCGAAAGTAAAATCTTAAAGTAAAACCGCAGTGACAATTTAATCAGTCAATAATAGGCTACCAATAGCCCACAAGTCCTGATCATACTGGGGTTTTGTGCGTACAATGGGAATAAAAACCTTGCAATGATGAAAAAGTACATTCTTGCTTTTTTTTTTTTTTTACTAAAACATTGATCTATAGCAAAAATGTGTATTTAAGAAATACATTTTCATATCACTTCTCTGCTGGGTAGCCTATTTTTATTTATTTTTCAGGTTCTCGCGTTATATCGCACAGATTTACAGCTCCACGTGATTTTTAAGTTATGCAGCTATACAGTGATTGTGAATATTTGAAACTATTTTCATCCTGTATACGCAGATTATAACATGCACACACAATGCGGGGGTGGATAAATAGATAAGTTGGATTTTTAATAGGCCTAACTGATGTCACAGTCACAGATAGTTGTGCATGTTAACCCGTTGACATTTATTTAGGCCTACTATAAAACAGCAACCTTTAAAAACTATAACATAGGCATACAGAACCAATATATAGGCCTGCATATTTTATTAACAGGTAAACAAGGAAACATGAGTTTGCCATCACACATTTTATTCACACTTTTTACCAAGTAATGTAAGCATTAGACAACAAATAATCTTGTTAAAAAGATTGTGCTTTAGATGTAAAATCAGCCGCTTGCGTTCGGGTTTGTCCGATGGCAGGCCTACTTAAAAACAAAGGCTATGGAAATATGAAGAAGTCAAATGAATAAAGCGCTAATGTAGAATATTATGTGAATAATGTACCAGTTATCACTGTAAAGCTGCTTTGACACAATCTACATTGTAAAAAGCGCTATATAAATAATGGTGACTTGACTTAAATAATGGTGAATATTACATAGTAAATTGTGGTATACTGTAAATATCATTTACTTGTTAATGAATGCCATGCATACTGTAGTGAACTGATTAAGTTTAAACTATATTCATTGTAGTATACAGTAATATAGATACAGTATTGGGTAAAGTAATTTGTTTATCAAGTCAAGTCAAGTCACCATTATTTATATAGCGCTTTTTACAATGTAGATTGTGTCAAAGCATCTTAACAGTGATAACTGGTACATTATTTTGGCTGCACAGCAGCTCTTAAGGAATAGTGTCAATGCAGGCAGATCAAAGCACTATTGAATATCAAATATCAAGTGTCCCCGACTAAGCAAGCCAAAGGCGACAGCGGCAAGGAACCCAAACTCCAACAGGTGACATCAGGTGGCAAACAGGTGTTAAAATGGAGAAAAAACCTTGGGAGAAACCAGGCTTAGTCGGGGGGCCAGTTCTCCTCTGGCGAACAGTTTATATTACTATAATACCACAAGAAATTAATTCAAGTAGTATGGTTGAAAAACACTATAATATTTACTATAAATTAATATAGTATTTTTTCATGTGGGAACCAAGCGTTCGTTTGTAAACAATAACTTCTGTGTCTTCAGTACAATAAGACATTAGCCTATCATTATCCTACTAAAATACGTAACAGATAATAAGATACGATTACAGTTCGCACTTAATATTTCTGTAATAAGAAAGGAATGGCTTGAATGGCAGATTTGCGGATAACCAATGAGATTGGAGGTGTGCTGCCCCGCCTCATCGTCCAGACTGCATTGTATAACATATAATATAACCAAATAACATCATATTTACCACCTGGAATGCGAATCTTAGCGAAAAAAACGTGAATTTTTACACACACCCCCCCCGGACCGCGATTTTAACCCCCCACGTGATTGGGCTAGTTTCGACTAGCAACTGGGCGGAATTTTGTTGTGAAAACCTGGCAACCCCGGGGTACTAGGAAAAATGGACAAATATTCTTTCGTTTCTTTTAAGTTATAAATCAAACAATTTGTGCACATATTTTCATAAAGCTTTGGTTTGACAATAATTATATTTTAGATAGATTCCTTCGATCAGCAGACGCTTGTCTGAAAAACTGATCCATGAAACGGTGTAATTGTGTGTTGTTCACTAAATACCTCCATATCAGCACAGACATATGAGTGTTAGATTGTGCATTTTGTCCCTCCCACGAACTGCTGGACAACACCCTGAACAGTCAGCACAAAACACGACACAGTGCACACACACACTGCTGCACAGCAAAGGGTTTTGCTTTACTTTGTGAAACTTTAAGTGTCGCTTCGTTTTGTGAAAATGTCTGGGAAAGTTGTGTTGCATTACTTCAATGGAAGAGGGAAAATGGAGTCGATCCGATGGCTTTTGGCCGCAGCTGGAGTCGAGGTTGGTTAAGTCTATGCAAAATAAAAATGCAATTGCAAAAAGTGGAAAGAGACTGGCACTTTTCTAAGGATGTGTAATAAAAATAGTTTGTATGTATATGACAAACAATCACAAAACTTTTTTATTTTTTTTTTCACCTTGACTTTGTTTTGGTGTTGTGTTCACAGTTTGAGGAGGTGTTTTTGACCAAAAAGGAGCATTATGATAAACTGCTGAATGGTATGTTGACTATTCATTATCTCTTCTCGTCAGATTCCAAAAATTAAGCACTTGTAATTAGATTATATTACATTTCAAAATACTAATACTACTTTCTCTTGATTACGTTATTCTCAGTATGGCAGTAAATTATTCATAATTCAATGATTCTACTTCTTATACTTTAAAATTTCTTTTCTATAGAAGTCTACTGCTTATATAAGTTCAGAAGGTCTTCCAGGTTTGTGTAATTGCACACACAGACCATGTGACTGTCACAGAAAACTGAAACCCACAGCTTTCATTTTGATCACTGGATTTACAGAAACCATTTCACTTTTAAGAAGTGTTTTTTCAGCACTGCGTATCTGATCAACTCCTGACGAACACATTCATTATTATTTGAATCATCATTTAGTGAGTCATTTAACCATGTATTGTGTCTTTGGAAGGCTTTTTTGTCTTTCAAACACATTAAAATGTACAGATTTATTTCATATTTACATGGACCGCTTTGACCTTATATATTATTTAGTTGACGTAACCCCTGAGACTCGAGTTAATAAGTTATTACTTTAATTTGATTACTTGATAGCTTTCTTTCATGAATCCCTGCAGTTCCATCGTGAACCCGTCTGGAAAACCCTGACATAATGTAATATTTAATGCACTTTATGTTGTTGATAACAAAGAATGCAATATGTTCTCTTTTTATATGAATATGGCAATATTTTGTCATGTAATTTGGAAGAAGTAATCTATGCAGCACTCATAATAACAATGTGATTCCTATGTTTATTGTAGATGGAGCCCTGATGTTTCACCAGGTGCCTTTGGTTGAAATAGATGGGATGCAGCTTGTGCAGTCAAGGGCCATCTTGAATTACATCGCTGGAAAATACAATCTTTATGGAAAAGACCTTAAAGAACGGGCTTTGTATGTATACAGTTTCAATGCAAATTGTTTCTCAACTGTTGTCAATTTTTAAATAAGATTCCAGTGAACATGTAGCCTTGATTTTCCACCACACCTAAGCAATTATCACTGTATTTTTGTCCTGAAGGATTGACATGTATGCAGAGGGTACCGGCGATCTAATGGATCTTATCATAATGTCTGTTTTCGCGCCACCCGAAAACAAGCAGAAACAGCTCAGTACTATAGAGCAAAAGGCAAAAGAGCGCTTCCTTCCTGTGTTTGAAAAGGTACTGATAGCTTTGATTTCTCTTTGTTATGAAGCATGATTGGATAAATTAAATCATGCAACTTTTTTAGGGTCTTGCAAACTCTAATTTCCTGGTGGGAAACCAGTTGAGCCGCGCTGACGTTCACCTTCTGGAAGCCACTCTGATGCTGCAGGAGTTATTCCCTACAATACTGTCATCCTTTCCCAAAATCCAGGTGCTGTTCCACACTTTCCCCACACAGACCATCAACCACAAAACTGGACTTACCTTGCTTAATACTTTACAATTTTTGGTCACACTTTATATTAGGTGTCTTTAACTACTATGTTCTTACATCAAAAAAGTAATTATGTACTTACTGTGTTGATGTTGTATTGAAAACACTGCTGTTGTTGAGCTGATACGGACAGATTAGGACAGGTTTGCTGGTATGGGTAGGTTTAAGGGTGGGTTAAGAGTTTAACAGAGTTATTATTATAGTTGTAATTACAGAAATCAATTACAGCTGTAATTAAATGTAGGTATTTTTTTGAAATGCAAGTACAATGTAAAACATGCATGTACGTCATATCAAATGATTCATTTAAATGTTAGTACATAGTGGACTTAATATAAAATCTTTAAACATTAGTGTACGAACAAACTGTCAGAATAGTGATGTTAAGTTTCATTAAACATTCAAATTTATATTTAATACAAATAAAAAACAGATTGTTGAATATACAGTAATAAGTGACCAATTCAGACCATGAATCAAACCGATAATTTCTCTATTTTAGCATCATGATTATGAATTTTATATAACCTTTCATTTGGTTTTTAGGCATTCCAGGAAAGAACGAAGGCCTTACCAACAATCAGCAAGTTCCTGCAGCCCGGCAGTGCAAGAAAACCTCCGCCTGATGAGGTGTACGTGAAAACGGTGAAGGAGGTGTTGAGCCACCTCTTTAAATAGAAGGACCACAGAAAACAAATTCTTCAAAACATTTAGATGATGTTAATCACTAATTAATTTCAAGCTTTCTTATTAAAACTGAAGCGCTAAAATGGACAGATTTATTTGGAATGTACAAGATACAAGATAAAGTGATAACATTGTGATATGAACATTGCAGCTGTTCAGTGCATGTTGTCAGGAAGTGTCTGTCCATGAGCTCTTAGAAGATCAAAGGTTGCAAAACCATCAGAAGTTTCTGAAATAAGAACAAAGTCAGATTGACCATCAGAATAAACTGTCCATCTGTCCAAACTGACCATCTGCACCTGTCAATCTGATTTAACATATACAGTCATGGTCAGAATCAGGACCTAAAACGAACTTTTTGCCACACCTGCCAATGGCCGATGACTTCAGAAAATTGACCAGCAATAAATATTTTTCTACCAGCCATGAAACTGGTACAGAGATTTAATAAAGTGATCAAATCTAAAATAACACTGCAGTGTCTTTACTGTATAAATTAAACAGTTTAATCCTTATTAAATTTACAGTGTTATTCAGTCAATAGCAGTGAGTGATTTTTCTTTGTCTTTTGCTTAACAGACTGGTGTTCTTATCATGAAATTCTGTGCCCTTTGTTCTCCAAACGTACCTTTGCTCATTGCAGCCAGATAGTTCTATTTTAACCTCATCGGTCCACAGAACTTGTTTCCAAAATGCATTAGGCTTGTGTAAATGTTCTTGTTGGTGAGGACGCAGGAGAGGTTTTCTTTTGATGACTCCTCCATGAAGGCCATATTTGTACCACAACTCCAGAGTCTGCCAAATCTTCCTGGAAGTCTTTTGCAGTCAAACAGGGGTTCTGACTTGCTTTTATAGCAATCCTACGAGCAGTTCTCTCTGATATTTTTCTTGGTCTTCCAGACCTTATCTTGTCCTCCACTGTTCCTGTTAACTGCCTTTTCTTAATTACATTGCGAACTAAGGAAATCTGTACCTGAAAACGCTTTGCTATCTTCTTATAGCCTTCTCCTGCTTTGTGGGCGCCAATCATTTTCATTTTCATTTTCAGAGTGCTAAGCACCTGCTTAAAGGAACCCATGGCTGCTGATTGTTGGGACAAGGTTAGAAGAGTCTGGGTATTTATAAAGCTTTGAAATTTGCATCACCTGGCCTTTCCTGACGATGACTGTGATCAAGCCATGACCGGCTAATTAAGGTCTGATACCTTGGTCAAAGTTATCTGAGAGCTCAAGTCTCCTGGGGTTCCCATGCTTTTGCAGGGTGCTGCTTTCCCCTTTTTGACCAGGGTTGCCCAAACTTTCGCATGCCACTGTGTGTGTATATATATATATACTATATAACACTACAGTAGCAGTATTTTCTAAGCAATATTTGCAAATAGATACTATTTATACTAAATAGTGGTGGATATTTGCACCTCAGTATTGTTGTAATTGTCATTACAGGATGCAAAAGTGTGTAAATGATTATATTTGGTAACACTTTATTTTGATGGTTCACTTTAGACATTCTACTAACTATAAGTAACATTGCAACTACATTTCAACTTATTCTACTAACCCGAACCCTAACACCTAACACTCTACTAACAGTCTACTAATACTCTAATGAGAAGTTAGAGAGTGTAGCGAACATCTTTTTAAATTTTGTCTAGCCAAACCAGACATTGGTGGGCGGAGTTAGTGTAAATAGCCTATGCCAACAATATGGGCTCAGTATAATTAAGGTGCTTAGTACTGGTACTTAGTATAGACACTGCTTTTTGTCATGAGTTGGGTTTGATATTCTCCCTGTTTCTCTTTCTCCTATCATTAATGCTACTTAGAATCTGCTGTTCGTTATTGCAATCAACGCTCGCGCTGATCATCTCCACACCTGTTCTTTCTCTACTCTAATTTTCTCTGCTACTTTACTCTGCTGTTCTCCTTGCCAGATTATTGTGTATTCTCTAGCGTTTAACTCGGCTCTTTATGCCTCCAGACTTCATTTGATGTTTTCCGTATTGTTAGTCTCTAGTCTTAGTCCCAGTCTTGCCTGTATTGTCTAGTTGTGCACATCATACCTATTCTCTGCCTAGTCTTCCTGCTGCCTAAGATCGCTTGGTCACCTGCCATCTGCGGTGCTGTGTCTTCTGGTTCGGGACTGTGCTACCTCTTCGCCGTGAGCCCTCTGACAAGCTCGGGACCCTTTTTCTTCAGTTAGTTTGTGGACAATTTAAGTTCCCCAGCTGCGTTCACCCTAAGAGCCGGTGCTCGGCAGACTTTTTTTTGCCAGTCAGTCTTTTTGCTACTCACTGGGTGTAACCATAGTTACTCCGGATGATGGTGAGGTGTGCATATCCTCTATACCAGGGATAGGCAAACTCGGTCCACTGTCCTCCCTATTCAAACACACCTGAAACAGCTAACACAACAAATTCCCAGGTGTTAAATTAACACAGCTCAGTATTCATATGGAAACCACCAGCAGAGTGTTAAAGTAACACTAAAGCAGTGTTAAGATTTAATTAGATACTTAAGTGATTGAGTCATGATTGTTTGATTATTGAAGACACCTGATGATAACGAGCACATTCACTGAACTGATTACAACTACAGCTGACTTCCAGCCACAGCCTTAGATGAAATTAACTGAAAAGACTTAAACTGAATTAAATCTCTCTTATTACAAACCTCATTGGCTTTATTTCTGTCATTTGTCTTTTTTTTTTTTTTTTGGAGAGTTGAGGTTTAGGTGTCAATGTTTTATTGAAAATGTTTGGTCACCATTGTGATGATCAGTGTTTCATTTAGTTGGACAGTTTAACACACTGCTTAATAATGGAATCAAACACTGACCACCATAATGGTGATTACCATAACGGTGTCCAAACATTTTCAATAAAGCATCAACATCTAAACCTCTTAATTCGCAAAAAGAACTGTAGACGAATGACAGAAATGAAGTCAGTCTGGTTTGTAATAAATGAGATTTAATATCTTTTTTGTTGATTTTATCAGTCGTTTCCCACACGATTGATCTGGCACAGAGACAGTGATGAATTAAACAACCTGAATCCAGCATAGAGAGTCAGACTCTCTTGACACAGAACATGCTCGCAGAAATCAAATCTCTCTGGATGATCAGGATACGGCTGCTTCTCTTTTACACGTGTTGCCTTTCTGTTCTCCTCAGATAGAATGAGACGAGTGTTTGCTGTGTTTGGATCCAGTGTGAGATCACAGGCATCTGAACACAAGAGAGATTAGAACTGTATGAAGAACAGTGTTAGAATCTCTCTTTCTCTCTGTGTATGTCTGTGTGCCCTAACATAACAAAAATATATGTGAATATATTGCAAAATATAATGGGATATATTTATTACATAAACATATTACATAATTTATATTTAATAATATATTGACCATGTATGGCTATATATTGATACATACAAATTTATGTAGAAATTAAGACAAAAATAGCAATAATTACATCTAATATTCATAAAGTTTTATCCTTATATACACACATACACATACAGTTGTAAGAAAAAGTATGTGAAGATTCTTGCAGAATCTGTGAAAATGTTAATAATTTTAACAAAATAAGGGAGATAATACAAAATGCATGTTATTTTTTAATTAGTACTGTCCTGAGTAAGATATTTTACATAAAAGATGTTTACATATAATCCACAAGACAAAAAAAAAGCTGAATTTATTCAAATAACCCCATTCATAAGTATGTGAACCACTGATTCTTAACACTGTGTGTGGTTACCTGATGATCTACGACTGTTTGTTTGTTGTGTGATGGTTGTTCATGAGTCTCTTGTTTGTCCTGAACAGTTAAACTGAGCTCTGTTCTTCAGAAAAATCCTCCAGGTCCTGCAGATTCTTCAGTTTTCCACCATCTTTTGATGGCGCGTTGGTTTGTTAAATAGCAAAACATCACTCCTCTCAAGTGTTGACTGGCCAATCGCCAGCGTGAATTCTGGTTTTATGGTCTAATTTGCATATCTTATGAGGTATCAGATCTGAGTACGTTTTGAAAGTAGCATGTCACATTTATAGTAACATAACATACACAGTTGATTAGAGCATTCGTAGAGGTTAAGAACAAAACTAAACATGGTAGGATGACAAAGACATTAAGAAAGCACACATATGATTCAGTCACTTTTGTAAAAGGTTCAAATATGCAAAAGATGGTGAAAAACTGAAGAATCTGCAGGACCTGGATATTTTTTCTGAAGAACAGAGCTCAGTTTAACTGTTCAGAACAAACAAGAGACTCATGAACAACCATCACACAACAAACAAACAGTCGTAGATCATCCAGGTAACCACACACAGTATTAAGAATCAAGGGGATGTAAACTTTTGAACTGGGTCATTTTAATAAATTCAGCTATTTTTTTGTCTTATGGTTTATATGTAAACATCTTTTATGCAAAATATCTTACTCAGGACAGTACTAAATAAAAAATAACATGCGTTTTGTATGATCTCCCTTATTTTGTTAAAATTTTGCACATTTTCACAAATACTGCAAGTGGTTCACATACTTTTTCTTGCAACTGTATATACACATATACATATACACATACACACACAGCTCAAAAAAATTAAAGGTACAATTTGAAAACACATCAGACCTTAATGGGAAAAAATATGCTGGATATCTATACTGATATGGACTGTGTCATGTGTTAGGAACGAAAGGATGCCACATCGTTTTATGGAAATGAAAATGATCAACATACAGAGGACTGAAGTCAAAGACACTCCGAAAATCAAAGTGAAAAAATGATGCAGCAGGCTAGTCCATTTTGCTGAAATTTCATTGCAGCAACTCAAAATGGTACTCAGTAGTTTGTATGGCCCCCACGTGCTTGTATGCATGCCTGACAACGTCACACCAGTGGCCTGCTGGAGGTCATTTTGTAGGGCTCTGGCAGTGCTCATCCTGTTCCTAATTGCACCAGGAACAGACACCGGTCCTGCTGATGGGTTAAGGACCTTCTACGGCCCTGTCCAGCTCTCCTAGAGTAACTGCCTGTCTCCTGACTGACTGTGCAACCTCTGTAGGGTCCAGGTATCGCCTCATGCTACCAGTAGTAACACTGACCGTAGCCAAATGCAAAACTAGTGAAAAACAGTCCGAAAAGATGAGTAGGGAAAAAAATGTCAGTGGCCTCCACCTGTAAAACCATTCCTGTTTTGGGGGTCTTCTTATTTGCTCTGGATCTTGTTTTAAATCATTTTGTTCCATTATTATGCTTGCAGAATGTGGCGGTTGGTCGGTGTTGTATTCGTGTTGGTGTTGTATTTGTCCCGCCCCTCCTCCACTGTGATTTAATGGCTGGGTAAAAAGTGACAGCGTTTTACCCAAAGTTGAAAATTGTTCAACTCTCGCCGACCAGTGAAAAATGCAGAGCCCTCAGCTCTTCAGCGTGAAATAGATGCTCAGCGCCTCGTTATGCTCCCCAGCAACATATGTATTGCTCACTCTTTTTTCTTTTTCTGCAGCAACTCTGAGCACTTTTCATATTCTTTATTCTGGCTGAAGCACTTTTGTTTCAATCTATAAGAATAATATAATCAGCCTATGTTATAGTTTAAAGTTAAGGTTATTAATATTAATAACGTGAGTCTGAGAGTCATGTTTATTTGACAGTAATGTCACATTTCTTGTTTGTATGAAGGCTAAATACAAATATAAGGTGAACATTAATTGATTTGTACCATTTTTATTTCTAAAATATTATATAGTTTTATAGCAGAAAGTTTCATAGACTTGGTAAGTTCATTTTTCAGATGTTTATAGAAACACAAATCGGTTGTTCTTGGGAGTTTTTCTGAGGCTTTTATATTGTTCATAATATATTGTAAAGAATTAATGAATTAATTAGCTCAAATTATGGCTGAATTATATATATAATCAAATCATAACGCGTTATGATCAATTATAATATAAATCGACCAAAAAGGGAATTATGCATATATGGTAAATCAATTACAATGGATTATAATTAACTACGTATATATGTTCAAAATTAGTTCTAGTTTAAAGTCAATTTTAGAAAGACTGGTCTAGTTTGTCCAGCAAACTATCACTCCACTTTTCTTTATCAACTATTACAAAGGAAATTATTCTTCTGGCCACGAGAAATAACTATTCTAGCACTTAAGTATAAAGCAGTTAGCAAAATCGGAATGTAGAAGTGTCTTGATTTTCTTAATGAGCAGAAACAGGAACAATAAAGCAATATCATTGATTTAATATGTGAAACTACGAACACATATACGACTAACTAACAGAGAATACATATACATAGAATGAAACGAAATAAAGATGATCACAGAATGGCAAATTACAGACCGTGAACTTAAATGTAAGCTGTAAAACGCAGCGGAAGAAAATGTTTCTTATATTTGCATAGGCAATTTTGGATGCTGTAGTTTAAAGATGCACGTCGTTCTGCAGAGGTTTCAGTGCGTTTCGAGCTGGATCTTCGGTGGGATGTTCAAACAAGGTTTAACTCAAAACTAACATGGCCGGGAAAATAAGAAAGAAGAAGTCCAACTCGCAGGTCCAAGGAAGACAGTGAGGATGGACAAACGAAGACTGGTCAAAATCTTATGAGGTAAAGAAAAAAAAAAAAAAAAATCTGATAAATAACAAATACATTATTTTTCATAATCGCTCACTAATATTCTCTTACCTCAAAGGTAAAGTAATCTGCAGTCTGCCATGTTTCTGTTGGCTGTCTTCTCCATCATGTTCTTCATTCATTCTCTCCCTCCGTTATGCAGAGTTCATACTTCTGTAAAACAAACAAGGCTGTTGTGTCTCATTTAGCCTATAAGATATTTAGTAGAATTCATAATTCACAATTAAATTATTTGTCTTGCAAAGGTGTCAATTACTCTAGCTCCAGGTGTTTCTGATCCTGCTGGTGGGTATGTAAATGAAAGTATTATAAAGATATACATGTTAAAAGAAACGATGCAAAAGTTCAATCAGTTTTTAAATCTTATTTCAAACCGTTTTCATCATCATATCTTGTTATCCCTTATTAAAATCTATGAATTTGTCTGACCGAGCTCTGCCCAGAAGAGGGCGCTAAATGATCAATAGAGCACATGCGTTTCAGGCCGGAAGTGAAGGCGAACCATATATGGTTTAGACAGGGGCAGATTAAGGTGGTCAGGAGCCCCTAGGCGAGTACGAGGTCTCTGCGGAACAAAAGTGGGCATTTCTGTATTTGTGGGTGTTTTCAAACTGGTGGGTGTTTATATATCATGCAATGAAAATGATCCCCTTCACCCGACCCCACCCCTAAACCTTACCCACACTCTGACGTGGGCAAACCAGGTAACGCTCTTAAAAACGCCCCACTGTTTATGGCCTCATCCATCAATCATTAATGTCCTGTACTTTCCCTAGGCTGCTCTTTGTGTGAGCATAGTCCACATGCAAATAGTAAGGTGAACTGGCATACACACACACACACACACACACATTGAGACAGCCAATACTACAGGGTTTCCTGTACATTCCTTCAAGTGGTGGAACACCACAGTAAGAAAATTACCACCACACCACGTAAGTAAATTGAGAAATTTAAAAATGCGCAGTTTGCCACAGCGCACCGGCAAACGAAATGATTATGAGTGTCGTGAAAAAACAGTAAGGAGACTATCTAAACATTTTAATAATTTATTGATAATGTTTTCTGTTTTCGGCTGCAGAGATGAAGTCGACGATGCTGATTCGTCATCTCCGCAATGGACGCGCCTATATGCATGTTTCATACGGATTACATAATCTGAGAATATTAATTTTCCATTTGAACTGGTTCGTTCAAAAGTAGACAAGTATACGCTGAGTTTTGGTTCATGTTTGTTAAGTTCACTGACGGCTGCAAGCGCATCCTCGTTGTTTTCATTATTTCACAAAAGCACAACGTTTTGCTGTTATTGTGAGTTTACAGAAAGAGTATTTTAAGTTAAAAGCAAGTAATCGCACCGGCGCCTCCATGTCATGCAGTAAGCGCGCTCTCCACACAAACACATGGATATGCGCACATGTATCTAGGACTAGGCTAACATTAGAGCGAGCGGACGTGTAAAGTTGCTACTACTTACATGTTTCAAGTAACAAGCCGTATTTGAGGTTGATGAATGATAGGCGAATGTTTGTATTCATTGCTCTATGTGTGTTTGGAACAAACCTGCAAACCTCACTCATAATTCAGACACACACCTAATGCTGTAATCTATAGAAAGAGTCAGTGAATGAATCTTCAAACAGAATTGAACAAAATCCCAGCTAGTTGCTGTTACGGTTCTTCTGGGGTTTATGGTAGTAATCGAAGAAACACAATCTTAGTCATGTCAGACATGGAATGGCAGCCTTGGCTTACAATTCTCGATGCCTTTGAATCGTCAATCGATGAAGTGATTCTTTTTGGAATCGACTTCCAGGTCCACTTTTCTTCACCTCCCCCTCCTTTCAGTTTTTTCATGTGTGTGTGTCCAGAGATTTACGAGATGTAAAATGGTACATTTGAACTAACAGTACAATCTTAATTACACAGCAAATACCCCAGTGTTAAATTAACTCTCATCAGAGTTTATTTTGAGACCATACTCAAGAGTGTTAAAGTGTTAAAATAAGTTAACACTGAAGCAGTTTAAAAGTTAATGAGATAATTAAGCATTGATAATTGACCATTATTGAAGACACCTGATGTTAACAAGCAGAATCACCAAAAGAGAAAACCACAAATTTTAAGTCACCATTATGGCGATCAGTGTTTGCTTTAGTTGGGCCCTTGACTTCTTAAACGGTTAGTTCACCCAAAAATGAAAATAATGTCATTAATTACTCACCCTCGTGTCGTTCTACACCCGTAAGACCTTCGTTCAACACAAATTTAAATATTTTGATTCAATCTGATGGCTCATGAGGCCTGCATTCACAGCAATGGTACTTCCTCTCTCAAGATCCACAAAGGTACTAAAAACATATTTAAATCAGTTCACGTGAGTGCGGTGGTTCTACCTTAATATTATAAAGCGACGAGAATACTTTCAGCCGCCAAAAAAAAAACAAAATAACGACTTTTCAACAATATAGTGATTTCAAAACACTTCTTCTGAGCTTTACGAATCAAATCAGTGATTCGTACTCAGAGAAGAATTATACTCCCACTGTGGCAGAGGGCCATCCAAACAGTGATTGAAAAGATCTTTGAGGACCGCATCCGGGTGATTCAACCTCTCTGCCCTTGACCAAAACTTACTGGTGAAAGCCCACACCTTCATTCTTCATTCATGTAGTCAGATCCTGAGGACAGGTCTGACTCTCCCAGGTACTAGCAGCTGGCCGGATTCTCCTGCTGCTGGATCTAATCATGATCAAGGTTTTTGTCACAGAAGCTCTGTGACTTACAACAGATATGCCATTCAGAGTCCCCTTGAGTGAGACAGAAACAGATCAACCAAGTTCTGAGTCCCGGCTTGCGTAGCTGAGACACTAACAGATACAACACCGTCGTTCCAAGTCTCAGACTGTGAAGGTGAGACTGTAACAGATACACCGTAACATACTGAGCCTCAGGTTCGTCCAGAGAGGGAACAACAGATTCCATGATCTGAATCTACAGCTTGTAAGGAAGCAACAGATACAACCACATTCTGAGCCTCCAGCCTGTGAGGAAAGAGACATTAACAAACACTGCGTTCAGAGTTTCCGTCCAGCGAGACAGTAACGACGGCAGAGACAAAAGCGGATTGAACAAGTTCTGAGTGTCTGGCCCAGAGAAGCAGAAGACACACAGAGACACTTGCAACAAGGTTAGAGGAGAGCAAACCTTCACTTCAAGGTACCTTCATCTGCGTGTTCCAGATCTTTAAGGACCTTCTGCACCTACACCAGGGCCTCATCTGCGTGTTCCAGATTTTAGGACCCTTTGGTGCTCCAGGAGATCAGCATCCCACAGAGCTTCATTTCAAGGCTCCCCACTGCATTGTCACCCAGCTCAACCAGTGGAAGACGTCACCGTCATCGGACTCAACCACGTGGAATATCACGCAACCAAACCTCTTTCCAGAGACCTTGGCATTGTTATTATCAGTATATGATTTTCTAAATTACATTAGAAGTAATATAGCTGTTAGTTTGTAACAAATAATCTTTTGTTGATTTGTTTAGTGCATAATAAGGTTCTCCACCTTATTATTTTCAGAGAAACAGTTTATCTTTCCATAAGATAACGTAACTCTTCCATAGTCACACCAACTTAATCACTTGTATTTTACGTATCTTATGCACTTTATTCCTTTATTGTTCATGGTATTCATTTAGTAGTTGTTTTGTTATTTTTGTTTATCTTTTGTTAATAAAATTTATTTTATTACACTTGTGTCTTCCTTGTGCTGATAATACAGAAGAGGCTCTACAAGTTAGCAATCTCACCAATCTTTCAGATAAATCAGCTGAAAACTTTACATTAATTCTACAAAACCGATTCCAAAAAAGTTGGGACACTGTACAAATTGTGAATAAAAAAGGAATGCAATAATTTACAAATCTCATAAACTTATATTTTATTCACAATAGAATATAGAGAACATATCAAATGTTGAAAGTGAGACATTTTGAAATGTCATGCCAAATATTGGCTCATTTTGGATTTCATGAGAGCTACACATTCCAAAAAAGTTGGGACAGGTAGCAATAAGAGGCCGGAAAAGTTAAATGTACATATAAGGAACAGCTGGAGGACCAATTTGCAACTTATTAGGTCAATTGGCAACATGATTGGGTATAAAAAGAGCCTCTCAGAGTGGCAGTGTCTCTCAGAAGTCAAGATGGGCAGAGGATCACCAATTCCCCAATGCTGTGGCAAAAAATAGTGAAGCAATATTAGAAAGGAGTTTCTCAGAGAAAAATTGCAAAGAGTTTGAAGTTATCGTCATCTACAGTGCATAATATCATCCAAAGATTCAGAGAATCTGGAACAATCTCTGTGCGTAAGGGTCAAGGCCGGAAAACCATACTGGATGCCCGTGATCTTCGGGCCCTTAGACGGCACTGCATCACATACAGGAATGCTACTGTAATGGAAATCACAACATGGGCTCAGGAATACTTCCAGAAAACATTGTCGGTGAACAAGATCCACTGTGCCATTCGCCGTTGCCGGCTAAAACTCTATAGGTCAAAAAAGAAGCCATATCTAAACATGATCCAGAAGGCCAAGGCTCATTTGAAATGGACTGTGGCAAAGTGGAAAACTGTTCTGTGGTCAGACAAATCAAAATTTGAAGTTCTTTTTGGAAAACTGGGACGCCATGTCATCCGGACTAAAGAGGACAAGGACAACCCAAGTTGTTATCAGCGCTCAGTTCAGAAGCCTGCATCTCTGATGGTATGGGGTTGCATGAGTGCGTGTGGCATGGGCAGCCTACACATCTGGAAAGGCACCATCAATGCTGAAAGGTATATCCAAGTTCTAGAACAACATATGCTCCCATCCAGACGTCGTCTCTTTCAGGGAAGACCTTGCATTTTCCAACATGACAATGCCAGACCACATACTGCATCAATTACAACATCATGGCTGCGTAGAAGAAGGATCCGGGTACTGAAATGGCCAGCCTGCAGTCCAGGTCTTTCACCCATAGAAAACATTTGGCGCATCATAAAGAGGAAGATGCGACAAAGAAGACCTAAGACAGTTGAGCAACTAGAAGCCTGTATTAGACAAGAATGGGACAACATTCCTATTCCTAAACTTGAGCAACTTGTCTCCTCAGTCCCCAGACGTTTGCAGACTGTTATAAAAAGAAGAGGGGATGCCACACAGTGGTAAACATGGCCTTGTCCCAACTTTTTTGAGATGTGTTGATGCCATGAAATTTAAAATCAACTTATTTTTCCCTTAAAATGATACATTTTCTCAGTTTAAACACTTGATATGTCATCTATGTTGTATTCTGAATAAAATATTGGAATTTGAAACTTCCACATCATTGCATTCCTTTTTTATTCACAATTTGTACAGTGTCCCAACTTTTTTGGAATGGGGTTTGTACATGAATGAAAAGCCTGTTTAGAGTGTTTTCATGCTGACAAGGTAAAAGACCTGGACCGGTGCCCTGAACTAGGAGAGGGGGAAGTGGTCATCTGATGCAGTGACGTGAGTACCAATCCCTAGTAAAGTAAAATCACTACACCCCTGAGATACAAAAATTTACAGAATGAAAAATTAAATTAATCAAATTTCAGAATAAACATAATAAGCTAACGTTTAACAACAACTATTCAACCATCTAAGTCCCCAGCAAATATTAGGGACTCTAAGCAGCAGCTTCTGATACAATGGCGTTCTGTTGCAATCATTCTCTTGCTTTTATTTAAATGTAATTTATTTTTTACTATGTCAAATGATTAAATGATCCGTTAAGCCATTCTCTTTGTTGTTGCTTAGCGATTTTTGCGTTTTTTTAGCTACGGCAGCTGACAGTTTACTTCCGGTCGCCATTGCCGTTCCATTAGCAGCTGTTGCTTAAAGTTCCTATTGTAATTATGTGAAATATATCAACTTTTACCTGAAGGTGAGTAGATTTCCCACTACAGGTGGTCATGTTGTTTTCAAATGCTGCCTGTGAATTAAACAAAGAATGTATGAACAAAGATCTAAATGACGGACAGCTGTTCTTCCAAAACAACAGGGTCAGCACAAATGTCCAGATGAGACATGAGCCAAAGGTCATAAATTATTAATCAAAACAGTAATATAACAGTGAAAAGTTTGTTTAATGTATGTCTATGTAAATCACCAACTCTCGTTTTCCTTTTATTTAAATGAGTGAGATGTTCAAATCTGTTTTCTGTTGTGATATTGGATATTTTACTCTAGTTGTACTGCTTGTACACATATTTGTTTTTTACTGGTGTCACAGAGTCACTAAAGATCTGTTAAAGTTTACTTATCTGTCTTTCTCCTTCTGTTGTGTGTCAATTGGAGCATTTGAATACTGGTTGTCAACTTACTGTCAAACAACACAACCCTTTGTTGTCTTGTAAAGGATACTTGAGAAAGATGCTCAGTATATTTTTGAAATTATGTAAATGATGTTTGACGAAAACACAGTGTTAAAAGCCACCGTTTTTGTATATGTGAGGGCTGTGTGTTATTCTAGACTGAAGGCAAATGCATCTTCCTCGGAGGCCGTAGTTTACTGTTCAGAGGTTTCTCTTTAGACTATAGTTACTAACAAAAATAGCTGTATTAAGAGATGAAGGATCTTGAAATCAGCTTCTCACTGAAGTGAATCGGACTTTCCAGTGCTAAGAGAGGATTCAAGGAGAGCATGTTTGATGATTGTATAATATAGGCCTCAAAATACTCTGTCAAATGTGGACATACAGATAAGAGTTATGCATCATTCAAATCTGTTAAATGTCTTCTTTTATTTGTAGACACTCGCAGTAAAAACAAAATGTTGTGCTTTTTGCAAAATAAAGAAAACTAACATGATGTGCGATCTGTCGTCCCTCTCTGAATGAAGTCCATTCTGATAGTCCTCAGAAAATGAACTGTAATTTTCAGTAAAAAAAAAAAAAGAAACTATGCATTTCTTGTATTGCATTAAAATAAAGTAACGATCGAGGAACTTTGCTCAGCGTATTGAAGTAAAAGTACATTTTTTTCATTAGAAATGTCCTCAGGTTAAAGTACATTTAAAGTACATCCACAGTTTAAGTTCTCGTTCTGCTCCACTGTCTGAAAAGTAATTTAATTTACTAAACTTACTTACTATAACTTACTAATTACTTCTTAAAATCCCTATAAACCTTGACTGGATAGACAATAGAAAGAAAACTCTTTTAATAATTTAGCCTTTTATAGCTTTTTAAAACATTTTAACTTTATTAAAAAACATATATTATAATACTTTTATTTACTTTATAATACTTAAATTTTTTTAGTAACAAATAAGGATGTCACTATACCAAAAATCTAGTAGTCGGTACCGATACCACCAAAAGTGCACAATACTCGATACCACAGTAAAAAATATATAAAAATACAAATAAAATGCTATATATTAGGTCTAATAGTAGGCTAGTAAGTAAAAATACCTCAGAAATTGAATAATCAAATATAAAATAACTCTTCATAGTCATAACTGTATAAATTAAATATAGATTAATCCTTATTTTTGTTTTGTTATTTGATTATCATTTATACAGGCAGCCAATGGTAGACAGTATCATGTTTTAAAGGCTGCTGTCACTAAGACCTAATGGATGGAGACAATATGCTGTTACACATGCTGTTCACATTTACATAACCAACGCGAATATACGCCAAGACGGGCATTTTGACATAACTGTAATAAACCGCGGAAATTTGACACTCGCGAGAGGCGGCTATTTGTGTGCGCTTTGGTCGAGAGCGCGCTGACTGAAGACCGTCTCTTCAGTTTTTTCTCCCTAGGACATAGCTTACATTTTACCGTAATGTTCTTGTCTAGCTGTGTCAAAAAAGTGAAGTAATTGGGATATTTCCAAGCTCTGTTGTCACCTCAAGCTCTAGAAAAGGAATACAGAGACCCAATATCAAGTCCAATCCATAACTGGACGTCTGCTCAGCCAAGAAGATGCCCGCTTCAACGTCGGTCCACTACATCTGTGTGTTGGCCTGCTCCATGTGGAAGACATCTACTTCCTGGTTCTGGAGAAGTCTACCACTGACATCACCCTTGGGTTCGTCTAACACCATCCGGTGCAGACCTGGACCACAGGCGAAGTCCTGGAATAGGGCGACAGATGCTTTCCTTAGTGTTTCCCTGAAGTAATGTTACATTTGTCCCTTCACATTTTTATTTGTGGCTAAGAAGGACGGAATGTTGAGGCCTTGCATAGATGACTGAACATTAAACAAGATCACCGTCAAGTTCCGCTACCCACTTCCTCTTATACCAGCGGCCATATTTACTTAGTTGGACTTCCGGGGTGCCTACAACCTCATCCGGATACAAGAAAGGAACAGGTGGAACAGGTAGACATTACGAATACCGGGTCATGCAGTATGGCCTGGTCAACACCCCCTCCATATTCCAAGACTTCATGCATGAGGTGCTCCAGGTTTACCTCCACTGGCCCATACCTACCACAGTCAAA
This sequence comes from Elopichthys bambusa, assembly GCA_037101425.1. Taxonomy (NCBI): domain Eukaryota; kingdom Metazoa; phylum Chordata; class Actinopteri; order Cypriniformes; family Xenocyprididae; genus Elopichthys; species Elopichthys bambusa. The sequence goes on along the minus strand of CM074443.1, from coordinate 996,783 downwards.
AAATTACTGTGGTTTCACTAACTTCTGCCGTCATCCACAGCTTCATCACCCATCCACTCACCAACCTTTCTCAAAGGCAGGCCCAAGGCTCTGTCCTGGACTACCGACGCCACCGAAGCCATGGAACGGCTTAAGAAGGCCTTCACCAGTGCACCATTTCTTGTCCATTCAGATCCCAGGAAATCCTTCATTGAGGAAGTGGACACCTCCACCACTGGGGGTAGGAGTGGTGCTCTCTCAACAGCAGGGTACACCACCAAAACTCCATCCATGTGCTTACTTTTCCCAAAAAAAAAAAAAAACTCACCTCAGCAGAAAGAAATTATGATATCAAAAATCTGGAGCTTCTGGCCATCAAACTCGAACATTGGTTAGAGGGAGCCCACCATAGCTACACTAAAGTATTTTAATTCTTTAAAATGGTTTTAGATTTAAAAATTCACAAAAGAAAGGCAGACTGCCACATGCAGTGCCTCATTTGGATGTGCTTGAAGTCTTGGAGCTCGACTTCCCTACGTTTCTCCTACAAATGGGCCTTGAGCTTGTTTGGAGGTTCTAGCAGGGGAGTGCAGCTACTTCTATACCAACGATGCTCGTCCGCCGGGGGAACATGTCCTCTTCAACCGAGCGCGGAGCTTCGGGAGGGACACACATGGAGCGGTGAGGGAGGAAGGGGACACCCGCCTAGCCAGCCAGATCAGCCGAATCAACCCTAGCGATCAATGGGGTGACAGATGTCGCAGCCAGATCGCCCTCACATCCGTTTACAAGCGCTCGTTCACAGAGTATATATAGAGCACATACGACAGTTGTTTCTCTTTGACGGTAACATACATTTTAGGTTGCGATCTTAACAAGTTTTATATACTTACGCAATCAAATATAGATGTATAAAACACGATACGAATACAAATTTTACGTTTATTTGTTTATTAGACTCTTTTAAATCCAAAACAGTCGGTATTTCCCAGAATGCTTTGCTGCAATGCAAACACACAGCGCTGCTATTGGCGTACGTAATGATTACGTAAACTGAAAGTGGACAAAGATGCCTCTGTGAAGTTAGTTTATAAGTTAAAGAATTTGTGAACATATTTTAGCACGCGTAATTTTCATTTAAACCTTTGGTTTGACAAAACTAATTATATTTTAGAGAGTTACAATTTTATAATCACCGCTCGAGCTTTTCATTATTTTAGCCTAACGTTAATTCTTTTATATATATATATATACATACTTTATTATGTTTTTTTAGATCAAACACATTTAATAGAATTATACAAATGAACATAATATTTTTTACCAATAGTTATTCCTTATTTTTCATTCTACTTTTTCTTCCTTTCACTTTTTTTTTTTCATTTTGTGGTAATACCCACCACCAACACATAAATAAATAAGTAAAACAATAACCAATAGATACATAATTAAACACTTTTACATATGAAAAATAGCGAGCAAAAAAATAAAAAAGGGGGAAAAATACAAAAAAAAAATATACAAAAATAAATAAATTAAAAGGAGGATTATATAAAAAGGTAATGATTGTGATCTGTATTTCTTTATTTTATAGTATATACTTTGATTTTAGAGGTGCCCATATCTTTTCAAAATGTATACTTTTTGCTCTTAATTTCCTGTTATCCTCTCCACAGTGTACTTTAGAAACTAAATCAAACTCGTCCTATCAAGTGATCTACTCTATTAATTCTACTAACTTTAATCATAAAGCGCAACTAAAGTTTTTATTTATCTCATCCTTTAAATAATCGTAATATAATTTCCTAGACAATGCATCGTTTTTCCCTTTGCTCTCAAATGTCTCCATCTCATTGTCTCCATAAATTTGATAAAATCTTTGAAGTCTTTTGCTAGCACAAACCTTAAATCTACATCATCAAAAGTATTTGGTTTAAAATCTGGATCTCTTGCTATTTCTCTCAAACAAAACCATCTCATGATCACTAATATTCATCACTTTGCAGATTCTTCTCCAACATTTAAAAGTTTCACCTACAATAATAACTAGTATTTACCTTTTTCTTTGTCCCACAAAGTATGAATGCATCAAGCGACCCAGTTTCCATACATTTCCACTTTTATATATTATCCGGTTGCATCCAGCTCAAAATTGGCTTAATCTGCTCTTTGTAATAATAATACTCCAAATTTGGCAATGATAAACCCTTCATTTCTTTACTATTTTGTAAAACCTTAAGTTTTACTCTTGGTTTCCCCTCATCCCAGATACATTTTCTAAAAAATACGTTGCCACTTTTTGAAATTACTATGGTATATAAACAGGGAGATTTTGAAACAGGAGTATACTCATTTTAATAGCACTTATTTTTTCAAACAAAGATAATGATAACATTATGTGTTATTTACATAATGCCTCGAGTGATGTCAGCATTTGTATTCACCATCATTTTCATGTGGATGTGCGTGTTAGTAGGACGGTGGGTGTGTAAGATTGTGCCCTTTGTCCCAATGCAGCACCACCCATGAAGTACGAAACACCCTGAATAGTCAATATAACACACTACACAGTGCACACACTGCTGCACAGCAAAGAGTTTTGAAGTGTCGCTTTATTTTGTGAAAATGTCTGGGAAAGTTGTGTTGCATTACTTCAATGGAAGAGGGGATCGATCCGATGGCTTTTGGCCGCAGCTGGAGTCGAGGTTTGTCTAGAAAAATTCTGGAGAAAAAGAAAACTTTTTTTTATAAGGATGTGTAATAAAAATAGCTAGTATGCAAATGACAAACAATCCCAAAACAGACGCTTTGCAATGTGTGCAGTACGCTTTTTCCACCTTGACTTTGTTTTGGTGTTGTGTTCACAGTTTGAGGAGGTGTTTTTGACCAAAAGGGAGCATTATGATAAACTGCTGAATGGTATGTTGACTATTCATTAAATTCCTCATCAATCATCTCTCTATATATTAATGTGATTCCTATGTTTATTGTAGATGGAGCCCTGATGTTTCAGCAGGTGCCTTTGGTTGAAATAGATGGGATGCAGCTTGTGCAGTCAAGGGCCATCTTGAATCGCTGGAAAATACAATCTTTATGGAAAAGACCTTAAAGAACGGGCTTTGTATGTATACAGTTTTAATGCAAATTGTTTCTCAACTGTTGTCAATTTTTAAATAAGATTCCAGTGAACATGTAGCCTTGATTTTCCACCACACCTAAGCAATTATCACTGTATTTTTGTCCTGAAGGATTGACATGTATGCAGAGGGTACCGGCGATCTAATGGATATTATCATGCTGTGGGCTATCGAGACACCCGAAAACAAGCAGAAATATTTTAGTACTACAGAGCAAAAGGCAAAAGAGCGCTTCCTTCCTGTGTTACTGATAGCTCTGACTATTCATTTCTCTTTATTATGAAGCATGATTCTCCACATTGGATAAATTAAACCATCATGCAATTTTCTTGCAAACTCTAATTTCTGCAGGAGTTATTCCCTACAATACTGTCATCCTTTCCCAAAATCCAGGTGCTGTTCCACACTTTCCCATCAACCACAAAACTGGACTTAACTTGCTTAACACTATTTTTGGTCACACTTTGCTTATTTCATTAAAGTCTGGAAATGGCAAAAACTGGAAAAATTTAGCAAAGAAACTTCAAAATACTTCACTTCCTGTTGGGTTTTCAGATTTTGCTCACAGGGACTTTTTTTTGGCTGTTACATGTGTCTACAGAATTTCATACCTGTATGTGAAACGTAGCGCAAGGGGCACTTCATTTAAGTTTTGTAGGTGGCGCTGTCGAGCCATTTTGCCACACCTAACTCTGAAACCCATATCAGACGTAAATTTTCACCACTTCTGATGCGTGTGCAAAGTCTCATGAGTTTTCGAGCACGTTTAAGCCCTCAAAAATGCGATTCATTTCGGAGAAGAAGAAGAAGAATTGACCGAGCAATTACAATAAGGTCCCCTTACACCATCAGTGCTCGGGCCCTAAATATCCTGGCTCTTCCTTGCTTCATAATGGGAGTGAATAGTGAGATTTTGAAGCCCAAAAAAACACTTCCATCTATCATAAAAGTAATCCATACGGATCCAAGGGGTTAATAAACACCTTCTGAAGAGATGGGGTTTTTTTTATAAGAAAAATATTCATATTTATAACTTTATAAACTATAATCACTGGCTTCCGGTAACAGCCGTACGCGAATTGCAGTTCCGGTGGAAGACCGCGTACGGCCGCTATCAGAAGCCAGTGATTATAGTTTATAAATATGGATATTTTTCTTACAAAAACACATCTCTTCTCTTCAGAAGGCCTGTGGAGTCGTTTGAATAACTTTTATGATGGATGGATATGCTTTTTTGGGCTTCTTAGTTACAATTCACTCCCCTTATAAAGCTGGGAAGAGCTGTGATTCGAATTCATAAATGTAAAAAAAAATAAAATAAAAAAATTACATAATCACAAACTAAATGGCACATTCCCTTCTGCTATTAAGATTTATACAAAATGTTTTAATGAGCTCTATTTCTAATTCATAACATGAATAATATGTAAGGATTATTCAAATCAATTTGATGGAATTTTACTATACAATTACTGTACAATGTAATAAGTGCATTACATCAAATTATTAATTTTAATATTAGTGCATAGCAGTTAAAGACACTTAATATCAAGTGGGACCACATATTTGATGTTTAGTGTTACAATTTATTACAAAAAAGTTTGTTAATATGCCAGTGTCTTCAAACGCTGACATATGAACAGTTAGAATAGAGTTTTATTAAATTTATATTTAATACAAATAGACAAAACAGTTCTAGTTGTTGGATAGAGTGATAATCAAGAATATCCATGAATCAAGTGGATAATTCCTGTGATTGGTTCAGTCTCTTTAAATTTTATATAACCTTTCTTCACAGGCGTTTCAGGGAAGAACGAAGGCCTTACCCAGAATCAGCAAGTTCCTTCAGCCCGGCAGTGCAAGAAAACGGAAGTGTGCAGACACTTCTTTAAGTAGAAGGATCATGGAAAACATTTGATGTTGTTAATCACTAATTCATTTACAAGCTTCCTTATTAAAACTGAGACGCTAAAATGGACAGATTTATTTGGAATGTACAAGATACAGTGATAATATTGTGATATGAAGATTGCAGCTGTTCAGTGCATGTTGTCAGGAAGTGTGTGTCCATGAGCTCTTAGAAGATCAAAATCCGGAAAACCATCAGGATGCTGAAATAAGAACAGTCAGATTGACCATCAGAATAAACTCTCAGACAGATCGTCATGTTATATTGATGCAATATTAATGTTTATTATTATTAATTGATCTATTGGAGCATATGAATAAAAGCAAGTATTCAATATCATTCTTTCTTGTAGTAAAAAGCAGTGTGGGGAATACATGATATTGATATTTATATACAACAAGCTAGATTTTTACTGCATTTTACATCTTGCAATAAACGCAAAACTGCTTTGTTCCAGAGCAAATATAGTTTATAAATATTAAATATCATCATGGCTGAGAAAACACTGCCATGTAATTAATTGTAGCTATATTTTGATACTTCTGGACACAAGATTTTATATGATATTTTACAACTGTGAAGGCATTAACAATGGAAACAACCTTCACAAACACTTTTACCTCAGTCCTGCCATGATGCCGGCGGGCATTAACTTTCCAGATTTCCTGAATCTCATTCCCATCACAACTGCCAGTACGCCAGCAGACACTGGAGTAAAAAGAAACAGCAATAAAAGAGAAAGTTCAAAGCTGACATATGCTGACATTTCTAATGGGTGGATTTTTATACTTACTCAGAGAGGTCCAGTAATCCTGCGGATCATTTGATATTCGAAACGCTCCATATGCAGACACACTTCCAAAGAAGAGTCCAGCAATCAATGACACCACACTTCCTGCAGGAGTCAACCACTCTATTAAATATCTCCAATAATAGTGCTAGTTTGTTAGTGATGCAAAAATGGTAATACTGTGGTATAATGTCCAAAAACATGGTAAAATCATAGTGCTATTCCGTTAGAGATGCAATACAACTGTCAAATGTGTCTAAAAAATGGTATTACCATGGTATAACGTTCAAAAAACATGGTAAATTATAGTGGTATTGTGTTAGTGATGCAATACAACTGTCAAATGTGTCCAAAAAAATATATATAATGGTATAATGTTCAAAAACATGGTAAAATCATAGTGCTATTCCGTTAGAGATGCAATACAACTGTCAAATGTGTCCATAAAAAAAGATATAATGATATAATGTTCAAAAACATGGTAAAATCATAGTGCTATTCCGTTAGAGATGCAATAAAACTGTCAAATGTGTCTAAAAAATTGTATTACCATGGTATAACGTTCAAAAAACATGGACAATTATAGTGGTATTGTGTTAGTGATGCAATACAACTGTCAAATGTGTCTAAAAAATGGTATTACCATGGTATAACGTTCAAAAAACATGGTAAATTATAGTGGTATTGTGTTAGTGATGCAATACAACTGTCAAATGTGTCTAAAAAATGGTATTACCATGGTATAACGTTCAAAAAACATGGTAAATTATAGTGGTATTGTGTTAGTGATGCAATACAACTGTCAAATGTGTCTAAAAAATGGTATTACCATGGTATAACGTTCAAAAAACATGGTAAATTATAGTGGTATTGTGTTAGTGATGCAATACAACTGTCAAATGTGTCTAAAAAATGGTATTACCATGGTATAACGTTCAAAAAACATGGTAAATTATAGTGGTATTGTGTTAGTTATGCAATACAACTGTCAAATGTGTCCATAAAAAAAGATATAATGATATAATGTTCAAAAACATGGTAAAATCATAGTGCTATTCCGTTAGAGATGCAATAAAACTGTCAAATGTGTCTAAAAAATGGTATTACCATGGTATAACGTTCAAAAAACATGGTAAATTATAGTGGTATTGTGTTAGTTATGCAATACAACTGTCAAATGTGTCCAAAAAAATATATATAATGGTATAATGTTCAAAAACATGGTAAAATCATAGTGCTATTCCGTTAGAGATGCAATACAACTGTCAAATGTGTCTAAAAAATGGTATTACCATGGTATAACGTTCAAAAAACATGGTAAATTATAGTGGTATTGTGTTAGTGATGCAATACAACTGTCAAATGTGTCTAAAAAATGGTATTACCATGGTATAACGTTCAAAAAACATGGTAAATTATAGTGGTATTGTGTTAGTTATGCAATACAACTGTCAAATGTGTCCAAAAAAATATATAATTTAATGGTATAATGTTCAAAAACATGGTAAAATCATAGTGCTATTCCGTTAGAGATGCAATACAACTGTCAAATGTGTCTAAAAAATGGTATTACCATGGTATAACGTTCAAAAAACATGGTAAATTATAGTGGTATTGTGTAAGTGATGCAATACAACTGTCAAATGTGTCTAAAAAATGGTATTACCATGGTATAACGTTCAAAAAACATGGTAAATTATAGTGGTATTGTGTTAGTTATGCAATACAACTGTCAAATGTGTCCATAAAAAAAGATATAATGATATAATGTTCAAAAACATGGTAAAATCATAGTGCTATTCCGTTAGAGATGCAATAAAACTGTCAAATGTGTCTAAAAAATGGTATTACCATGGTATAACGTTCAAAAAACATGGTAAATTATAGTGGTATTGTGTTAGTTATGCAATACAACTGTCAAATGTGTCCAAAAAAATATATAATTTAATGGTATAATGTTCAAAAACATGGTAAAATCATAGTGCTATTCCGTTAGAGATGCAATACAACTGTCAAATGTGTCTAAAAAATGGTATTACCATGGTATAACGTTCAAAAAACATGGTAAATTATAGTGGTATTGTGTTAGTTATGCAATACAACTGTCAAATGTGTCTAAAAAATATATAATTTAATGGTATAATGTTCAAAAACATGGTAAAATCATAGTGCTGTTCCGTTAGAGATGCAATACAACTGTCAAATGTGTCTAAAAAATGGTATTACCATGGTATAACGTTCAAAAAACATGGTAAATTATAGTGGTATTGTGTTAGTGATGCAATACAACTGTCAAATGTGTCCAAAAAAATATATAATTTAATGGTATAATGTTCAAAAACATGGTAAAATCATAGTGCTGTTCCGTTAGAGATGCAATACGACTGTCAAATGTGTCTAAAAAATGGTATTACCATGGTATAACGTTCAAAAAACATGGTAAATTATAGTGGTATTGTGTTAGTTATGCAATACAACTGTCAAATGTGTCCAAAAAAATATATAATATAATGGTATAATGTTCAAAAACATGGTAAAATCATAGTGCTATTCTGTTAGAGATGCAATAGAACTGTCAAATGTGTCTAAAAAATGGTATTACCATGGTATAACATTCAAAAAACATGGTAAATTACAGTGGTATTGTGTTAGTGATGCAATACAACTGTCAAATGTGTCTAAAAAATATATATAATGGTATAATGTTCAAAAACATGGTAAAATCATAGTGCTATTCTGTTAGAGATGCAATACAACTGTCAAATGTGTCTAAAAAATGGTATTACCATGGTATAACGTTCAAAAAACATGGTAAATTATAGTGGTATTGTGTAAGTGATGCAATACAACTGTCAAATGTGTCTAAAAATGGTATTACCATGGTATAACATTCAAAAAACATGGTAAATTATAGTGGTATTGTGTTAGTTATGCAATACAACTGTCAAATGTGTCCAAAAAAATATATAATTTAATGGTATAATGTTCAAAAACATGGTAAAATCATAGTGCTATTCCGTTAGAGATGCAATACAACTGTCAAATGTGTCTAAAAAATGGTATTACCATGGTATAACGTTCAAAAAACATGGTAAATTATAGTGGTATTGTGTTAGTTATGCAATACAACTGTCAAATGTGTCCAAAAAAATATATAATTTAATGGTATAATGTTCAAAAACATGGTAAAATCATAGTGCTGTTCCGTTAGAGATGCAATACAACTGTCAAATGTGTCTAAAAAATGGTATTACCATGGTATAACGTTCAAAAAACATGGTAAATTATAGTGGTATTGTGTTAGTTATGCAATACAACTGTCAAATGTGTCCAAAAAAATATATAATTTAATGGTATAATGTTCAAAAACATGGTAAAATCATAGTGCTATTCCGTTAGAGATGCAATACAACTGTCAAATGTGTCCATAAAAAAATATATAATGATATAATGTTCAAAAACATGGTAAAATCATAGTGCTATTCCATTAGAGATGCAATAAAACTGTCAAATGTGTCTAAAAAATGGTATTACCATGGTATAACGTTCAAAAAACATGGTAAATTATAGTGGTATTGTGTTAGTTATGCAATACAACTGTCAAATGTGTCCAAAAAAATATATAATTTAATGGTATAATGTTCAAAAACATGGTAAAATCATAGTGCTATTCCGTTAGAGATGCAATACAACTGTCAAATGTGTCTAAAAAATGGTATTACCATGGTATAACGTTCAAAAAACATGGTAAATTATAGTGGTATTGTGTTAGTTATGCAATACAACTGTCAAATGTGTCCAAAAAAATATATAATTTAATGGTATAATGTTCAAAAACATGGTAAAATCATAGTGCTATTCCGTTAGAGATGCAATACGACTGTCAAATGTGTCTAAAAAATGGTATTACCATGGTATAACGTTCAAAAAACATGGTAAATTATAGTGGTATTGTGTTAGTGATGCAATACAACTGTCAAATGTGTCCATAAAAAAAGATATAATGATATAATGTTCAAAAACATGGTAAAATCATAGTGCTATTCCGTTAGAGATGCAATAAAACTGTCAAATGTGTCTAAAAAATGGTATTACCATGGTATAACGTTCAAAAAACATGGTAAATTATAGTGGTATTGTGTTAGTTATGCAATACAACTGTCAAATGTGTCCAAAAAAATATATAATTTAATGGTATAATGTTCAAAAACATGGTAAAATCATAGTGCTATTCCGTTAGAGATGCAATACAACTGTCAAATGTGTCTAAAAAATGGTATTACCATGGTATAACGTTCAAAAAACATGGTAAATTATAGTGGTATTGTGTTAGTGATGCAATACAACTGTCAAATGTGTCTAAAAAATGGTATTACCATGGTATAACGTTCAAAAAACATGGTAAATTATAGTGGTATTGTGTTAGTTATGCAATACAACTGTCAAATGTGTCCATAAAAAAAGATATAATGATATAATGTTCAAAAACATGGTAAAATCATAGTGCTATTCCGTTAGAGATGCAATAAAACTGTCAAATGTGTCTAAAAAATGGTATTACCATGGTATAACGTTCAAAAAACATGGTAAATTATAGTGGTATTGTGTTAGTTATGCAATACAACTGTCAAATGTGTCCAAAAAAATATATAATTTAATGGTATAATGTTCAAAAACATGGTAAAATCATAGTGCTATTCCGTTAGAGATGCAATACAACTGTCAAATGTGTCTAAAAAATGGTATTACCATGGTATAACGTTCAAAAAACATGGTAAATTATAGTGGTATTGTGTTAGTTATGCAATACAACTGTCAAATGTGTCCAAAAAAATATATAATTTAATGGTATAATGTTCAAAAACATGGTAAAATCATAGTGCTGTTCCGTTAGAGATGCAATACAACTGTCAAATGTGTCTAAAAAATGGTATTACCATGGTATAACGTTCAAAAAACATGGTAAATTATAGTGGTATTGTGTTAGTTATGCAATACAACTGTCAAATGTGTCCAAAAAAATATATAATTTAATGGTATAATGTTCAAAAACATGGTAAAATCATAGTGCTGTTCCGTTAGAGATGCAATACGACTGTCAAATGTGTCTAAAAAATAGTATTACCATGGTATAACGTTCAAAAAACATGGTAAATTATAGTGGTATTGTGTTAGTGATGCAATACAACTGTCAAAGGTGTCCAAAAAAATATATAATATAATGTTATAATGTTCAAAAACATGGTAAAATCATAGTGCTATTCCGTTAGAGATGCAATAAAACTGTCAAATGTGTCTAAAAAATGGTATTACCATGGTATAACGTTCAAAAAACATGGTAAATTATAGTGGTATTGTGTTAGTTATGCAATACAACTGTCAAATGTGTCCAAAAAAATATATAATTTAATGGTATAATGTTCAAAAACATGGTAAAATCATAGTGCTATTCCGTTAGAGATGCAATAGAACTGTCAAATGTGTCTAAAAAATGGTATTACCATGGTATAACATTCAAAAAACATGGTAAATTACAGTGGTATTGTGTTAGTGATGCAATACAACTGTCAAATGTGTCTAAAAAATATATATAATGGTATAATGTTCAAAAACATGGTAAAATCATAGTGCTATTCTGTTAGAGATGCAATACAACTGTCAAATGTGTCTAAAAAATGGTATTACCATGGTATAACGTTCAAAAAACATGGACAATTATAGTGGTATTGTGTTAGTTATGCAATACAACTGTCAAATGTGTCTAAAAAATGGTATTACCATGGTATAACGTTCAAAAAACATGGTAAATTATAGTGGTATTGTGTTAGTTATGCAATACAACTGTCAAATGTGTCTAAAAAATGGTATTACCATGGTATAACGTTCAAAAAACATGGACAATTATAGTGGTATTGTGTTAGTTATGCAATACAACTGTCAAATGTGTCTAAAAAATGGTATTACCATGGTATAACGTTCAAAAAACATGGTAAATTATAGTGGTATTGTGTTAGTTATGCAATACAACTGTCAAATGTGTCTAAAAAATGGTATTACCATGGTATAACGTTCAAAAAACATGGTAAATTATAGTGGTATTGTGTTAGTTATGCAATACAACTGTCAAATGTGTCTAAAAAATGGTATTACCATGGTATAACGTTCAAAAAACATGGTAAATTACAGTGGTATTGTGTTAGTGATGCAATACAACTGTCAAAGGTGTCCAAAAAAATATATAATATAATGGTATAATGTTCAAAAACATGGTAAAATCATAGTGCTATTCTGTTAGAGATGCAATAGAACTGTCAAATGTGTCTAAAAAATGGTATTACCATGGTATAACGTTCAAAAAACATGGTAAATTACAGTGGTATTGTGTTAGTGATGCAATACAACTGTCAAAGGTGTCCAAAAAAATATATAATTTAATGGTATAATGTTCAAAAACATGGTAAAATCATAGTGCTATTCTGTTAGAGATGCAATAGAACTGTCAAATGTGTCTAAAAAATGGTATTACCATGGTATAACGTTCAAAAAACATGGTAAATTACAGTGGTATTGTGTTAGTGATGCAATACAACTGTCAAATGTGTCTAAAAAATATATATAATGGTATAATGTTCAAAAACATGGTAAAATCATAGTACTATTCCATTAGAGATGCAATAGAACTGTCAAATGTGTCCAAAACGGGTATTACCATGGTATGTTAAATAAACATGGTAAAATCATAGTGCTATTCTGTTAGTTATGCAATACAACTGTCAAATGTGTCTAAAAAATGGTATTACCATGGTATAACGTTCAAAAAACATGGACAATTATAGTGGTATTGTGTTAGTTATGCAATACAACTGTCAAATGTGTCTAAAAAATGGTATTACCATGGTATAACGTTCAAAAAACATGGTAAATTATAGTGGTATTGTGTTAGTGATGCAATACAACTGTCAAATGTGTCCAAAAAAATATATAATATAATGGTATAATGTTCAAAAACATGGTAAAATCATAGTGCTATTCTGTTAGAGATGCAATACAACTGTCAAATGTGTCTAAAAAATGGTATTACCATGGTATAACGTTCAAAAAACATGGTAAATTACAGTGGTATTGTGTTAGTGATGCAATACAACTGTCAAATGTGTCTAAAAAATATATATAATGGTATAATGTTCAAAAACATGGTAAAATCATAGTGCTGTTCCGTTAGAGATGCAATACAACTGTCAAATGTGTCCAAAACGGGTATTACCATGGTATGTTAAATAAACATGGTAAAATCATAGTGCTATTCTGTTAGTAATACAATAGTGTTACAAGTCTATTAGACAACCATAAACATACATTATAGATTTAGAAAGTTATCAGAAGTTAGATTTTATAAAACTATTAGCAAGTAAATATGGGTTTCTATTAGATCCATTTAAAAGGTGCATGAAAACAACAGCTCAATTCATACCTTTTCTTTTATATCCCATAAATCCTCCAAGAGCAAGAGCTGCAGCATAGGCAAAGCCCCACCAGTCCACTGCCATTTTGTGCTAGAAAACTGAGCATTCACATTGACTGAATAATAACATATTTCTACAAACATAAGAACACATTACATTTAAAATGAAGCTGCATGACAAATCAAAAACACAGCCAAAAAAGCCATTACCAAATATCGCGGGTGAACTGCAGGAATGTATGATTTAATAGCTGGAAGTTAGCGTACAAAAGTTGTACATGTACTGTAGGGTAGCTGTATTGATAATCAGCAGTCTACAATCTATGCTCAAGTCCATAACAAGGAACTGACGTCATGATGACGCGAGGACCAGGAAGGAGTCAAGCTCTATGGCGCCAAATCAGACAGCGTGAGCGTATAACACCGGGATATATTTTAAATAGCATATTAATCCTTACAATTTTTTTTTACATATAAAGATAGATTCATTAAAACAAATCGTGAAGTGTACTGTGTGCGTGTGTTAATGCTGCAGTCGCGCGGGTTAATTGTCAAATTAGTGGTTCCCAACGTAATTAAAAGAACGAGGAATGATTATTGTAAAATGTATTAAAATTGTATTATATCCAAGATACACATTTCTAGTAACTGTGCAGTTAATTCTCATATTGCATTTTCAGAAAGTTTGGGAATATTTTTCCTCTTCCCAAATGTGTCACTACCGAAACACAATCATAAATAATTTAATAAGAAGGGTTACATTGATCTATTAAGATCTTGTTTACTTCTACCTTGTAAATATATTTTTTTGCTATTTTCTAAAAAAAAGTTTTCGCAGGTAAATCAGTAGCAATTACAATTTTAGCAATATTTCAAGTGCAATTTATGAGATTTGTTGTATTTTGAATCCAATCTTTCTTTGTAAAAGGCATCATACTGATTTCAAAGCTAAAGATTCATTAGTTTGAATATAAATTGAACCAAACATCTTAGTTGATAATTCAGCATACTTTATTTTTGACAAAACATCCCATGTTCCGGTCGTGACTGCACATTTTCGGTATTGACAGTAATGTTTTAGTAGTGTCCACTTCACATTTCACTACTAAAACATATTAAAATACTAATGATTTGCATAACTTCCAAAACAATGATGTCACTACCGAAACTTCATATGTTTCGGTAGTGACAATTTTAGACACTTTTGAGCCTAGCTCAAAGATGCTAATCAGCACATGGTTAGCTAGCACAGTTCTGAACAGTTGTACACATAAAAAAATACATTTTATGGAATAACACGCAAAAAAAGCTTACTTAATTGCATAAAAAGGTGTTTGGTAGTGACGTTCCTTAAAGTGACACACAGATTTTCAAGACTTTTGAACACATTTAACTCAAAATGATGGACCGATCTACTGTGAAAGAGAGGCTATGAGAGGGAAGGACACAGGGATATTTCCTGAAGTGTGTTAAAATCAGTCTCAGACAATGGACTCGAGCACACACCGTTTCGGTAGTGACATGAACATGCGGGACACATTTTTTTAACATAAAGTTTCATGATTTAAAAATAGAAATTTTAAATATTTTTTTAGCTTCACTTTTTAAAAAAAAAATAAAAAATCTAAATATATTTTTCTAAAAACAACAATGGAAAAAATTGCAATATCATTTTCACAAGTTGAAATTTAGGGGTTAGGGTTCGGGACAGACACCTCCCAAATGAAAGTACCCCAATAAATGATGATTTTATGTATATGAAGCTTACTGATATTTTAAATATTATTGCCCATATACAACGAAAACTTAAAATCACCATGAAATGGTATTGTAGTATTTATTATGAATAATTTATCCATGCACACCATTGTTTTTGTGTTGTTGTTGTTGTTTTTTAAATTCATGTTCCTCATAATCTTGAATCAGAATATCTTCCCCTCCCTCTTGCAGCATCTCTTCTGTGATGAAGAGGCAACCTGTCACTCACATGAGATCCACCAATAGCAAACCACGACCATCCAATCAAGCCCCGCCCTACATTTGATCTTGTTCCAGAAGCCATTTCACTCAGATATTTAGATCTAGTTGACTCTAAATGAACACTGAAAATTCATGTTGACTACATCGAACAGAAATGCAGCAAAGCAGTAAACCTACGAGATGCACAGTAGGAGGACAGAAACAATCAATGATCGCCATATACTGTACTCTTCTTCGGTCTGTTGTAGACTATATGGATGCATATATGGATATATGAATCTGCATCACTTAAGAAGTCAGATTTTATTCAGGCACGAGCACTGAGATTTATTACAGGTGCGATTAAAACAACTGCAATCTCATCAATGCAAGTTGAGCCAGGAGAGTCTCCATTATAAGACGTCTAAAACTATCTGTAGCTACAGCATGTGTAATGTTGGTTTCACTACAGTGGTTCAGGCTGCTGGAGTGTGGATATAATAGCAAAATATGTAGGAGAGCATTGCTATATGTGACAATATTGTATTACAATAGATAGCACATTAATACATAATCAAAACCAGTTAGCATATCATTTGTAATGGAAAGGGTTCAATATCAGCACCTCTTGTGCCAGATTCAATGGCATCGCTTATCAGCCTTCACACATTTCAAACAGATTTGATATGATATCTTCATAGAATTAATGAATATAGATTAAGGCAAGCAGGAATATAGTTAACTTGGTACCAGCACATGTGAGGAAAAGAAAAAGTGATAAATTGGCTACACTTGAACAACTCTACTAATACAGTTTCATTTAGTAGACTCAAGGATAGACTACTGCCCCTTAGGGACTTGGCCCCTAAATATAGGTCTCATCCTGCATACAGACTGAAATCACTTCACACGCACAGGAGGGGGCGGTATACGCGCCTAAAGGCTGGTGTGCGACCAGCCAATAAACCCACAGAAGAAGAAACCGTTCTGTTCCTTTACAAAAATACACGATTCCTGCAAGGATTTTGGTAAGGGTTTCATTGTGACATAGCGTTTACCAGGTAATTTACTTTATAGAGCTTTGATTAAAAAAAAAAAAAAAAACGTGTGTTTTTTTTTTATACCCCAACCACTGGGTTACACACATTGGGTCATTGCTGGGTTATTTTTACATTGTTGGGTTATTTTTAGTAATAACCCAGCTGTTGAGTTAAATGCGGTTCCCGCGGCGAAGGAAAACATTTTAACGGTCCAGCAGAAGCCTGACTATAAAAGGTAAGTCATATCGTTTTATGGTGTATAACTCTTAAAACATTAAGTATTGTGTATGGAAACGTTTCATATCACTGATTCTTGAGTTAAGGGACAAAACATGTCCTACACACAAAAGCCCTCTGTATGTTAAAAATAAATAAATTCATCAAAATAAAAAACCTTAACTTTATCTAAATGACATCTGGATACTCAGGACATTCATTGCTTTTATTTTTAAATAGTTTTGTTAGTATCATTTTAAATACATGCTCTATATTTGGAAAATACATGTAATTTAGCCTGTCCTCAGCATGAAGTCACGATGTAAAATCGCCAAACAAAGTGTTTGAAAATGCAAAAAATATACATTTAAATTGATCTGTAATATAGCAAACGATACAAAAAGTAAGTCTTGAATTATATTTTCCATTAAAAAAAAAAAAAAAAAAAAAAAAAAGCCTATCAAAGTTGTGTCCTGACTATGCATCAACACTGTCATTTTTTTCTTTTCTTTTTATAATCCTGAATAAATCAGGCAATGTCCTGCTCATTGTGGATCTCACAGTAGGACACATAGTCCTGGAAGATTTATATTTTTTAATATTCTATACAAACAATATTGAAGTCTCTGCGGTCACAGCATGTTTTGTTGTTGTTGTTGTTTTTTTGCATATGGGGGATTATTCTAATGTTGTTTCATGATTTTATTTACATTTGGCCTGATTAACATGCCGTATATACATAGCATCTTTACATCTACTGTCAAACCCTGATTTAATGGACTTCATAGAGAGCGAACATGCCAGTTTCCCACTGCTTAAGATGTGCAGTTCTGGCACAATTAAAATGTAAGTAATTGTTTAAAGAAAAGCTTCAGATCCTTTGGATTCACATTAGGAAAAGATTTCTGTTGCTGCTACAGGGTGGAACATAATGACAGAATGAGATGTTCTGTACTGCTGAAAGGAGACACTCTCAGTATTCATCAACACCGTCGGTTTTTGTCAATTCTGTCAGTATTTGTCAACTCCGTCGGTATTCGTCAACTCAGTCGGTTTTTGTCAACTCTGTCAGTATTTGTCAACTCCGTCGTCAATTCTGTCAGTATTTGTCAACTCCGTCGGTATTCGTCAACTCCGTCAGTATTTGTCAACTCCGTCGTCAATTCTGTCAGTATTTGTCAACACCGTCGGTTTTTGTCAACTCCGTCAGTATTTGTCAACTCCGTCAGTATTTGTCAACTCCATCAGTATTTGTCATTTCCGTCAGTATTTGTCAATTCCGTCAGTATTTGTCAACTCCGTCGTCAACACCGTCGGTATTTGTCAACACCGTCGGTATTTGTCAACACCGTCGGTATTTGTCAACACTGTCGGTATTTGTCAACTCCGTCGTCACTTCTGTCAGTTTTTGTCAACTCCGTCGTCAGCTCCCTCGGTATTTGTCAACACCGTCAGTTTTTGTCAACTCCGTCGGTATTTGTCAACTCCGTCGGTATTTGTCAACTCAGTCAGTATCGATTCCGTCAGTATTTGTCAACACCGTCAGTTTTTGTCAACTCTGTTGTCAATTCCGTCAGTAATTGTGAACTCAGTCGGTTTTTGTCAATTCTGTCAGTATTTGTCAACTCCGTCGGTATTCGTCAACTCAGTCGGTTTTTGTCAACTCTGTCAGTATTTGTCAACTCCGTCGTCAATTCTGTCAGTATTTGTCAACTCCGTCGGTATTCGTCAACTCCGTCAGTATTTGTCAACTCTGTCGTCAATTCTGTCAGTATTTGTCAACACCGTCGGTTTTTGTCAACTCCGTCAGTATTTGTCAACTCCGTCAGTATTTGTCAACTCCATCAGTATTTGTCATTTCCGTCAGTATTTGTCAATTCCGTCAGTATTTGTCAACTCCGTCGTCAACACCGTCGGTATTTGTCAACACCGTCGGTATTTGTCAACACTGTCGGTATTTGTCAACTCCGTCGTCACTTCTGTCAGTTTTTGTCAACTCCGTCGTCAGCTCCCTCGGTATTTGTCAACACCGTCAGTTTTTGTCAACTCCGTCGGTATTTGTCAACTCCGTCGGTATTTGTCAACTCAGTCAGTATCGATTCCGTCAGTATTTGTCAACACCGTCAGTTTTTGTCAACTCTGTTGTCAATTCCGTCAGTAATTGTGAACTCAGTCGGTTTTTGTCAATTCTGTCAGTATTTGTCAACACCGTCGGTTTTTGTCAACTCCGTCAGTATTTGTCAACTCCATCAGTATTTGTCATTTCCGTCAGTATTTGTCAATTCCGTCAGTATTTGTCAACTCCGTCGTCAACACTGTCGGTATTTGTCAACACCGTCGGTATTTGTCAACACCGTCGGTATTTGTCAACACCGTCGGTATTTGTCAACACTGTCGGTATTTGTCAACACCGTCGGTATTTGTCAACTCCGTTGTCACTTCTGTCAGTTTTTGTCAACTCCGTCGTCAGCTCCCTCGGTATTTGTCAACACCGTCAGTTTTTGTCAACTCCGTCGGTATTTGTCAACTCCGTCGGTATTTGTCAACTCAGTCAGTATCGATTCCGTCAGTATTTGTCAACACCGTCAGTTTTTGTCAACTCTGTTGTCAATTCCGTCAGTAATTGTGAACTCAGTCGGTTTTTGTCAATTCTGTCAGTATTTGTCAACACCGTCGGTTTTTGTCAACTCCGTCAGTATTTGTCAACTCCATCAGTATTTGTCATTTCCGTCAGTATTTGTCAATTCCGTCAGTATTTGTCAACTCCGTCGTCAACACTGTCGGTATTTGTCAACACCGTCGGTATTTGTCAACACCGTCGGTATTTGTCAACACTGTCGGTATTTGTCAACTCCGTCGTCACTTCTGTCAGTTTTTGTCAACTCCGTCGTCAGCTCCCTCGGTATTTGTCAACACCGTCAGTTTTTGTCAACTCCGTCGGTATTTGTCAACTCAGTCAGTATCGATTCCGTCAGTATTTGTCAACACCGTCAGTTTTTGTCAACTCTGTTGTCAATTCCGTCAGTAATTGTGAACTCAGTCGGTTTTTGTCAACTCTGTCAGTATTTGTCAACTCCGTCGTCAATTCTGTCAGTATTTGTCAACTCCGTCGGTATTCGTCAACTCAGTCGTTTTTTGTCAACTCAGTCGTTTTTTGTCAACACCGTCGTTTTTTGTCGACACCGTCGGTATTTGTCGACACCGTCGGTATTTGTCGACACCGTCGGTATTTGTCAACTCCGTCGGTATTTGTCAACACCGTCTGTTTTTGTCAACTCCGTCAGTATTTGTCAACACCGTCTGTTTTTGTCAACTCCGTCAGTATTTGTCAACACAGTCAGTATCAATTCTGTCAGTATTTGTCAACTCTGTCGTCAACTCCGTCAGTATTTGTCAACATTTGTCAGAACCGTCGGTATTTGTCAACACTGTCGGTTTTTGTCAACTCCGTCAGTATTTATCAACACCGTCAGTATTTGTCAACACAGTCAGTATCAATTCCGTCAGTATTTGTCAACTCCATCAGTATTTGACACCGTCAGATGAAGGGTTGAAATACATGCTCTATATTTGGAAAATACATGTAATTTAGCCTGTCCTCAGCATGAAGTCACGATGTAAAATCGCCAAACAAAGTGTTTGAAAATGCAAAAAATACCGTCTGTTTTTGTCAACTCCGTCAGTATTTGTCAACACCGTCTGTTTTTGTCAACTCCGTCAGTATTTGTCAACACAGTCAGTATCAATTCTGTCAGTATTTGTCAACTCTGTCGTCAACTCCGTCAGTATTTGTCAACATTTGTCAGAACCGTCGGTATTTGTCAACACTGTCGGTTTTTGTCAACTCCGTCAGTATTTATCAACACCGTCAGTATTTGTCAACACAGTCAGTATCAATTCCGTCAGTATTTGTCAACTCCATCAGTATTTGACACCGTCAGATGAAGGGTTGAAATACATGCTCTATATTTGGAAAATACATTTTCCAAATATACGTTTTGTTAATTTTAAAATAAATATTTTATTCCTTTTTTCATTTATTGTGGTAAAATATTAAAACATCAACTGAACTACATGTTATCACATGTGATTTGCATAAGAACATTGGTTATATATGTTTCATATTAAAAAGGAGGTTAGAGAATTAAGGAATTTAGGAACTGGATTGTTCATAATAACCATAACCCAAGAAAATCTCCTGTACTGAACACCATTATTACATAATTGAAGACATTACAAATTAAAATTTCATCCTTTTTAATGCGTCTGACGGAGTTGACACAAATTAAGTTCAGAAGTGAATAAATGTAAATTTTTAGGAAAAAAAAAAAAAACATTTTCAGGAAAACCTGTTCCCTTATGTGGTTTATTAGCTGAGACCTTTGTCTACAAATATATAAGTTTAAAAATAATGTATTATTAAATAATAAAAACTAACTTCTAAAACATGTTTTGTCCCTTATCTCAAGAATCAGTGATATAAGGGTTAAAATTTCAAAATAAATTTGCAAATTACTTGCATACATTCTCTTTTTTGAGGACAAAGTCTAAAATTTCTGGTTTTAATTCATTTTGAGAGGATATTTGGGGGATGATTGCAAAAATGTCAATGTGGTGTAACTGTAAAAACTTTGTACCGAATAATTGATCTTGTTTAAAAAAGGTGAAATTCTCAATAAATAAATTCTCAGTAATAATTCTCAGTAAATAAAAGCAAATGGATCACCATTATTCTGGATATTATAATTAATTTGGGGAATCATGTGAGTCAAGTCAAATTCCTGAAGTGTCAAGGTGGTGTAACCACCTTTCAAGGAGCCATTTTGTTTAAATTGTGCAAGAAGACCATGTGACATGAGTATTAACTTTTTAAAATATTCTCTCCAAGGCCATGTGCTTACATAGGTGTCCATGATAATGCCTGTCTAATTTGATTTTAAATTGAAATGTCAAATGGTGTAACCGGTTACACAATTTGACTCCTATTACAAGCCTTTCTGTTATAGGGGCCAATTTAGTTAAATATCCGTAGTTTATGATGTTGATTAAAGATGTAATATAAACTATAAACTAACTAAATATAGGCTAACTATTTGGAACTAAGTGTTTTTTATTGAGAATTTCAACTTTTTTAATGACAAGATCAATTATTTGGTACAAAGTTTTTACGATTACACCACATTGACAATCATCCTCCAAATATTCTCTCAAAATGAATTAAAACAGACCTGGTGAGTTGTAAGTTAAACAACTAAACGACTTACAGACAAAATTAAGTTGTAAGTCAATATTGTCCTCTATCGATTGTAAATGAATACTAGCTATCCCAGTAATAACAGAGTAATTAATTAATTAATTAGTTAAAAAAAGACCATCGAAACATTACAGAGTCAAACACAATCACCTACATTTATCTTGGATTTACTGTAGTTAAACTAACTGTAACTGTGGTATTTTGGCAGAAATGTGGTATATTAATATCATATGTTGTTATATGAATATAGTCATGCATGTAATCTATTAAATGTTATAGTCTCTAATTATAGTCACTTTTTTATGAAGCTATGGCAGTTTTTGCATTTATATGAAAAGTGTTGTACTAAATGTATGTTTATGTTTTAGAGAAATGGATTCATTTGTTAAGGAACGACTAGAAGAGTGGAACCTCAGCCATTTAATTGAAACATTTCAAGGTAAGCTATTTAAATTAGTGATACATACAAGTTAAGTTGAGACTTGTGTAATGTTTCTTTTTCTCATGCATTTTAACACAGAGGAAGGAGTGGATGAAGAAAGTTTTATGCTACTGGATGATGCCAGCATTGCTGCTCTAATTCCAAGAATTGGTGTCAGGGTTAAATTCAAGAAATATCATTCAGAACTTTTGGAAGTAAGTTTACACTAACTAAACAATGATAACTTTTAATCGCATGTTTCAAGTGCAATTAGTCAGTGTCGGAGGAAACAAAATACATTTCTGCACATCCGAGTTTGATGGCATTAACACTTGAGATTGTTGTAAAAATGGCTATAACAGATCATTGCATGAACACAAGCATGAAAAGCTTAAAGCCAAATCGATTACATATTCTGCAATTAAACTACTTTGATCACTAATATTGTAGTGAGACCAAGACAGTGGCTCTTTTGCATCAACCTGGTCGCTCAGATCATCCTGATGATCACTTTGAGAGAGCAGATGAACCATTGATGGACTTATATTCAGACTATAAACAGAATAAATATTTTTCTAAAACAGGGATTTTCAGAGACTTTGCAGTTTCCAGGCTTGTCATATGTCTAGCGTTTGGATGCATTTACTGGCAGCGGGAGACAGATGGCAGTCCAGGACACCTTTCAATATGTTCCATTGCAGCCTGTTACAGAAAAATACTAGAAAGTCCTGGGAAAAAAATTCTTGCTCACAAGCAAAATGAAGAACATGACCTCGTTGAGCTCTACAAAACCAACCACCTGTTTTCTAAAGAACTCTCCATTCCGCTTGTCCTGTATAATAATTATTGTGAAATTGTAAATCCTGTTGGTTCCAAGACTATAATTCACAGCCTGGTCCTAATGTACTTCCAGATTTGATGTTTACCATCTGAGCTGCTGTCTTCCTTGTCAGCATGCTTTCTGTTGGCTGTGTAAGTCAGATGATGTTAAAGGGATAGTTCACCCAAAAATGAAAATTATCCCATGATTTATTCCCCCTCAAGCCATCCTAGGTGTGTATGACTTTCTTCTTTCAGACGAACACAATCAGAGATGTATTTAAAAATGTCCTGACTCTTCCAAGGATTATAAGGGGGGGCGAGATTTTGAAGCCCAAAAAACAACATCCATCCATCATAAAAGTAATCCATACGACCCCAGGGGGTTAATAAAGCCTATTTGAAGCGAAGCGATTGGTTTTTGTAGGAAAAATATTCATATTTAAAACTTTATTAAGTATAATTACTATCTTCCGGCAGTCGACTGTACACATCGGTTTGCGGCAGAAGCGTAACCCTTACACTGTGTACTAACCAGACGCACCGCGACACGTTATAAAATGTATCTTTTCCATGTTAATCTGAGTTTTTGTCCTAACCAGCTGTGACGGCGACACGGTTTAGAAACGGTTTCTATTTCTGGAACAGCAACACAAAGTATGGCAATGATATCAGGTACTGCTTATGTGCTTTATTTAATGTTAAAAGCATCTAATGTGAGTTTGAATATCATTCTGTGTCCCCAGCTTTTTAAACAACACTGGCTAATTCACCTCAGATTGTTTCAGTCACTCCTCATATACTTTAAATAATGTTTAAATGGTGTAATATTTATGAATTTTACTATGTCCTAACCAATTTAATTGTGTCTGCTGTGCTCTTGCCGAGAGAGCCCACTCATGCTTCTGATTGGCTGTGGTTTTTGATTGATTTTTTTCGCTTCTCATTGTCGTGTCGCGTCTAGTGTGGACAGTCAAACTGCTTACAATCTGGTCAGGACCCGATGCATGACGTAATGAGGAACGCGGATGCGCAGAGGATAGAGCAAAACAAAACACCGGTCACGAATTAGAAGTCTAAAACGAGAATGTTTAAAGAGAAATGTTCAATATAAGAGAAGAGGAGCTTGAGTTTGTTGCCCATCCCTATTTGTTTAAACCGCAAGAGACGATTGATTGTGTTCATCTGAAAGAAGATAGTCATATACACCTAGGATGGCTTGAGGGCGAGTAAATCATGGGATAATCTTCATTTTTGGGTGAACTATCCCTTTAAGACGCCTGGCATGGACTCAGTTCTCGAATACATTGTTAATGATTTGAAGGCTTTAGAACGAAATTACTTTCACATTGAGACAAAGCAGTTTAGTGATATCGTAAAGGTTGGTTTTGCACAGGTATGTGGGGACAATCTTGCCCTGAATTCTCTTTTTGTTTTTTTCAGAGAGTTTTACTGCAAATAGTGTCTGTTTGCATAATGAACAAACCGGGTAGATAGCCAGACAGCAGAAGATCCAGATTTGCTGCGCAATGCACTGAATTACAGTCAGGATTTACAGACTAATAATCCGGCACAAACTCTCCTAAAATGGAGGTGGTCCTAGATGATTTGCATTTAAAACCAAAACACCATTTCATGGTTCACTATCCGTCTGCTTTTAGAAAGATGGTTCCCCTTGTCATCTTTAGGACATTGTAATTTGAGGTTGAACAGCTTTTTTTTTTTTTTTTTTTTTTTTTTTTAAACAAAATACTTAAGCCATGTCATTTGTGATTTTAAAAATGTCACAAAGACTATGCCACACAGGCACCAAATGATGCTGTGATTTCAGCTGTTGACAGGCAGGTTGTTCAAGAAGGAAACTGAGATTTGCTGACCAAGTTTTGGAAGCACTTAGTGTCAGTGAACTGTACTACTATGGGTAGAGTAGGGTAAGAAAATACACGTGTGTGATAATTGGAAAGGGTGAGACCAATTTTGCATCGCTACACTGAAGAATCTTTATTATATCTACACATAATTTTCATAATTATTATTTTAGTGCTGATAGCGTTTGATATTTACTTTTTTTTTTTTCTCCTCCTTTTAAACAGTCTCTGGGCCATAACCCCGTCAACAATCAGTCATGTCCCAGTCAATCACCGATAAGGAATGACCCACCGACCCCAACTGAGACAGTAGAGGAAAGCTACCCAACGAGAACAACAAGCAACTCAACCTTTGTAATAGCCTTTCTTTTGATACACTTGAACTTAAATTTAAGGCTGTTATTTTATTAAATTCAAGAACGAATTGAAAGGAATGTTTTTAGTCCATGCATTCTTCTTTTCACAGGATATACGAGAAATACTCCAAAATTCTGGAGGATCGGCGTTAATAACATCTTTAGACACAGACATGCATCTAAGCCTCAAGGAGCGACATAAGATGGTGCGGTTGTTGGTTTCTCATTTAATGGAAAGGTTTGGGGAAAAGTGAGTAGAAGTATTAAATGATAATGAATGAATAAACTGGCCTATATGAATGATTCAAATGCTTGTTTCTTTCTGTAGCCCAACAGCTGAGATCAAAAAGGAGATGGCTTTGGCAATAACCGCCCAGTTTCCTTGTCTGAAAAGCAATGAGGGACACGGATATGTAAGTTGTGCTGACACAATCTGATTAAAAGATAATCAAGGGATGGTAAAAAGAATCGGTCCCCACTTTTTCAAGACACTGATTTCTTTATATTGTTTTGTTGCAGGAGGTATGGTATACGCCTTGTCGTTCTCGCCACCCTGCAACCGGGTATCTAGAAGAAAGACTCCGCAACGTGAGGAAACGTCTTAGAGCCCCACAGAAACGGCACAGCTATTCACACCCATTTCTTCTGCCAGGTTAGATCTAGGGATGGATATATGTATATGATCAGTATGACGTGAGTAGCCACGCGACATGGCTGTATATCAGTACGGCTGTGGCCGAGTGCCGTAGGCAATCACAGTGTGCTGATATACAGCCATATTGCACGGCTACGAGTGTGATATTGTGTTTATACAACAGTTCGACGGCACAGACTCAAATCTCAGGTTGACAGTTGACAGGCCCAAGCCTCCGTTACTAGTTCTAAAACGTCACTTTAGAACTAGTAACGAAGGAACGTTGAGTCGCTTCAATGAAACTCGCTGTAGAGATGTAGAGATCGCTTGAGCGAGTGTGTTACCTACATCTAGCTGATATTCTTCAGGTCAATCTTATATTCATAATCACAAAATCAGTTTGAATGTTGAAAGCGATATCTTTGTCCTTTTAGTATTTAAGACATTTCCATAACAGTGCTAGTCAATGCATTAGTCAATTGCGTCTTGTAGCCTTGCCTTGTTTCAGTCCATTTCAAAATAAAAGTCTTTGCGACTGACTGACTAATTCATAAAGGCAGTCTTTGCCGCCCTCTAATGGTGTATTAATGTAACTTTCACTGCAGTTGAAATCACTAACGGTCTTTTTCAATACCGAAAAATATGGCATGTAATTTATATAAAACATTATTTATTAAACAATAATATTTAAATTAACAACAATAGCCATTATAACAATATAAGAAGTAAAATAGGAAATAAAAACGAGCAAACAGTTCAGTCAAACGTACAGTAGTTAGTACAGGATTTAATTTCAATGTCAATATAAAGTTATGAAACTTAATATAGCCCAAATCTATTAGCTCTAGATCAAGTAGTAAATTAATAAGACCAAAGATTGCCCATTTTGATATACCCAAAATGAATTATGCCTCATGTTTATCACTATCTAACAGTAATATGTTTAAATTACGTGGGTTTTCTCCTTTACTATTGACGCTTGCTGGTTAGTGCGAGATGCATTGTGGGATACCTGGCTGTCTCAAGTCCGCACAAGTCACCTCTCGATGCATCTTCGATAAAAGGGGCGGATCAAGAACACATCCGGGGATTTGAACTGTACTTGGCTAGATGTGAACTTTGAATTGGAACAGTACTTGGGCAGCGACTGATGATGTTTCACAAGTCCACAAGAACACCAGTACAGACAAGAACGCATATTGAGAAACGGCAAAAGAGTAACACAGAAAATGAAACTAAGCAGGACATGGAATAACAGTTTTTAAATAAGGGTTTTTTTTGTTTGTTGTTGTCTTCACTCATTTTAATGTGTTTTAACTTCACTAGAGTCTGAGTTGTCTTCGACTGACATTCAAACAATGCTTGAGTGGCTAAAGAACAATAGAAGTACTCACAACCAAGTCCAGGAGTTCATGAGTCATACAGCACCTCCTCAAGGAACCTCTGGAACAAAAACTATTGAAGAAATCAATGGAGAATATCCTAGATTTATCGACTTTTCTGGAATGGTGAGTATAATAATGTGCGGAAAGGGTTGTCCTGGCCTGTATTAGTAATCCTAAAAACTTAAAATGCTTCAGCTTATTCTATTGTTATTTTCAATCCAGTAGCGGCCTTTGCTATGTTTCACCCGTTTCACTTGAAATGGGCCTCACAACAGAAGGGGCCTCCGTTTGCGCTTGAAAAAGAGCCCCACCATCACGGCGCGCACACACCCGGAGCGGAAATGAACCAGGGGTTCAGGGCAAAAATACCAACAAAATTAATAAAAATGCCCCCAAAATCCAAGATGTAATGCAAAAAAAATGTCTCAACAGTTCAGTAAACAAGACTGGGTTAATATTAGGTGACTTATGTTAGACGCCTTCCACATTACCAAAACATTTAGTCTTAACCAGTCTTGTTGGCAAGTTATGTATTGCTCAATTGTGGCGGCAGCAGCATGGATACATCGCATTTATTAAAAATTCCCAAGCACAAAGACTGGGTCATCGGCAGAATTGCACTACGCACTGTTTTAGCTAGTAGGTATTCATTCAGCAGCAAGAACAAAACTTGGCCCTGGCGCATAAACTAGGATAACTGTTATCTGTATAAATTCCCATGGCAAATAGTATGGTCTGAATGAGACATTTAGCAATTCATAATGAATTGTTTCACGCACCGTGTTATTCTTTGCCCACTTGCTATTGACAAGCATGCACAGTCTTCCTCCGATAGTTTTGGTTGACTTGGCACTGTCACAGTCCAAGCGGATTACTGAGTATCCGTCCAAGTTTATGTCGTCAGCCATGTTTCTGTAATGCAGATCAGTTCGGCTCTTTTGAAGTCTCTTGTTATGTTTTACCAGCGCTGTAATTTTGGACTCTTTATTTTGGAGCAAGCGAACATTAAAGTTATTGTAGGACGAGGGAATTGACTGCTGCGATATTTAAGTCTGTTTTAGTGTTCCATGCACTAAAATCGATGTATTCAGTTTCTCTTTAGGCTTCCTTTCTCCTAGACTGTGCATGCAAACATACATCTCAGTACATACAGTTCTCACACTATGGGTAGAGTAGGGTAAGAAAATACACATGTATGATAATTAGAAAGGGTGAGACCAATTCTGCATAGCTACACTGAAGAATCTATTACATCTACACATAATTGTCCCTGTATTGATGATAACGTGATATTTACTTTATTTTTTTTACTTTCTTTCAAACAGTATCTGGGCCAAAGCCCCACCAACAATCAGTCATGTCCCAGTCAATCTAATGACCCACCAACCCCAACTGAGACAGTAGTGGAAAGCTGCCCAACCAGAACAACAATCAACGTAGCCTTTGTAATAGCACGTCTTTTGATACACTTGAACTTAAATTTTGGCAGTTGTTTTATTCAGGAACAAATTGAAAGGAATGTTTTTAATCCATGCATTCTTCTTTTCACAGGATATACGAGAAATACTCCAAAATTCTGGAGGATCTGCGATAATAACATCTTTGGACAGAGACAGGCATCTAAGCCTCAAGGAGCGACGTCAGATGGTGCAGTTGTTGGTTTATCACTTAATGGAAAGGTTTGGGGAAAAGTGAGTAGAAGTATTAAATGATAATGAATGAATAAACTGGCCTATATGAATGATTCAAATGCTTGTTTCTTTCTGTAGCCCAACAGCTGAGATCAAAAAGGAGATGGCTTTGGCAATAACCGCCCAGTTTCCTTGTCTGAAAAGCAATGAGGGACACGGATATGTAAGTTGTGCTGACACAATCTGATTAAAAGATAATCAAGGGATGGTAAAAAGAATCGGTCCCCACTTTTTCAAGACACTGATTTCTTTATATTGTTTTGTTGCAGGAGGTATGGTATACGCCTTGTCGTTATCGTCACCCTGCAACCGGGTATCTAGAAGAAAGACTCCGCAACGTGAGGAAACGTCTTAGAGCCCCACTTAGACGGCACAGCCAACCACAGCCATCCCAGAATTCCTCTTCCCGATCCAGTTTTCCACTGCCAGGTTCGAACTAGGGAAGGGTGATACATGTGAATTTAGAAGTGCAACCTGCAAAGAGTTTTACACCGATCAGGAATAACATTATGACCACCAACAGGTGACGTGAATAATGAATAACACTGATTATCTCTTCATCACGGCACCTGTTAGTGGGTGGATATATTAGGCAGCAAATTAACATTTTGTCCTCAAAGCTGATGTGTTAGAAGCAGGAAAAATGGGCAAGTGTAAGGATTTAAGCGAGTTTGACAAGGACCAAATTGTGATGGCTAGACGACTGGGTCAGAGCATCTCCAAAACTGCAGCTCTTGTAGGGTGTTCCTGGTCTGCAGTGGTCAGTGTCTATCAAAAGTGCTCCAAAGAAGGAACAGTGGTGAACCGGTGACAGGGTCATGGCTCATTGATGCACGTGGGGAGTGAAGGCTGGCCCGTGTGGTCCGATCCAACAGACGAGCTACTGTAGCTCAAACTGCTCAAGAAGTTAATGCTGGTGTATGGAGCTGCGTAGCTGGAGACCAGTCAGGGTGCCCATGCTGACCCCTGTCCACCGCCGAAAGCACCAACAGTGGACACATGAGCATCAGAACTGGACCATGGAGCAATGAAAGAAGGTGGCCTGATCTGATGAATCATGCTTTCTTGTACATTACGTGGATGGCCGGGTGCGTGTGCGTCGCTTACCTGGGGAACACATGGCACCAGGATGCACTATGGGAAGAAGGCAAGCAGTGTGATGCTTTGGGCAATGTTCTGCTGGGAAACCTCGGGTTCTGCCATCCATGTGGATGTTACTTTGACACGTACCTCCTACCTAAGCATTGCTGCAGACCATGTACACCCTTTCATGGAAACGGTATTCCCTGGTGGCCTCTTTCAGCAGGATAATGCTCCTGCCACAAAGCAAAAATGGTTCAGGAATGGTGTGAGGAGCACAACAATGAGTTTGAGGTCAATTGGCCTCCAAATTCCCCAGATCTTAATCCGATCGAGCATCTGTGGGATGTCCTGAACAAACAAGTCCGATCCATGGAGGCTCCACCTCGCAAATTACAGGACTTAAAGGATCTGCTTCTAACATCTTGGTGCAGATACCATAGCACACCTTCAGGGGTCTAGTGGAGTCCATGCCTCGACGGGTCAGCAAAAGGGGGACCAACACAATATTAGGAAGGTGGTCATAATGTTATGCCTGATCGGTGTATTTCTTTAGTGATAAACTGATCTTAGACAGAATGTCTGAGCATTGATTAGAAATGTGATTTATTGCATTGCTCATCTGAAGCGCATACGTGCTTGAACAGCACTCCTCAGAGAGAGTGCAAACATAATTTAAATCACCATATCACATTTAGTTTTAGTAGTAGGCGGCATAACAAGCACCAGGAGAGTCTGTGTGTGTGGCTTGACTGTGTAAGAGATCAAACGAATGCCTGCATTGAAAGAGTTTCAGTGACATTACTACATTAAACTACTATATATAATGTTGAATATAATGTATAATAATGCAATGGGGGAGTATTGGTGGGTCCTGGTAATGACAAATGTCTGATTTTACTAGTAAAAAAGGGCCTACATTATTTATATGTAGTCAGTGAGAGAGTGCAAGCATATGTGTGTAAAATAATTTCGGATTTTCAGCTTCAGAATCATGAATATTTTTATTCTGGTGTCAGAATTGTCCTGTGCATTGGGCACCAAGACCAAGTCCAAGCCAATTCAAGTCCACCATACCAAATGTAGCATTTAAATCAACTGTACATTTTTATTAACTATTTACCATATAACTTAGAAGTGATTATAAATAATAATAATAATAAAAAACTTTATTTTGGCTTAAAATATTGCGATAATATCGTATTATCATTTGTACCGAATTGTGACGTGAGCGTATCGTTACACCCCTATTGGTTTTATAAAACAGTTACTATATATACCTGGCAAAGTTTCATAAAATATTATTATTATTAGGCAACAAATAATTAATAATTTATTGATAATAAATAATAATCCATCTGCCAACGTTAAGTAGAAAGGTTACCAAGCAACACGAAGACACACTGGTGCAGT
Source organism: Elopichthys bambusa (assembly GCA_037101425.1). NCBI lineage: Eukaryota > Metazoa > Chordata > Actinopteri > Cypriniformes > Xenocyprididae > Elopichthys > Elopichthys bambusa. Next base: position 965,370 of record CM074443.1, on the reverse strand, counting down.
AATACTGATGTAATGAGGTCACAGGTGTGTGTTTATAGAGTATTTTACAATGGCTTCATACATGGCTCAGCCAATCATAATCAAAGGCCAGAACTGTGGATGACATGTCCACAAATAGAGGTTGGATAGTACTGTGTGCACCACTGAGTTTGAGACACAGACTAATGAACAACATATAGCTACTGTTTCACTACTGTTGATGCTCTGAGCAGCCATATCGGATTCTGAAGTCATGGTTGTTCCAGTTCCTTTAAGCTTCCCAGTCGGAATTCCGACTTGAGGGGGTGTTCCAGTTAAAAGCTCCTAATGGGTACTCAGAGTTTCCCACTTCATAGTACAAATAGAACGCACCGTAACAAGCTGGTGTTCAGGTGAATCAGGTGTGTTTGACTAGAGAGACAACATGTTATACTAGGTGAACTCCATAACCAGGTTTGGGAAACACAGAGATAAAGGTTTTTTTTAAAGTTATCTTCCCTCATTTTAATGTGTTTTAACTCCTGTAGAGTCTGAGTTGTCTTCGGCTGTCATTCACAAAATGATTGAGTGGCTAAAGGACAATGGAAGCCCTCACAGCCAAGTCCAGGAGTTCATGAGATATACAGCACCTCATCGAGCTGCATGGATTCGATCCACTGGAACAAAAACTATTGAAGAAATCAATAGAGAATATCCCAGACTAAACGTTCCTGGAATGGTAAGTATAATGATGTGCAGGGTTGTCTTGGCCTGTAATAGAAATCCTACATTCATTTAGAAAACTAAAATGCTTCATCTTATTCATTCTATTGTTACTTGCAATCTAGCATATATTAGCAACTTAATGTTTTTTTGTTTTTATACTTATTTTATTTAGATATTACAGGACTTTGAAGTTATATTCCCTGACCATGCTGACCGCCTTTATGAATTTTGGGCTCCTGTCTTTACTGACCGGATTTTACTTTTTGCAAAAAAAGAACCCAAGGCTTCTGATGTCCTTCCAGAAAATCTGGAAACACTGCCAATAGGTAGGACATCCTATTAAAATCACACACAGAATACCACATGTTTACTGCAGCACGCTAAAATGCATTGTTCTGACATGAGGTTCTTCTTTTCCAATGAGCAGTGCAGTACGGTTCGCAATTATTTCTGTTTTGATTGTCAGAAGTTGTGAATGGTACCAAAATACCGAACCGTACCACTTTTTTGGGACCCTTCCGTTGGGGTACCTAGCACAGTAGTCCAGTACCTATAGGGTGGAGCTAGACTCGCTGCAGAACGTTGATTGGTTGACAGAGACTCGTCACTTGCGCATGCTACAAGGGGAATGACAACACAAGAGGTGGCATTTTTTAAATATACAGTTGAAACACAATACCGTTGCAGCAAACAAACAACTACATGCCGAGAAGCAAGAACAAGATCTGCTGTATTGTTGTGTACTGTGTCGCTTTCTTCTTCACGCAAGAGTGATGTCGGTCGCTACTTTCCAGCATACACCACGCCTGTCAAGTAAGGGTATTGTTGGCGGTGGAAACACAAGCCAGATCAGGGTTTACCGTTCCGAATCATACTGTACTGTACCGCTTGGTAGAAACGAGACATAAGTGGTTAAATTTTCAGTAACTGCACAAGAAGGGTTAAGGTTAACTACTTGTCTGTTGACCACATTACAGTTCCATGTCACTAAGCTAATTTTTTTCATTTTTATATATTTTAAAGAGCCTCAAGGCCCGTTTACACCAAGAACAATTACTATAAAGAAAACGACAAAGATGTAGTTCTAAAAAGAATAGCACTGTCCACACCACAGCTATAACGATAACAATATAGAGGAACAATATCGTTGGGATCAATTTCAGAACGTTTTTTTTTTTTCCAGAATCCGTTCTAGTTTAAGGGCTCGCGCATTTAAAATGGCAGACGACATTGTGGAGAAGTTAATTGCTGAGGTCCAGAAAAATCTACCACTGTTTGAAAGGATACTTTAAAGAAAATGGATATATGGATATATAAAACAATCCGTCATAACCTCGGAATAAATGGTGAGAAGTATTAACAGAGATGAGATCATTATGCCAGGCTAGCAAACCGAGTAACATACAATTACCTCAGGTATCCAGCGCTAGTTTCGACCACATTGTCTTGCTTCCTTTAAAGTTACAGTGAAAAAGACTAGGTGTTGTTTTTATTCCACTATATTGACTTCGTCAGCTACAACCCGAATTCCAAAAATGTTGGGATGTTTTTTAAATTTGAATAAAATGAAAACTAAAAGACTTTTTAAATCACATGAGCCAATATTTTATTCACAATAGAACACAGATAACATAACACATGTTTAAACTGAGAAATGTTACACTTTTATCCATTTAAATGAGCTCATTTCAAATTTGATGCCTGCTACAGGTCTCAAAATAGTTGGGACGGGGACATGTTTACCATGGTGTAGCATCTCCTCTTCTTCTTTTCAAAACAGTTTGAAGACGTCTGAGTTTCTGGAGTTTTAGTTTGTTAGAATTTAATCCCATTCTAGCCTGTTTTCAGCTGCTGAAGAGTTTGTGGTCGTCTTTGACATATTTTTCGTTTAATGATGCGCCAAATGTTCTCTATAATAATAATAATAATAATAATAATCATGCCGATGAGTGATGCAGTGTCGTCTGAGGGCCCGAACACACTTTGAAAGACCATTACCGTTTGTTAGTGTAGACGCAAATATAGTTATCTTTAAAGTTATCGTTCCTGATGTGAACTGGCCTTTACAACCTACCACAGCCAAATAAACTGACCAAGTAAATAAGTATGACTAATTAGATAAAAATGCCTGAATTACTTTTAATATCTTTGAAGAGCACACCCTTCAACGTTGTTGAAACAATAATACAGTAAAATCTTTCAGGAATACTGTATAGACAAAGCCCAAAAATATATGGCTTATCAAACAAGAAACAAATGTAGGTTGTGACTTGATTTTATCCATTGGTTTTTGATTGGACTGTGAAAAGGGGGTGCTCTATACCAGAAAGGACACAGATCTGAATACAAATTTGCAGTTAATTGGCTTAAACTGTAATGCATCCTTTAAAAAATGTAACATTTACATTTATGCATATAGTTTTTATCCAAAGTGACTTACAAAAGAAGAAGAAGACAAATGAGACTATTTTTACTTAGTTTTGCACAGTGCATGCAGCAAGGATTTACATTTTTTTATTATTAATATTTTAAGAGGGTGAAGGTAGGGTGTTAGTGTTAATGGGTCAAATGTTCACAAAAGAGATGTCTTTTTTCTTGAAAATGGCTGTTCAGGTGGAATTAGGCAGGTCATTGAGCGGGGAACAGTCCAGGTAAAGGTCCATGATAATGACTTTGTGCCTCTTGGGGATGGCGTCATTTGGTGCCGTTCACACGGAGAATGCAAGCTTCTGGAAGGCGCATCAGCCTGAAGTAGTGAGTATTATGGTGCAGAGCCATTGGCAGAATAGTCTTTTTTTGGCAGAAAAGAGCATTGCAATAGTCTAACCTGGATAAAACATGAGGTTGGACAAGGGGCATGCTCCGATAAGAAGGGCCTGATCTTTCTAATGTTGTACAAGGTAAATCTGCAGGATCAGTTCAGTTCTAGCAACGTGGTCCGTGAAGCTCAACTGATCGTCAGTCATATCTCTAAGATTCCTGGCTGGAAGGTGTGATTGTTTATGAAGTGTTACGTTCACTACAATCACAAGCAGTTCTTTCTTGGCAAGGTTGAGATGAAGTTGAAGAGTTAAAGGTCCTTCATCCAGCAAGAAATGTCTGCCATGCAGGCTGAGATCAGTGCAGCTATTGTCAGATCATCCGGCTGGAATGAGAGGTCGAGTTGTGTGTCATCAGCATAGCAGTGATAAGAAAAGCCATGTGCCTGAATGACAGATCCTAGTTTTGACATGTAAATGGAGAAGAGGAATGGTCCAAGCACTGAGCCCTGAGGCACTCCGGTAGTTAGTCAGTGCTGTGTCGGTCAACTTGATAACCGTGTTTGATTCATGCAGAGGAAGAGAGGTACATGAGCCTATAAATTGAAGCCATTTGTCAGCTTTGTATTCTGTTTTGCGATCTGGCCACATATTTACCAATATTTCAGAGCAGAGCAGATGCTTTCAGTTTATAATTGTAGTGTCCGTTGTCCAACTGTACTAAATGGTTTTTATCTATATAAAAAATCAAAAAGACGAGGGGGTAACATGGATTAAGTAAATAAATGGGGTCCATTTTGATTTCATACAGACTTTAACAGAGGCCTGGCTGACTGCTTTGTAAAAATGATTTAGGCTGTTTCTAAGTGCATATGTGACACAACTGTGAGCTTAACTTTTTTTTGACGTTTGCTCTGTAAACTTGTCGTTCAAAGAGGTTCGTGGAGAAATTGCCTTGAAAACCCTTCCTGTCATCCTGCCATCATCACCATACCGCACAAATGGGAAAGTTGTGCGTCCAACATATGGTGAAATGAAGCGCGGCTTCATTGACATTCAGCCTGTGAGTAACCTCTTCTTTCCTTCAGTGATTGCTTGTTAACAGCAGGTGTCATGACTAATGGTCAGTCATCACTTTTAGAGTGAACCTATTTTATTTAATACTACAACACTTTTACAGTGTAATTTAACAGTGCTTCGATTCATTTGTAAACATATATTGCATCCATGGGATGTATGCCAACTGAACTCTATTTATTCTTTTAAGGTTGGAACTAATGTGGTAGATTACCTGAGCAGTGACACGAGTCAGGATCCGCATGTCTTGGTGCTCGGAGACAAAGAGAACTCCTCCCAAGTGTTTGTCATTTTCAACGGAGAGGCAGTTGAACAGGAGACCTTAATTCAAGCAGTGGATTTATGTTTCAAAATGTTTTATGTCTATGACATAAACTACCCAAAACCCTCTGCTCCCATTTGGGAGTTTTTGCAGCATGCAATCTTTAAAATTCCTGGAGGAGTTCCTTCAGCACACTGCTGCCTCCTTAAAAACTTTGTTTTTAGTGTTATTGACCATTAGTAGGTCCAGTAGTCAACTGATGGTTTTGTAGTTTTATTGCTACTTTATATTTACAACTTACGGTGTACAGTGTAGCTTTTTTAATTAGACCCTGTAAACTGAAAACTACATTATCTACTGGAGCCCCTCAGTGTTCATCCTTTATCTTTTAAAAATATATACAATCAAGATCTTGTAAATAAGCAAAAAAGTAATATTGGGAATTCTGTATTTATCTGTAAACGGGGTGAACAACATTAAATAAATATAAACAAATAAATTCAGCTTAATCTGTGTTCTTAATTTTTTCTAAAATGAGTATGTACCAGTGTGGCGTCGTCAGTTCTGCCCCCTACTGGAGGAATCCGGGACCACCTGGAAAGAACACGCAGAGCGACTCGCATCAGCGCTCGAGTCAAACCTAAATGCCTTGTGAGTCGACGACACCAAAGATAATCAAGAACACAAAAGCCACTGAACATGTTGAGCCTGCATGGATTCCAGCCTTCCTTCAGCACAGGAACTGAGAGGACAGTGCGCAGATATGAGATCGCAGCTCTTCACAGACGTGCTGCAGGAGGTGAGGAGCAGCCTGGAGAAACTGCAGCACAAGATCTTTAAAGAGAGACCCAGCAGAAGGAGATCTATCTAGTCACCTGGAAGCGGCTTCGCTTTGACACTCATTTGACAGTCATTCAGGTCGGCAGGAAGCTGCAGGTCAGCGACAGGACCCAGAAGAAGCTGGAGAATCGTGGAAAAGGCTTGTACAGAATCCAGGAGTTCAGACGGGTGTTTGATCTGCCTGAAGGAGTGAATCCTGAGGGATTGTCCTGCTCCATGGCTGATAATGGAAAGCTCTACATACAGGCGCCAGTAAATCAGAGATCTGAAGACGCTGAGAGGATGATTTCTGCTGGACGCATGATGCCGTGATTGCTCAGGAGATGGAGTTTCATTTTTATATAAATATTGTCCTTTGTTAATTGTTAATTGTTTTGTAGTCTCTAAGTAATATATACAAAAGTATATGGTGTTTTTCTATTGATTATTATTTCTAGTGCATATTTTACACTTCCTGTTCATGATTACATCTCTTCATTATTAAGAAATGTAAATCAAAAGCTTTTTGTAAATCTGTATGAGGGGAAATAATTATAATAAAAAACTACAAAATTATCGCCTACAAAAAAAAAAAAGTGCTACAAGAATTTTTTTTTAAATGCTGTTAAAAAATATATTGTATATTAGAAATAAATATTTAACATGCATAAACAAATAAATAAATAGGTAATCAAATGGAATCCATATTAACAACATAAAGACAATCCCTATATTTATCCAAGACAGCACATATTTATAAATTACTTTAGGTAATATTTTATTTACTGTATAAAAAATACTAAACGAATTTGTTCTTGTGTTTCGTTCAAAATCAGTTTTCCTGTCTCTTGTGCTAAAAGAAGGAAACGAGACATGCAGACAGACACAAGACAGAAACAAGTGACTGAATTTGATTTATGATTACATTTTGAGGGTGTGTATGTGCAAATAAACATGAAATTACCCCATATGTCATTGGCTGCGAAAAATTCATGTCTGTGAGTATATTGGTAGTGATTTACAGTATCTTTGGATGGATGTGTCTTTCAGAGAACCGTCTAAAACATGAAACATGCATGTGCACCTGCACACACACAAATATTACTTTTGAACAATCATTTAGAACAATCTGCGGGTAACATGATGAAAAAACAGTGTAAATAAAAAATGCAAGTATTGATCCTGTATATAAATTCTCCTATATCTTAATGACGTTCAAAGTTCTTTTGTAGTCTTTTCTGCCAAGGGGCAGATAAAATTTTCCTCCCTCTATGCAAAAGATTATAAAACACAAATTTGCCAGTCCAAAAAGCACACTTTTGAAACATATAGAAACATTAAATAAAATGTTGTATCCATGTTCACTGAGATGTCCATGTTTGCCAAAGATAACGTGCGACGGCATAATCTTTTCCCTTTCACCATCAGCTGTCGAATTCATATTAGCTCTACAGGAGTTGTAAAGTAAAAACACTGAGAGACTTCTTTCCTTTCTTGATCTCTCATTCTTCAGTGATGCTTTGAGGAGTTGTTTCAGCTTTTTCATCATTGCAAAGTTCCCAGCAACACAAACGGCAAAAAAAAAAAAAAAAATTCATAATCTGTCATAATTCATCAGTTGCTCTTCATTCCCCTTCTTCTTACACAAGAAACTGAGCTCATTTAAGTGCCAGAGTCTAGATGGATTTGGTCATCTTTCCATCACTTATGGATCATTTGTGAGAACCATCCTGTCCTTTCATCCATTCCAATATGCTGAAATTAAATATTGAAGAAAACATTTTCTTCACTGCATCACTGTTTAAGATATGATGACTGTTTTTCTACAGTTTCTCAGTTTTTGTTATGTTGCATGAGGTCTTATGTTTGACTTTTCTGCTAGAACTTAAAAGTGTAAGGACCAGGAATAACACAATCACACATAATACTCCTTGTTTTTGTTTTTCTTGCTCTTACTGACACAACTGGTACCGTCCATGGGTTTCTCCTTTACCACTGATCCATTTGACTGGGCTGAATTGCAAATGTAGTTGCGGCTCTCATCTACGTGGTACGATCCCTCATCACGGTTGCGGTATTTGTACATGGCGTAGAGAAGAATGAGGATGCAAAGTGCGGCAGCGACCACGATGCCAACCACCATGCCTGTGGTACTGCTGGACTCACGGAAAACATCTGACTGACCAGGATAGCTCTTCACCACGGGGCCTGTAGGGTTAGCTGAAGAATAAAAAACACCAAGGGTCAGTTTATCTAACATCAATAACCCAACTATTACACTAACAGCTGTTTTTGAAAGAAAAGAGACAAGCCAATCCCTGCCTTTGCCAATGACTTGAGTTTTCCATAGCAAAATTAAATTCAGGAAAGTCTGGCGGTCTGTTGTGGTATCTTCAAGAATATATACAGCCTTAAAGTCAAGCACCCTCTAACTAACTCACTTCCCAACAAATATAATATTGTCTGCAATGAGTTGTATCACCAAACTCTTCTTTTGCAAGTTGGCATCAACACCAAGTCATTGTGCACTGCACTTCTCATTTTCCTCTACCCTATAATGCTTCCAGTCCTTCTAACAAAAAATCGTTACCATTTTTGGCTTTTATTGTTTCTGGCCTGTTGGTGGGAGTTCACCCTGAGACTTAGAAGTCTGCTGACTTTTAATAAAGTTTGGGGCCTGACACATTTTGCCACAAATCTTGTTGGCCTCCATTACAAAGGTGAAGATGAAGAGGAATTTCATCTTTCGGCAAGAAAGAATAACGGCAGACACAAAACTAAGTCAACAAAGGAATGACTTCAGAAGAACAAGAAAGTGTTGGAATGGTCCAGTCAGATCCCAGACCTAAATCCAATCAAAAACATGTGGAATGACTTGATAAGGGCTGTACAGGGGAGATGCCCTCACAATTTGATTTATTGAAAAACTGACCAATGAAGTTGACAGACTCATTAAAAAAGACTGTCTGCTTGAAGGATTAGTTCACTTCTGAATGAAAATTTCCTGATAACTTACTCATCCAAGATGTTCATGTCTTTCTTTCTTCAGTCGAAAAGAAATGAAGGTTTTTGAGGAAAACATTTCTCCATATAGTGGACTTCACTGGGGTTCAACGGGTCCAAATGTCAGTTTCAGTGCAGCTTCACGATCCCAGACGAGGAATAAGAGTCTTATCTAGAGAAACCATCGGACATTTTCTAAAAGAAATAAACATTTATATACTTTTTAAGCACAAATGCTCATCTTGCACTGCTCTGTGATGCTCCACACATTACGTAATCATGTTGGAAAGGTCACGCGTGACGTAGGCGGAAGTACCGCGGTAGGGCGAAAACATTTTTCTTCTCCAACTTCGAAATTGTCCGACAATTTTACCTTTTTTCGTAAAGGCCGTTTAACTTTGTCTTTGTATGTTGTCTTTGTAAACCCTGGATCGGTACTTCCGCGTGACCTTTTCAACGTGATTACATAATGCACATCACGGAGCAGTGCAAGACGAGCATTTGTGGTTAAAAGGTATATTAATGTTTTTTTTATTTCTTTTATAAAATGTCCGATGGTTTCTCTAGATAAGACTCTTATTCCTCGTCTGGGATCGTGAAGCTCCACTGAAACTGACATTTGGACCCGTTGAACCCCAGTGAAGTCCACTATATGGAGAAAAATCCTGAATGTTTTCCTCAAAAACCTTTATTTTCCACTGAAGAAAGACATGAACATCTTGGATGACATGGGGGAGAGGAAATTATCAGGAAATTTTCATTCTGAAGTGAACTAATCCTTTATTAACAAAAGATACCAAGTATTAGTTGAGGGGTGTGAACACTTGTGCAATCAGGTTATTTTGGTATTTTTGTCCCCTGAATTTTGTATATTTTGATTTAAAACTAAATCAGGGTTTAAAAAACCTCTAAAGGAATGATTAGCTGCTGACACACATTACATCATCAAGCTCTTCACTAGTGGCTATTCTCTCACTATGATTTGTCCTCTTTGTCAATCTGTACAAAAAACACAAATATCCACTAAATGTGCCTTATAGTAAATTGCAACATTCATAAATTGCAAAAATCAACATTCAGAATCCCATGTTATAAAAGTGGAATAGAGTTAAAGCAGTGTTTGAAAGTCCTTTACAGGTGTAACAGACATTGCTGTGTCTGAATGAAGGAGCTTTGGAGGAAGGTTCTTTAAAGAAACATGCAAATTTACAATCAAAATAAAAGGTTTACTCAACAGCTTGTGTCTCTGTTCCATATACCTGCTTCTGCACAGTCTACAGATGCAGTTCAACTGATCTCATGCTTCAGTTAACAGCTGTTACAAAAATAACAGTCACTAAACCTTGTGTAAAACATTAAATGGAGCTCAGCGTTCTCGGTGACAGCAAAACTAAAACTGTTGAGGTGAAAGTGACGACACAGAAAGAAAAGGAATAATAAAGAGATGACTAACCTAACCCACCTGAGCTCGGCTCGCACGGGTCAATGTCCTCATCGTCGCTCGGGCACTCGGCAGATGCCACCAACAAGTCATCAGTAGTCTGGGAAACAGATGATAAAGGAAAGGGGCTGAGAAAATATAAAACAAATCATTCCCTCACTGCCAGATCCAACACTACATTACATCTGCAATCAGGTGTGAACCTCAGATCACATCTAGCCCAGGAGTGAAAGACTGGATCTGTGTCTAGCTGTGAAGGAACAACAAGGCGCCGGTAGAAATTACACGCTTAACAGCTTCACTTAATTGCTTATTATGAAACAAATCAGAAACCTCTGTAAAAATCAACCTTGCCCATCCCAAAAGATGAAACTGGTGCCATGCATATAAGGGTGTTTTTTATTCATTAATCCAAAATTAAAGACTTACTTTTCTCATTCATAAAAGCATTTACTCAGTAATTTGTACATAGTCTTTTAGCAACAATAACAGCCTTGTATATTCTTGATAATGAAAGCCCAAAGGAAGTCCGAGAATCCTTTCCTCTTTGGCAAAGGAAACTTAAGGCCAGTGAATGCACTTTGCTGCTTTGAGGGTTTTCAACTGTTCAGACTCGTCAAGGGTAAATACTTGACTTTAGGAAATATTTCTAATTTAAATGAGATTTTTATTTAAGAAACCAGATTTTACTAAAAGGTTATATACCAATCATTTTTTTTCAGTGATTTTGTCATAGCTCTGGAGTTTAGTACAAAAAAAAAAAAAATTAAATGTTTTCAGAAAACAATGTGATGCACAACTCAAAGAATGTGAAGCAAGGAAGGCTATTTTGAATGAGCGTGGCGTGTTGTTCAATCAACTTCAAATGTAGAGTCTTTTCACTATTACATTTTCTACAAATTTCTCTTTGTTTGAAGAAGCAATGTTTGCAATTTATTAACAATCAAATATACAAGCTCATATCACAAGCTGAAAACTGCATAATATCAGAATTAAATAGAACCCATTATAATGAGCCCATACTGGATGCAGCGCAAATCAACAATGGATCCGCTTGTTTAGGGGTTCAAGAGCAAAGCACATGCGTCAGAGTCATCGGCCCTGGCATAAGATAGGACGTGGGTGTGGCAGAAGAGAAAACAGCTGGGGTTTTGCCTACAGTAACCAAACTCTGTACATAGATTGTTCTTGTCAAGTCAGAAAACTTTCCAAATTACAGTCATTAGCTCTGACCAACAGGAAGTCAGTCATTTTTTGAAAATAGCAATTTTAAATACCACTCCTAGGGGATTCATGTGATTCTCAGCAAACCTGGTCAACATTATATGGTTCACGTTTATAGCGCCACCAGCTGGCAGCATGAAATGTGACACATACAAAAGACTAATTGTGCATAATTATATTTCTAAAATTGATTATATTTTGCATGATTAATTTAAGGTCCCTTAAGATTTTGCTTTGCATTGCATTCCATGTTTTAATGAGAATTAAGCACCCAAGATGCCAGTTTTAATAATTAAAATAAGGTCAAGTTATCCAAAGACGAAGGCTACTTTAACATGTTAAACATAAGCTAATTATATATTGCAATTTAATTATAAAATATAATGATTTAGTCGTAATGATTCATTCACTAAATACACATCTGTTTTCTTTCCAACCAGTAATGTCTCTTTGCTATTCCTCATAATGCCTGATTTCACAAGTAGATTCGATTTACTCGAATACACTATACTAATACATTAGAAATATATTATTTTACTAGATAAGCATTTAATATTATTATACTTTTTTATTGTAAATTGCAAAAAAATCTTATTTATTATAAATTGTAAAAAAATTAAACAATAATTTAAAACATTTAAAATGTAAAGTAAATGGTCCATTCTACAGAATTGGTTTAAAGTCAGAGTTGGAAACGTCGTTTAAAAAAAATGTCTTTTTCCACACATTTTGTATGTATGCAAATTGTATAGTATCCAAGTTACACATTTCTAGTAATTGTGCAGTTAATTCTCATATTGTATTTTCAGAAAGTTTTGGAATATTTTTCCTCTCCCCAAATGTGTCACTACCGAAACACAATCATAAATAATTTAATAAGAAGGGTTACATTGATCTATTATGATTTTGTTTACATCTACCTTGTAAATATATTTTTTGCTATTTTCAAAAAATGTTTTCACAGGTATATCAATAACAATTACAATTTTAACAATATTTCAAGTGTAATTCGGAGCTTGCCGAAGCCGAAGGGGTGGAGGGCCGGAGAGCAGAGGACATCCCGCAAGTCCGCAGCGGAGGCTTGGCGATGTCCGACCCAGGTGGAGCCGACGGTCCGAGGGAGCCCGGCGAGGCCGAATGCTCGATGCTGGAGTCGAGGGGAGAAGGAGCGTAGGTGCAGGAGCCAGGTCAACGGGTCAAGGCGGAACAGAGCGCGACGAGGCACAGGCTCATAACGCCCAGGAGGAGTAGGCTCCCAGCAGGTCCATAGTGTAACCTCGCCACTGAGAGGAGGATGTGGTGACACGGCGGGACAGATGGGAGACGATGATAACTTGGTGACAGGTTTGGTGGAGATCTGAAAATGAATGGTGGTACAGAACCCCCCCCAAAAAAAAAAACAAACAGTGTCCTTAATGGCTGTTAGAAGAGGTGGTGGGAGAGGGAGGCTCGGTGGGGACAACAGGACTGACGAAGAAGATTCAGATAAATTACAGGGATTCAGGGAAATTTCCTCACCACACTCAATAAAACTGTCCAGCAGGTCCTACCGGTGCTCGCTCTCAGTGGCAGGGGGGCGGGCGGGTGTCTCGCTTCCATCCCCTCAAACTCCACGAGGACTCCCACGGCGATGGACGATGACGTCAGCTCACACCCCTGGTCAGAGTCTCCGAGGTGCTTCGGCTCCAGGGCGATGTCGAGTTCCGCCTTCCCATCCTCAGGCGTAGGCTCAATCGTCTCGACAGGCGGAAGCCTCCAGACTGCAGGGGGCTCAGGCGTTGTCGATTGCGGTGGTGACAGACTGGGCTTTGGGTCTGGCCAGGTTCTGGATCGGGACCGCATGCACTCCAGACACTTCAAGTCGGTCTGGAAGGTGGATGGTGTTGTGGAAGTTTGTCCCGATCCAGAACAGGGTTTTAAGAGATTCATCCTCCAGAATGCTGGTACTCGCCAAACAACAAAAGTTCTTTATAAATGAAAAGAAGTTGTGGCTTTCCTGGGCCACGACGACAAACTTGGCCCATTCATCAAAATTAGGCGGTCCGTTCATCTGTCACGGGTGGTTGCGGGAAGGCAAACACAGATGAAGATTATAATACCCAAACGACAGGTTTAATGATAAATCCAACAGGTACACAATCAGGTGCAACACCCACTAGCATAGATGGTGAACAGACTTATATATGAAACACAAACAAGGTAACGAGCAACACAGCTGATACAAACGAACTAATGATGACGGAGACAGATGAGTGGTGGGAATACAAACAAAGGCAGGCATGATACAACTGAAAGTCCATACAAACAGAAACTGAACTCAACAGACTGTGACGTGGTTAGCTAGTTCTGAACAGTTGTGCACAGGAAAAAAAAAAAAAATTATCGAATAACACTCAAAAAACAATGATGTCACAACCGAAACTTCACCACATGTTTCGGTAGTGACAATTTTAGCCTAGAATGTTCATTTTCACAAGTTGAAATTTAGGGGTTAGGGTTCGGGACAGTCACCTCCCAAATGAAAGTACCCAATAAATGATGATTATATATATATTGAACTTGCTGATACTTTAAATATTGTCATGGGATTCAATAGATAATAGAAGGATCTTAGTAAACATCTCAATTTTGAATACTTAAATGCTTTTTAAATGTGTTTTTTGGTTGTGGGACAGCAGTTTACACCAATTGTGTAGAATGGCCCATATAATCAGTGCCACTGAGTCCAGTGAAATCCTGATGGGACGGGTAGAACAAATAAATGGGAATGGAGGTCAGCTAGGGGAAGGAGTAGAGTTTTCTGACCTGCTGGGGTTCTCCTGGTGTGGTGTGTTTCATCTGGTGCTTGGAGGTGGTTGTAGTGATGATCTCCATAACTGAGGTAGAGGTCTCAGAGCGATGCACCGTAGCGCTGGACTGTGGCGTTATGGAGGAAGATTGCGCCTCCCCAACCAGCCTCACGCTGCCTTCGATGCGGATGTTGGGATCTCCTTCCACAGCCATGTTAAAAACTTTCAAGCCATTGTAATAGAAACCAGACATTTGGCCCTGGAAGGCACGGCTGTGGTCTCTTTCCCAACCGCCGATCTGGATGGTCATCTGGCTGTTGAAGATTGTGAGCTGGCGGCCTGCGGGAGAACAAAGTTACTGCGATACAACAAAACTTAGTGCAGATTGAAGAAACAAACAATGGAGTGATGGAAAATAATCACGCCTGAGGAAAAGACGGATTATTCAGGTATTGGCCAATGTTTTTATCATCGCCGGTATGAAGGGGTGCTTATGAAACACAAATAAAACAAGAGAACAAAACATTGGTAATGCATTTAAGCAGTGGTAATTTGCTAAAAGGCTCTTTAAAATCTGTGAACTGTTGGTTTAGTTTCTAGTGATATTTTGTAAAGCTCAGTACTCTACAGATTCAGCTCTCAGAAGTCCTAGAGAAAAACAGGGAAAAGAGATTATTTATTGGCTTCTGTCATCATGGAGATGAAAATATATCCATGGCAGATGTTTACAGATAACAGTCAATCTGAAGGCAACTTGTTGACGTTATAATCTTAAAAATGACTGATTTTAATCTTGTTGTGTAGGTGTGTGAATATTTACAAATAAACCATTACCAACTATGTTTGCCTTTTAGCAAGAGGAGTTGGATTGGATGCAAAGGTATGATCATGAAACAGAAGAAGAATGAAGAATAATTCAATTAAAATCAACAAGGAAAAAGCAACAACAGTGGCACATTTCATATAAAAGATCAAATGATTATACATGCACATCAAAATTATTTTATTTCAATTGATATTTTGTCATTTTCTTAACTGCATGTAAAATTTTGTTAAAGGGACTCATGCTAATTCATATTTTATAATTATTATCTAAATACTATCTATTTATTTTTTATTACTAAATATTATCTAATTACTGTGCCTGTCTATTTATTCATCATGACGAAAAATCACAAATGTGTACACATATACACATGCTACAATTAAAAAATATAGTTATACAATCAAAAGAGTCCCTTTAACCGAAAGTTACGACATTAACTAGTTAATACAGTGTCCAATTATTGCAAGTTACATTTATCTATTTAAATTGCTTTAATTTAATGTTTAAATGAATGGTTTATTTTACATACAAAATACGACTTTAAGTTTTATCAGTGTTTTTACCTTTGTCGAGTAGCCATTCGTCAACTACTCGACCGAGTCGATATGGAATTCGCTGTCTAGCGATCGCCAGCCGTTCGCTATCAATGTTTCCTTTAAAGTTTAAAAAGACATTTCATTGGTTACAATCCAAGTTCAGGGGTTAATTTAAAACTTATTATTCGAGATGTTCAAATAAAAAGATTTTAAATCTTAAGTTTAAAGTTGAGATATTATATTTTTAACACTCAATTTTAGTTTATATACTGTGTATTTATACAGTTGACTGCTTGTTTATTTATAAACCCCATGCAGAATTTATACAAACATAAGAGATATACATTAAGATCTTATTTTTTTATTTAGTATTGCCCTTCAAAAGCTGCATAAGATGTTTTCTACAAGACAAAATAATTACAATTTACACCAATCATCCTGTTTGCAAAAGTTTACATTACCTCGGCTCCTAATGTAGCATTGTTGCCCTCCCCTTTATCAATTAATGTTTGCACATTTTATAATAGCTGAGACCCTCAACTGTCCTTAATCACTGAGAAAGCCACACACTATAATAAGAACCAAGGGGGTGAAAACTTTTGAACAGGATAATGTGTGTAAATTCAGTTATTTTGTCATACGATACACAGTATATGTAAATATATGATGTATAAAACAGCTTAATCGGGGAAGTACTACATAAAAAAATGCAGTTTTATATACTCTCTATTTTTTTTTTTAAATGATAAACAACTACTGTACATACACACACTGTTTACATTAATGTTATACATTATAACACCTAAAGATTAATTTGCAGGATGTGAAAATAGGTTAGTGAAACATACCAATATGCACAATTAAATGTTGCACTCCAACATGAAATTGTGTATGTGCTTTGTTTCTTTCATTCTGTTTTCTCTTTTACTTTAAGTTAATCTTTTTTTGCAAAAAAAAAAAAAAAAATGCTACATACGCTAAAGTTTATTTTAGTGATCATTCTTTTAACAAATTAACAGTTTCCCATTACCATTTTTCGAACACAAAAAGTCACATTATGCTACTAATGCTCCAAAATAACAGAGACCATCTGGTTCACTTTGACGGTATGTCTGTCGCTGACACTATGACCCAAGAGCATCTGAAGCCGGTCTGATTGCCTGAAGCCCGTATAGCAGGAGTCGGCAACCGTTATGGCACGGAGGGATAATCACAGGCTGGATGGTTTGTCAGTTAAAATCACACACTTTAATAGTTTTTATAGCTCCCAACTTAATAAAACATGCTGACTATGAGGAATGATTACCTCAAAATGTATGCAAGTTTGAAGGACTTTATTTAAATGAAATACATACACCTCTTTAGCTATTGTCACGTGTCAGTGATTATCCCTCCGCAAGCCAATGTTGGCAGATTTCTCTTCTTCAGGAAGACGGTTTATCTGTCCGTGCTGTATTTGGGCTAAATTATTGGATTCATTGTGTTATTATTGAACGACCACATCATGATTACAAAAGGATGTGCCCCGTGGTACATGTTGGGTCCCTGGCCCCCTCATATTGAATTAGGCTATACATTGTACCATTTTGGGTCAGGCTAATGTCGCAAACGAAAATTCATGTCAGATCTGCCTTGCTTTCCTTGGGATTCTGCTTTGTCAGTTCTGCTGTGTTATGTGTTTCAGACTACAATAGCTTGTCTGAAGAACAGTCTCACTCATGTTCTGCAGAAAAATGCCAGGAGTTGTACTTTAGTTTACACAAGCATAATGTTGGGGTAACGACAAAGTGTGCCCCCATGGTGCATGCTGGGCCCCTTACATTAAGTTAGGTGACACTTGTTTTAGGAATTAGTTAAAAAATGTGTACTAATGGAGTGACTTCAAGAACAGGAGAAATTAGTAGGCTATTATCTGAATCACTGATCTAGAAAGTGGTGAAAACAGACCAGAATAGAATGAAGAATAGCATCTAGTCTATAGAATCGAATAAATGTGTGTGGAGAAAACCAGCTGGCTTGGCCTCTAAATGCCTCTAAATAGTGCCCAAGATGTAGCCATATCTCTAGTAGAATGAGCTCACAGTCCTCCTGGGGCTCTATATTCACGTTATTGTAACATAACACAACAGCATACAACACTTAGTGGGAAAAGCATTGACAGGTTTCCCTTGTTAGAGTCAGCCCAAGAGACAAATAGCTGGTTGCTCTTACGAAGTATCGGGTTCTTTGTATAAATGTACGCAGAGTACGAACCGGACATATACAGTGTAACCACTCATCCTCTGGAGATAAAGATGGTGGATGAACTGAACTGAACCAGCGTGATCACATATTTTAGGCACAAATGCTGGGTTAGTTCTAAAATGTACTTTTTCAGTGAACTGATAAAGCATGCAGTTCACCCACCCTTTTTGCTGTAGTGAGAGCAACAGAGCTGTCTTTAAAGTAAGCAGCTTTAAGGCAATGTTATCAGAGAGTGTGTTCAGGACCACGGACAAATCCCAAGGCGGGATGGGGCTCTTTTGATACTGGTTGTAGCCTTTGTGCTTCTCTCAAAAATGGACAAACGAGAGGGTGTTGGCCGAAAGCACTCAAGTCAAGACCTATATGACATGCTGAAAAGGCTCTGCGCTTATCCAGAAGACCTTGCAGGAAGCATAGCACATCCAAAACTGAACACAAGTATTAGATTATGTTGCTATCTACGCACCATTCTTCAACGCATTCTCAATCACTTTCGGAGGTAGTCCAGCCGCATTCAGATTCAACATCTCACAGGCCAGGCCCAGAGAGCCAGTTTCTGAGGGAAGGGGTGGAATATTTCTCCTTGCTTGTGACGCTGGGAACGGCCATGGCTGGTCGTAGAGCAGTTGCACAATCTTTGCAACCCCCAGTCTCCCCAGCCAGTATGGTGTGATCAGAATCATTATATGTCTACATTCTCAAAACCTCCATAATGTCTGCTTGATTAGGCTCAACTGAGGTATCGCATAAAGTAACAAGTCTAGCCGCTGGTGGGCTAGAGATCTATGGCAACCTGACTGAATCTCTGAGGATCACTGGGGGTGGAGTCTCCATTCCCCATACAGAGGATCCCCTCTGGACAGTAGATCCGCTCCTCTGTTCATTATTCCTGGATCATGCATCACATGCAATGACAGGAGGTTCCTGCTACTCCCCATAATTAGTTTCTTTGCTAACATGTGAAGCTTGTGAGAACGTACTCTCAACTGCCGATTTATGTAGGCTCACCATTGTATTGTCCATTCTGACCAAATATATGATGAATCCTGAGAAAATGGACAAAATGTCTCAGAGCTAAAAACACTGTCAGCAGATCTAGAAAATTGATGTACTTCTCTCTCAGTGCAGGAGACCAAACTCCTCTCACTGTTCTGCCCTCGAACACTGCTCCCCGGCCCATGAGAGATGCGTCTGTCATCACCACTTTTCTCAACAAAACAGGACCCAGAGGGCAACCTGTCCTAAGAAAAGACGGGGCTCTGCAGTGACGGAGAGCGCTCATGCATTCTGGTAAGACACGCACTCTGTGGCTGAGACGGCTCTTGAGGCAAATGCCCTGTGGCACTGTCCATTTCTAAAATCCCCTCATCCGCAATAGTCCCAGGGGAACTACTAACAATGTTGAAGCCAACAGACCGTGTAACTGATGACACATCTTAAGAGAGACTGATCTCCCTTGTTGAAAAAGGGAGAGGCAGCTGTGAAATGTTTTGATGTGTTCCTCTGATAAGAAAGCTCGAAACATCACTGAATTCAACCTGAGACCCAGGTAGACTATCTCCTGTGAAGGAGTCAGACAACACTTTGTCTGGTTTAATTTGAAACCTAATCTCTCCATTGGAATTACTTTTATCACTACTTTTCTCATTAAGGAGGATATTTCTTCCTCCAAAGCCTGAGCTGATTCCCTTTGGGCTACTGATATTACCACTCCATTCAAAACAGGGGGCTTTACAGCAAATTGAAGTCTGTATCCACTGTAGTGGTTAAAACCCAGGGATGAACTGCACACCGTCTTCGCTCACTAGTGGTGGAGAAGGGGGAAATACGGCTCCAGTACAGGACTCATATTCTTTTTGTTTGTGATTGTTTTGTGATCTTTTTCTTCTTTTATCCCACTCTGCACCCTCAGCCCTTGGCCTGGATGCATTACAGAAAACTTTTTTTTGGGATGCTTGTGTACTTTCGACTTTCCTCCCTCAGAACAAACCTCGTAGGTGGAGGGGGAGATAGCTCTTCAGGGGGCACCTGAAGAACATGGTCCATACTCCTACACACATTGAACTTTGAACTGTCTACATGAATAAGTTTCACATTTAAATTCCTTCAATTTTCCCCACGAGAGGGAGAGAGGAATCATTCTGAAGGGATGGGACAGAGAAACCCTCAGTTCTGACTCCAAACCCTTCCCGATGCCAAACTGATGTCTCTGGTCAACCGCCTCTTCTTGTTTCCCTAGTCGACCGGTGTTTCTGACCATTTCGGTTTTACAACACAGGGCTGTGGTGCCACCTTTCCCGACTGTTGTAGTGGAGTGGGATGGGTAGGCTGATAATCCAATTGTCCCCCTTTTCCTGAGGGTCTGAAATTCGGCCAGCTTTCTGGGGAGACAGACCTCGAATGCCTCACCTTCCTTTTTCTGCAGGTTGCTGAACATGGCCTTTGGCTCAATCGGGGCATCAAGAACTCCACCTTTTCTTTGTCAGAGAGTCCTGACAAACTCAGCCACAGCAATCTCTCTCACACAACTGCTAAATCCATAATCTGTCTGCAACTTTGAACTGCTCCGTGAGACATGCACAAGTTTAAATCTGCAATTAAACTTTAAAGTGCAATTAAAACAGCCATTGTTTTTTTCCACTCAAACTATTATTTTTCATCGGTGGGTAACTGATGTTAAATCAAATGCCTCTAATGAAAATAAGTCTAAATATGTTTTAAACACATCAAGACTTTTAATAACTATCCTTTTATTTATTGGAAATGTTGAGCTCAATCCCGGACCTGACTCAAATATTTTCTTGACAAGTTTAGGTATATTGCATTTATGGGGACTATATGCACATGCAAACTGCAACAGACTTTATATTGCTGTATCGCAACCTCTGTGTATGTTTTTACCTATAACTCGAAACTATTTACCCTATTTTAGAACTCCAGCTCCGACTCTTGTTCCCCCATCTCTTCCGACTCTGCCTTTGGAAACATCTCTTGCTTGTCCGATAGTCAAAACAATTAAATCACAAAGAAAAAAATTTCACCCAAGAAAAAGCCCAATTAACCTAAGTCAACTTGGTAGCACTAGAGGCTTTAAAATCTGCCACTTAAATATTCGAAGCCTTGTTCCTAAAATAGACGAATTTAAAATCATGCTTGTGCAATCGAAGGCACATGTAATGGCAATCTCAGGATCATGGTTAACTCGTAGTATTCCTGATTCTTTCCTTTCCATAGAAAATTATAAACTGTATCATAAAGATCGTACTATTAAGACTGGTGGTGGAGTGGTCTTCTATGTGAGTCAGAATTATGCACACCAAAAGTTGAGACTGAAACTTTAAAATTGGTAGTACATTTTACCCCCCAACATGCAATTACTATTATTGTGACTTACAAGCCTCCTAATGTCACTGTTGGTGCTTACTTATCTCAGCTTTCTAACATAATTAAATCTGTTACAACAAAGGAGCTTGTAATTCTGGGTGATATCAACCTTGACTGGAATGACGGTTCATCAAAATCTTTGAAAGCCATTGCAATGAAATTCGGACTTTATCAATTAATCAGTGAACCAACAAGAATTGGCAAAACACGTAGCTCAATTCTAGATCTCATCTTTACAAATCAACCTTCAAAATATGCAATGTCTGGTGTTATAAATTCGGCTGTTTCAGATCATTTTCTCATTTATGCAATCTTAAAATCCTCAAAAACTCACTCTGTACCAAAAATACCAACTTCAAAATTACCGCAATTTAATGCAGAATTTAGTGTTACTGATTGGAGCGATGAGATGTCAATGGAAAATCCGGATCAAATTCTCACGCAATTTCACACTAAACTTCAGAAAATACAGAATAAATATACCACTACCAGCAAGGTTTGACCTAGGCAGCGTAAACTACCATGGATAAATACTTTATTTTTGAAGACTCATGCTGATAGCCTTATACCTCTTTTTCAGCATTTAATTAATCTTTGCATCAGGCTTTCGATCTTTCCTACTGATTGGAAAAGAGCACAAATCACTCCAATTTTTAAATCTGATGATTCTACTCTTGTTTCAAATTATAGACCTATAGCAATACTCCAAGCAACGTCGAATTTGCTTGAAAAAACCTTGCATAACCAGTTAATTTCTTATCTAGAAATTAATAACTGGCTCAGCGACTGTCAACACGGTTTCCGTGTTAAGCAATCTACCATGTCGGCATACTACTCTTTACTGAACAAATACGTAACGCTCTTAATAAAGGTCACATCACTAGAGCTGTTTTTAATGACTTTCGTAAAGCCTTCGACACAGTGAACCATCAGATCTTGCTTAACAACATGTATTCATTTAATTTGTCCTCATCTGTGGTAGAAATGCTTTATTCTTTTTTTGACAAACAGGTCGCAAGCTGTTAAAATTAATCATGTAACATCTCAATCTTTAGTCTGTGATATGGGTGTTCCTCAAGGCAGTATTCTTGGACCTTTACTTTTTCTTTTATACATTAATGATCTTCCTCAAGTGTGTAAATACTTTTTTTTTCTGACTCAAATTCTGATCCTAAATACACACCTTGATACACATCTTACATCACATTTCTAATTTAACAAAAAAACTGAATCAGAAACTTCATGTGTATAACAAGATTAGATCATATCTTTCTTTTTCTGTTTCTGAAACTCATCTACATGCAATTGTGTTTTCAACAATGTCTTATTGTCTTCCAATCTGGTCTCTTACCACTAAGGAAATTACTGAACCAATACAGTCGAGCTCTTAAGATCCACAGTAATCTTCCAAAACGGTCTCATCATTGCATTGCACTTACACGCTCAAACGCTCTGACTTTTCAGCACGCTATTACATTTTATTTTCAAATTCAAAATGCCACTTCACCAACACTTCCTGCACTTCATCCGTCATACCGTCATGAGACCAGTACGCTTCACTAGGTCAGTTTCACAGCACTTATAGCAGTCCCTCAATATAAAACAACTATGGTCAGAAATCCTTTTTTTATACATACACCAAAATTTGGAATGATATTCCACATCACATAAGAAAAATACCATCCATCACGTTTCAAAAAGGCATACAAACTGTTTCTTCTAAACAGTCACACTTGTACTCACTGATAGTTTATTTATTGCCCTACTTCTGTTTGTATTGTTGTTTTTAGTTGTTTGTATTTGTTTAGTCTGTGCTAATGTTTTTTTTATTTTTTTTTTTATCTTATGTTGTAAATTGTGTTTTATGTTTCCTGCTGGAAACCAGTTTTTAAACTGAGTCAGGCCCGTTTAAATTGTACCTTAATGTTACTTTTTAACCTTTCCTGTGTAATAAATAAATAATCCCTGATTATTTATTAAATAAAATCATTCCTGAGCACTGGGTTGGGTGATCCTGAGTGTAGTTGACGACCCATCTTCTCTAGTTAGTCCACTTTATAGGCCGCAAGGAGGGACATCGTGTTCAAAGCCTGAACGGCTAATGCCGAAGATTTATAAATCAAGGTGGTGAAGTACTCTCTTTCCATTGGTAGCGAGGCTTCGGTTGAATAGAAAGCTGCCCTGTGGCCCGGGTACAAGTGGTTCGCCACAGATGATTCCACAATGGGAGGATCCATCATCCCTAAATCCTGCATTCCCTGAACATCCAGCCTCAAGAAGCCCTTGACAGGCACTCAATGGGAAATAGGCTTGTTCCAAAATCTCTACATTTCAGCCACACAGGCCAGGACAGCTTTTTCAGACCCTTTTTCTGCTGGTTAGGATGGCCAGTCGATTGATAACCTAGCCCTACGAGTAGATCCGTGTCCTTCTGTACAGGGGAAGGTGAGCTCTTAATAATTAAATATGACAATACCCTGACTAAGGTCTATGAATCAAGTACTGTGATGTTATAAATATTGTGTAAATGTAATATATAGTGTAGGATGTTTATGATTGCTAAGCCACATCACATCTTGGTGCATTAATATAAAATTCAACTGTGCAGTCACTATGGGGCAGTCGTGGACTAATGGTTAGAGAGTCAGACTCTCTTCTACCCCCAATACCCAAGGTACTGAGCAAGGCACCTAACCTCCAGCGTGTGTGTTCACTACTAACTGCTCCTAATGTGCTCCTAACATGGATGGGTTAAATTCTGAGTATTGGCCTTCACATCACGTCATGTCAGTAATGAATGTGTACAGTATATGGGCTATAGTGGTATACAGTATAATGTGAACAGTGGTGAGCAGAATACTGAAAATCTGTACTCAAGAAAGGTATTGTTACCGTTTACTCAAGCAGATCAAGTAATTACTTCACAAGTTACTTCAGTACACCAGTACTAAAGTAGTGGTGGCATAAAACACAACAATTACAATTGCATAAATTATGTTTCAAATATAAAACTATGAAAATATTTCTCAAGCTAAATGTAAAAATGGTTCTACATTCATATTAAAATATTAATATTAATGAATACATCATTTAATTTATTTAAATAAAGGCTATAACTCTAGGTCTTTATGTGAATTTAATGCTGGCTTTAAATTTAATTTCCAATAAACAGTTTACTAAAATAATGGTAACAGTAGGATTGACAATTCAAGAGAACACAAAGTAAAAGTTGGCAACAGCTTTTCATTTTTTAAGTGATTATTTAGACATATCTTGCTAACACAAAAGCTATCTGACCCATAAAATTCCCTGAATATGTATTGATGTTTTACTGTACCTAAACAGCTGTGTAAAGGCAGACTTTGTTTGTGAGCGATACTTAAAATTCGTGATTGAAGCTTAATTAAAAATATCTTGCTCATTACACCAGTTATGCAACACAAACATACTGCTGACACCACATCTTTAGAAATAAACAAACAAACAAAAAACATCGTCTCATAATTTGGGTGTTGCCTGAATAGATATGGAACTGATTAAGTCCATCTTTTCATTTAATTTCGAGCATTATAAGTTAACTGATTGACACTTCCAAAATATTAGTGCTGAATTCAACATCTCTGTTGCCAAAACATTCTAGCTTGTTAAATGGCAAAAATGACCTAATGAGCATTCACCCAATTAACTAAGAGGTTTTCTGATTTCACGTTCAGAAAAGATGGAATTCAGTGTAAACACAAACTTGAAGTATTTACAAAATAAAACTCATCCAGTGAACCTTGTCAGCTCAGGCAGGTGTTGTTCTCACCTGTGGGGTATCGCTCAATAACAGGCAGATCGTCCACCTGCAGTGTGGCATTGCCGCCACTCCTCGTAAACTTCACTATGTGGTACTTTCCATCATTTACAAACTTTGATTTCTCCTCGATGTTGATGTCATCTGTGCCCACATTAAATATAGCTGTAACATAGCCTTTTACCTGGGGAAGAACGAAGAGAAACAGTTAGTGACATTATAATCTATGCCCTCTATTATATAACTAATGATTGGAGCAGGTCTGGAATATTTGTTTGAATTGATCAATCAATATACAAAATTAAATCATTTTAATCACATGCTAATAATATACAATTACTCATAAAATGTGGTCTGATCCTCATCAAGTCACAGTTATAGACAAACACAATCTGACTGACACAAAAGCAAGAGATATTGACAGTGCATGCTGGAAAAGCATGTGAACTGAGTTTAGAAACTTGTAGATCCTTTGGCAGCAACAAGCCCTACCAAATGTTGAATGAATTTTGGATCATTCCTCCCTACAAATCTGTTTCAACATGTCACTCTTCGGGTCATGCCACAGCATCTCAATGGGGTTAAGGCCAGGGCGTTTAATTGGCCATTCCAGAACATTAACCTTCTTCTTTTTAAGCCATTATTTTGTTGATTTGGATCATCGTGTTGTTGCATCACCCAGCCTCTGTTAAGCTTAAGGTCATGCACTGCCCTGGGGCCGTTTGCTCCAGCTGGATGTAAAAATAAGTTGGGTGTAAGTTGGGTGTTACAATATCTAAACAACAGCCTTCCTGTCATTGAAGTATTTCATAATACTACTATAATCACCTTCAGATTGTCAGCTACATCTTATTTCAACCAATCGCTGAAGGGCACTTCACTGGGTATACTTACATTTGCTGCTCAGTTATTATCACTTACTACTGCCGCTTCTCTTGTTTGGCCATAATTATGAATTATGGATTCAACTGTGCTCTTGGGAACCGTTAATGCAACAGATTTGTTTGTAGTCTTCCTCAGATCTGTGCCTCCACACAATCTGGTCTCCAACCTATAGGGTTGGTTTATTATATAGACAGGTGTGTGGCTTTCCAAATCAAATCCAATCAACTGAATTTGCAGCAGACAGACTCCAGTAAAAGTGCAGAAATATCACAAAGATGATCCAGAGAAATGGGATGTACCTGAGCTACATTTCAAGTGTCAAGGATTTGAATACTTATGCAATGTGATGTTTCCAGGAAGCATATTGCATTTTAATTACATTCACTCCATCTTTACCTCAGAAACTGAGTTTGTCATTGATATGCAGCGATCTGTTTTCTCTCGCTCAAAGATCAGTCACATGCTGTGCCTTTTTGAATAATTTATACATTTTTATTGACCATATAATGCCCAGATGTTTGTGATATTAGTGATAATTTGGCGAGAGCATGAAGCATATTTTCTTTTGACAGAAAGTGTTTATTTGAATGAGTCAATAAACTTCAATAAAATGCATTTCTAAAAACAGAAAATTTGAGAGGCTGCTCACTGCAGAGTTAATGGGCGGAGCTTGAAGGTCTAGCCACACCCTAACCCTACCCATAAACCTATCCCTAAACCTCAAGCTCCACCCATTACACTCAGAGAGGGGAAGCTGGACGTCATTTAGCTCTGTAGTGAGCACCACTTGGATATTTTGGGCATTAAACATAAAAACACAGTTATTTGTGTGTGTGTGTGTACTTGTACAGATATCTTTGTGATGTCAGAGTGAGGACCAAGAGAGCAAAGTGAGGACATTTTGGCCAGTCCTCACTTTCTGAGACCTCTTTAAAGGCCTGTTTGAGGGTCAAGACTTGGTTTTAGGGATCAGGTGATAATTAAGTTAAGGGTAGGTTTAGGGTAAAGGTTCAGATTAGGCACTTAGGGCCAGATTTACTAAACAGGGCAAATTAGCGTGAGAGCGCAATTCCACAAATGCGCCAATGGGAGTGGCAAGTTTTGCACGTGATCTACTGCTGATGCGCAAATTAGCGTTGGGTCGCAAATAAGCTGACAATATTTCCTCCCTTCTACCACGCGCTCTCTGTTCTCTCCTCCTAGCAGCAACAATGGCAGCCATGTCACAAAATCAGTTAAGACATGCTTTTTTGGGTGGTAAATAATGGCGCAAATACCAGTAAATTGACGAGCACAAACATTAGTAAATACGCTCCTCACATAAATTTTGCGTCTGAAAGGGAAACTCTTACAAATGCATATGCAATAAAAGCAGCCGCAAAAACAACTCAGTCCACGCCTTTTCAGCGCTAATTTTGCAATGCGTGTCTTTAGTAAATCCTGAAAGTAGTTTTTAACGCCAGAAGAGAGTTTGCGCTGGTGCAAGCTGTTAGTAGGGTTAGGATAAGGAGTTAGAGATCAATGTCACTCAATGTCTTCGTTTGTGGTTCAGGTATGCCCTGCGATATGAGAAAACATCTTATAAATCATGCTAAATTATGTTTTTTTAAAAATGTAAAAATGCAGACAGTTTTCTGTGATGGGTAGGTTTAGGGGTAGGGTGAGTATAAGGGGATAGAATATACAGTTTGTACAGTATAAAAATCATTATGTTTATGGAAATTCCCCATAAAACATAGAAACCCAATTTTTTTTTTTTCTAGTTCCTATGGGTGTTATTTTTAAACATGCATGTGAGCGTACCTGAGAATTAATTTGATCCAGTGAGACTGTTGGAATTTTGCAGTAATACCTAGTGAGCTCTTATTATACGAGTGTATTCTTTAGGATCCAGAGTGTAAACCATACAGGTGTAAACCACTGATACAACATCTAAAAGCAATTTTGAGAACAGACTTGCACGGTTACTATGGAAACAGCAGTGACAGTGATGAGAGGAACGAGATGCTCTAACATTGAAAGCACACTCGCCCCTCAAAAACACATCACACACACACACGTTTAATAATGTCGCCTGTATGTATGATGGCATCATCGCTGTATCTTGCCAACCCAGAGTAAACTCATTGTCACAAAAGGGGTCGAACGAGGCAGAATCGCGTGCCATAGTCGCAGTGCTGCTTTGGGAGCTTGGGTCTATGTGCGTGTCTATGACACACAGCAGCAGGTCTAATCTGGGTGTGTAATGTGATCTGTGTAAGTTTGTGTCAATGGGCAGGTGTTTAATTGGTGAGCTGGGAATTGCGTGCGACAGACTTCCCAGCGGAGCCACAGCAAGAATAAACACACACGGCATGCTCTGGAAAAACAATGCTGGCAAAGAGCCCGTGAAAGAGCTTTCAGATGAATTATCAATCACAGATGAGCACAACACTCTGAAAAGAACAAGATACAATAGTCTCATATTGGAATTTAATAGATGGATTTTTTTTTTAAATACATTTTTATTTTATTTTTTTGAAGAGATGTGTGCAGTTGCAGGACAGAAAGCAAAATGCATTCACCCTGTCATAATCCAGACTTGAAAACAGACTCTTCAGTGCTCCTGAGGGATGAGAATGGGTATTCAAAGTCATTAAATATGAACCTATTGAACAAATCTGCTCCTGCACTGAAATCTGTGAGGATTGAACAAATTGGGTCATTTCCTTTGCTTTGTTAAAATCTAAGCCATTTTGGATTTAAGGTTCTGGACTATGGACATGATTGTGGGTTAATCTACACCTTACAGTGTGTCCTCACATCATAACACCTGCAAACCCGAGACAGACACTATCACTATCTCATTTCCTTGTCTTGCTCTTCATCTGAATTCCCTACTTTTTCTCTTTTAGCACACTTAACCATCCTTATTCCACTCAAACACAGCTGCTGCTGCTGCGCATGTCATAGACACACACATAGACCCGAGCTCCCAAATGCCCTAAAGGACGATCTTCTCACAGCTGACTGATGTGCTCCAGAATAACTTCACACCTGACATCTCGCTCACCTCTGGATGAGGCACATGGGTGTTCTAACAGCTCTCATACACTTGACTTGTCCCGCCACTGGGCCAAACACCCTTTAATTCCCCAGCAATAGAGATGGGAATCATTCACAATTTAAAGGGGTGGTTGATTATGATTTTACTTTTTTAACTTTAGTTAGTGTGTAATGTTGCTGTTTGGGCATTAACAACATCTGCAAAGTTACGACGCTCAAAGTTCAATGCAAAGAGAGATATTTTCTCTGTTTAAGGACTACAACAAACCGCTGGTAGGGACTACAACGAGCTTCTTCCCGGGTTAGTGACATCACAAACCCTAAAATTTACATAAATCCCGCCCCTGAGAACATGCAACAAAGAGCCATGTTGTTGCTGACATACCGTCATGTTACGCCGGACTGCTTCACAAACGAGGGTCAATTCAACACAAAAGATGAACATGACGGCACATGCTAGTGGATGAGTTGAATCAACTCCACAGCAACTACATAAATTTATCCACTAACCATTCAGAAACGTCTAAAAGTTGTAACTTCTTCCTGAGTCTCTCCATCAGTGTCGACTCCGGTTTGAACAATGTAAGGCTGAACACCGTCGTCATTTTGGCTGCGTGAGATTCTCCAGCTTTGTTGTTGTTGAGCAACCGAACCGTGAGCTGTTAAAGCTCCACCCTCTTCTGGAAAGAGGGCCGGGAGCAGCAGCTCATTTGCATTTAAAGGGACACACGCAAAAACGGCATGTTTTTGCTCACACCCAAATAGGGGCAAATTTGACAAGCTATAATAAATGATCTGGGGGGTATTTTGAGCTGAAACTTCACAGACTCATTCTGTGGACACCAGAGACTTATATTACATCTTGTGAAATGGGAAATATAGGACCCCTTTAACATTTCTGGTTCTTATTCCATAACAATTCTTTAAAGGAAATGTTCACCCAGAAATATCCTCTGTTATATCCTCTGTCCTGAACGAAGGATATGAACTCCTAACATCCGTTGGAAATCTGATTATGAGATAATTCTTGCCAATAGAGCAGGCAGCTATCAGAGCATGATGAGCTACAATAGCTGCGACATGAACCTTGAGTGTTGACAGTGTACAGCCATCATCTAAACACTCTTAAATAAAGCAAGAATAACTGACACTGAGGTCCTCACTGTGCACCAGTTGTAAAACACAGCCCACTTTAGAGAACTGAGGAGCCTGCAGAAGGGGCTCCAAAATAGCATTTAAAACATATTGTGATATCCCTTCTGTGAGCTCATGCAAGTCCAGACTGAGGATGTCAGACTGCTCGTAAAACTGCAACAGACGATGCAATCTTACTAACCTGCTTCCAGTCTGCACCTCTTCAAGTGCACTTCTCCCTTTTCTTGGGCTCTGAAATTGCCAGTCAGCTGTACATACTCTGGCCTTTGCTGCCCACTCAGGTCATAGCATCTTGAGATTGACAGAGACTTGAATTCGACCCCTGCCTCTCTCTCTGACAGCTTCTTATTCTCATTGGGAGCAGTGGGGGTACAGGTCTGTTCATTTGTTACAGCTGGAAATATTCACCTCACTCTTCTCTGTGCAACAATAATTCATTTGTGTTTCCTGCAATTAGTCACACTTCCTATGAAACCCCATGCTGTCGTAATTAATCGCCCCACAGGTCAGCTGGGCAACTTTCTAGAGGAGCTAGATGTGCTGCTGTCCTTTTTCCCCCAAGAATGGCAGCCTACTTGCAGTCTTTGGCGACTTCAAAATCCACCCGGAGAAGCTGCAGATTTCCACTCTCTCCTAGCCTCATTTGATCTTCAATGGCTGAGGTACTCACAAATTAGGCACCCAGCTAGAACTCCTCTACATTTGTGATGTAGTGTGATCTTGTGATCTACTTTTACAACTCCCTTCTTGTGTACCGTCAGCCATTCTAAATTCAGATTAAACTTTTACGGTCACTTTCCCCTCTCCACCTTTCCTGTTCTGTCATCCTCTCTTCTCTCCCTCACCCAATTCACATCACTACCCATAGACACTTTATGCTCCACATTAAAATCCTGTCTATAGACAATATTTGTCCTTGCTCCCCTAGGCCAGAGTGTGCTACTCCTTCCAACACCTGGTTATCAGATGTTCTTCATGAACACCGCATTCCTTCACAACCTTCCCCTCACACTTATACTGGCAATCACACACATAATCAACACATCTCTCCTCACAGGCACTTTCCCCACCATATTCAAGCAGGCCCGGGTAACCCCAATGCGTAAATAACCTATACTAATTACCTAAATTGTAAAAAGTTGTCTCTCTCCTCCAGTACAGAAAACAACTCGTTCATCATTTCTTTCACAGAACAACCATCTAGTCAGGATTTAAAAGTGTCCACTCAACAAAGCCTGCCGTGTTATCGGTCACTGAAGCATCGTCATTTCTCATTCTCCTAGATAGGTATTTCAAGGTTATCTGGAGGGAGAAGGTATCTAAAGTACATCAGCTGGTTACAGGGGTACCTCAAGGTTCACTTCTGGGACCCCTCCTCTTTTCCATACAGTATATACACTACATCGCTCGGACCCATCACACATGGTGTTTGGAACACAGGAACCATTGCTTTGCTGATGACACACATCTTTACTTTTCACTTCAACCACACAATCCTAAAATAGCTGCACAGATCTCAGACTGAGTGGCAGACATCTCAGCATGGGTGAAAGAACATCACCTGCAACTCAGTCTAGTGCAAACAGAGCTTCTCGTCTTCCCCAACACTGTGACGATACAGCACAATTTCACTATCACCTACAATAGTCCCAAGCAGATTAGCCAGAAATCTTAATCTTTGATGACCTGCTGAGCTTCAAAGACCACATTGCAAAGACAGTGCAGGTCTGTATCGCACAATATCAGGAAGATCAAGCCCCTCCAAATTTACAACTCCTTGTCCAGGCCCTTGTCATTTCTAGACTCGACTATTGTAATGTCTTCTGGCTGGACTTCCAACATAGAGGTGCAATCAAACCTCTACAAACGATCCAGAAGCAGCATGACTAGTCTTTAATGAACCAAAATGAGCCCATGTTACACCTCTCTTTATCTGTCTGCACTACCTACTGATTGCTGCTTACAATAAGTTCAAGACATCGATGCTTGCCTACAGGACGGCCACAGGCTCCGCACCCTTCTACCTCCACTCCCTCTCCAGAGTCTACAATCCCTTGAGAAGACTGTGGAGCGAGCGGTGCCACGTGGTATAATCACAGTGCAGAGCAAAATCACTACCAAGAATGATTTCATTTACTGTTCCTTGCTGGAGGAATGATCTTCCCAACCCCAATCTGGACAGCCGAATTGAGCTGAATAATGACACTTTCGTCTTCTGTAGAGCTGCTTTACTGCTTTTTAAATTAAATTCGTTTTTTCATAAGTGATGAATTTCGCATCTTTTATTTTCCTGTTTATTTATGTGAAGCTGCTTTGAAACAGTCTATATTGTATAAAGCACGATATAAATAAACGTAACTTGACTTGCTGAAAAAAAAACCCCACTAGATTCTGCATGTTCTATTCTAGACAATGTTTGAAACTTTGCTTTGTTAGCATTTCTTTTGTTATTGCCTCCTTAAGATGAATCGCTTGATGCCACCACTGTAAGTTGCTCTAAACAACAGCACCTGCTAAACAAATAAATGTAAATGTCGTAAGCAGCAGAAATGTTGCTTCTTTTGCAGAACTGAACTCTGTTTGCATTTCCTGTTTATCACTGTAAAGCTGCTTTGAAACAGTCTGTAATGTAATATAAAGCAGTATATGAATAAAGGTGTCCTGACTTCTTTTTGTCTCTGTTTTGTGTAAATAAACCTGTCTCTCTTTTTCTCGCAGTGTAAGAACTGTCAAATGTGTTCAGTGTCCTTTGTCAGCATTTGTGCTGCTGCATTTGTTTGTGGCATTGTGTTCAAAAAGTGCATCTTTTCATATGTGCTGCTCATGTGTGGTGAGTTTATAATTCTATGGCCTCTTCTGCCACCTGATACATAGCAGAGGTGAAACCCATATTCACCCATGGGCCATAGTTGACCTGACAGCCTGATGCTGCAACAGTAACACCAAAGAGCAATGACATATTACAAGAGCACATGCATGTCATTGTGTGTATGAATACTTTTTCCTGCTGTAAAAAGTGTTGATATGAATATGTTTCTGTGTACCCTTACGTAAGAAAAATATATGGGAATATACTGCAAAATATAATGCTCTATATTACATAACACATTTCCATATATGGGAAACTAGTGCTTATATTTTTCAATATACTGCAATATATATTGATACATATAAAAATATTTAGAAATGAAGCATTAAGTTTTATCCTTTATTGTGTACATATATTGCACATACATGTTCCCGTATAAATGTGAATGTATGTACACACATATATATATACACAGTGTAAATGTTAAAATGAAGTGTTATTTCATGTGTTTTGCTCAATATTAATATAGATCTGTAGATGTTTGAGGTTCTATTATTTTGGAATTTAAAAGGGTTTCTGGTATGTGTGAGTTTTGTGCTGAAGAGAGCACGGCTTGTGCTTAGGTTGACGATTGGATGAACACTTTTAAGACTATATATTACTTTTTAAAAAGTACTGGCTGTTCACTCTTCAGCACAGTGAGAGTATCTTTGCTAAATACTTCAGAACATGTGCTATTGTTTACTAGCTAAATATGAAACATAATGTAAATGATTATGAAATATCAGAAATATATTATATATTTCTGTATATGTGTGTGTATACTGCATGAGTAAATATATGTTCAATATATGCAGTACCATATCTTATCATATGTACATCTATATGTTATGAAGTGTACTACTGAATACAAAATGACATACATTATGATATATAAGCAAACATATTTTTCAGCAATTCCTTATGTATTATTCAATATATGAGCAATATCACACTCATAGCTGTGCGATATGGCTGTATATCAGCACGGCTGTGATTCGGCTGTAGGTAATCACAGTGTGCTGATATACAGCCATATTGCACGTCTACGAGTGTGATATTGCGTTTATACAACAGTTTGACGGCACAAGTGTGTAAATAAATAAAAAGAACAACGGAGTGTCTTTAAAAACCTCTTTTGTGCAGAAATACTTCCTTCCGCCACGGATTCAAATCTAAAGTCGACAGTTTAACAGTTGAGCCCAGTTACTAATTCTAATCCTCTGTTACTCTAAAACGTCACTTTATAACTAGTAACGAAGGAACGTTGAGTCGCTTCATTGAAACTCACTGTAATATGTAGAGTATTACAGTGCCCTCCACAAATATTGGCACCCTTAGTAAATATGAGCAAAGGTGGCTGTGAAAATAAGTCTGCATTGTTTATCCTTTTGATCTTTCATTCAAAAAATTCACAAAAATCTAACCTTTAAATGAAAGTGGGGGGAAACTCACATTATGAAATAAATGTTTTTCCTCCAAAACATGTTGGCCACAATTATTGGCACCCCTAGAAATTCTTATGAGTAAAATATATCTGAAGTATATTCCCATACATATTTACATTTTCTTTAGCACACCAGGGTGATCATGAAATTGTCCAGCCATGACTTCCTGTTCCACAGGAGTATAAACATGAGGAAACACCCTTAATCATTCATCACAATGAGTAAAACCAAAGAATATAGTTCTGATGTGCAGCAAAAGATTGTTGAGCTTCACAAAATAGAAAGTGGCTGTAAGAAAATAGCTAAAGCATTGAAAATCCCCATTTCCACTATCAGGACAATAATTAAGAAGTTCCAATCAACTAAAGATGTTACAAATCTGCCTGGAAGAGGACGTGTGTCTAAATCATCCTAATGCGCGGTGAGGAGGAAAGTTTGAGTGGACAAAGACTCTCCAAGGATCACAGCTGGAGAATTGCAGAGATTAGTTGAGTTTAAAAAAATGATCGAACAGCACCTACATCCCCACAAGTTGTTTGGGAGGGTTTCAAGAAAAATCCTTCTCAACCAGAAACAATCTCCAGCAGATTCAGTTGTCAGACAAGACTGGACCTTCAAACGGGACCAGCTTCTATGGTCAGATGAAACTAAAAAAATAGCTTTTTGGCAGCAAACCCACCAGATGGGTTTGGTGCACTCATGGATAAAAAGTACCCCATGCCCACGGTTAAATATACTGCTGGATCTTTAATGTTGTGGGCCTGTTTTCCTGCTGGAGGTCCTGGACATCTTGTTCAGATACATGGTATCATGGATTCTATCAAATACCAACAGATAAAAAACAAAACCTGACCGCTTCTGCTAGAAATCCAATAATTGGTTCTGAAAGATCTGGAGAGATTCTGCATAAAGGAATGGTCTCTGATCTCCAAACTCATCAGACATTATAGAAGACGACTCAGAGCTGTTATCTTGGCAAAAGGAGGTTGCAAAAAGTTTTAAATAAAAGAGTGCCAATAATTTGGAGAAAACATTTATTTCATAATGTGAGTTTCCCCCCACTTTCAATTCTTTTCTTTCAATGACAGGTTAGAATTGTGTGAATTTTTTGAATGAAAGATCAAAAGGATAAACAATGCATATTTATTTTCACAGCCGCCTTTGCTCATATTTACCAAGGGTGCCAATATTAGTAAAGGGCACTGTATGAGAGAGCAAATGTATTACCTGCATCTAGCTGATATTCTTCAGGTCAATATTATATTCATAATCACAAAATCAGTTTGAATGTCCGCTGAGGAAAGCGATATCTTTGTCCTTTTAGTATTTAAGACATTTCCATAACAGCGCTAGTCAACGCATTAGTCAGTTGCGTCTTGTAAGATGTTTAAAGTACAAACAATGTCCTTGTTTCCTTGTTTCAGTCCATTTCAATATAAAAGTCTTTGCGACTGACTGACTAACTCATAAAGACAGACTCTAATGGTGTATTAATGTAACTTTCTCTGAAGTCGAAATCACTAATGGACTCTTTCTTAGTACCAAAAAATATGGCATGTTATTTATATAAAATATTATTTCTTGAACAATAATATTTAAATGAACAACAATAGCCATTATAACAATATAAGAAGTAAAATAACGAGCAAACAGTTCAGTCAAACGTACAGTAGTTGTACAGGATTTAATTTCAATGTCAATATAAAGTTATGAAACTTAATATAGCCCTTAAGCCAAATCTATTAGCTCTAGAACAAGTAGTAAATTAATAAGACCAAAGATTGCCCATTTTGATATACCCAAAATTAATTATGCCTCATGTTTAAACACTATCTACATAAGAGCCGGTGGCAAATTCCAAAAGGACTGGCTGAGATGAAGCTGTTCTCGGCGGGTACACGAGCTCTGAACGGTCACGCTTTCGGAGCTCACATCTCCGAAAGCGTCTAAACACTTTTTTTACAATAGGCACTATGTTTACAGTATATATATAAATCGCATACCTGAGGTCTAAACAACTATATTCCTGCCTAAAAAAAACTTTTTTCAAACTACATTCCGTTATAGATATAGTAGTATCTATAAAAAATATGCTGGGTTTGCTCGTCCGCCATGACATTGGCTGTGAGAATGCTGACAATGCTGGTAGAATATCGCATGGGTGAAAAGACCTCTCAGGTCATTCAGATCTGTAGACCAGTAAATGGCACAAGTTGCTCTCTTGTGTATCACATAAATAAATGGATCTATAAACAATTTTTAAGGTAATATTGGAATATACTTTTTTATTTTCTATAGAAAATTCTGTTATATAGAGAAATGGTCCACTTACAATGTGTAGTTTGAGATAGTCACCTAACCCAGAGGAGCTGTTCACTCGCACTAGTATTGCTTCTTTGAGCTGAGTGCTGAATCCCATCGCCAGCCGGTCTGCTCGAGTGCTGGGCCGTTCATTCGGCGGCCACGTGTATGTGATCAGACCACCATCTCTCCCAAATATATACGTGGTGCCAGCTGCAGGAGACACAGATGTGCAAAGATTAGTCAAAATATATGAGCGATTGAAAAACAAACAGTTTGGTTTTGTTTGATTAGGTTCTTCTCTTCAGCATCTGTTCTTCTGAGCAGTAAGTAGTGTCTCTGTTATAACACAGAATGAAGTATTTATAGGAAATGCATACAGGTCATTTTGACCCTCTTTACAAAGATTTGGGGTAGTAAAAAAATTCTGAACCTGTGACCAACAAATATGTAAATAACATTACTAGGTTCAATATGAATTATACACACTCGAGGTGGTGCTGATGTTGCATTTTGTTTCAAGACCATTACCTGAATTTGGTCTATAAAATACTCAGTGTGTAGAACTGCTTTCTTAAGCATCAAACGGAGGCTTTAGCCGCTGCAATGGAGTAATTGGAGAAAGAGAAAGCGAGATCAAGAGAGATGTGAATGTCTCAGCAGTCTTGGGCAGTAGCGTCTCTCTACTAATAGCAAAGCTGTAAGTTTAACAATGCAACCACCTCACTGCCGCTGCCAAGACCTGTCATGTACTTATTCAGTAGCAGTCGATAAAGTCACAAGACAGCACTGAGTTTTTGTGTGCATAATTGTCTCTCTCTCTTTGGTTCGTGTTGTTCATGCCGAGAAGACGCTGTCAAAGCAAATCCACTTTGATGATATTGATACGGTAAAACCGACACCATCGTTACTGTTCGAATCACTGTGAATCGAGAGCTGAGATTCAGATATGATAATGAGCGTTTGGTTTCTGACCAATCACAACAGACTGAGCCATCTGACCAATCAGAGCAGAGCAGCTCTCAGAAAGGCGGGGTTTAGAGAGACCGAATCCTTGTTTGAACCGTTTCAGAGAAAAGAGCTGATGCTGCAGTGGATTTGGTGAGAACATTAAAGTGCATTAAAAGAGACTCCAAACAAAATTAGGAGCATATAGAATATAATATAGGCACTTTAATTGAGAAAATAATCCAAAATTCACATCCTGCCGGGTCAATTTATTCTACCCAGTATGTCATTCTAACCTGTTAAAAAAAAAAGCTCTTTCACTCTGTATTTTGTCTAATAAGCATTTGTTAATGCAAATATCAAAACCTTTTTTCATTTATCTTCTCTCCCCCCCCCCCCCCCCCCCCCCACAACAGCAGTATCAGTCGCTCCAGATGAGGAGGAAGGAATAATCAACAGAGGAAGTCAAGTGAGAGCTCTGCATTTCAATTCTCCTTTTGTGCCTTCTGGCCGAGCTGCCCAGGCAACTGGGTTAAAGACCTTTAGGCCAGAATCAATGTAATCTCTCTCTCCATGTATATACAGTATACATTTAATATGGTTTTGACTATCAGCTTTTTCCAATGAACACAAGAACGTGCCGTAATCTCAGACTCCATACATCCATTTATTCAT
Source organism: Elopichthys bambusa (assembly GCA_037101425.1). Classification (NCBI taxonomy): domain Eukaryota; kingdom Metazoa; phylum Chordata; class Actinopteri; order Cypriniformes; family Xenocyprididae; genus Elopichthys; species Elopichthys bambusa. The sequence continues at coordinate 927,221 of CM074443.1, read as the reverse complement.
TTTTAATGGGCACGCTGGAGCTGATCCTAGCATCTCGGCCCTGGATGGACAACCCAACCCAAGTGCTGGGCAGAACACATGTTGGGTTAATTTTACCCAGCAAATTGGGTTGTTTATTTAACCCAGCATAATGGGTTGATTCATTTTTACTATAATACTAGTTTTTTTTTTTTTTCTTTCACTTCATACATGAATGTAATGTTTATGGATTACTTTAAATCCTTTTTCAATGCTCCACACAACCACTGGTTTGCATGATAATTCCTTTATATATTTTCTATCGTTTTTTTTTATATATATACATATAGCCTACATTTAAGCTCGTTTAACAAATATTAGAAGTAAAAATCAAACATTTAGAAGTAATGGACCAGTCTCTGTTGTCCAGTTCCCACCGTAACGGCGCCGGATCTCGTGCCGGAGATGACTCGCGTTCGGCGGGTTCACTCGTAGTCGACTGACTCCATAACCTGACCTTAAAAAATCAGTGTACAATTCTGAGAACATATTTTAACATCCTAAGTGTTTATATTCTGTATCTTTTTAAATAAAATCGTACAATTTTATGCCAGGCGTTTCCATCACGTGAAAAGACGTGCTTTGCTTTGCATAAAATTAAACGATATACAGAACAATAACGAATTTTTAGATAAAATGCTGCACCGCTCTCTCCTGAAGAGGGCGCAAAAAGCCTGCGATAAATAACACTGGGTTGTTACGTCTGACCCAGGAGCTGGACTACCCCAACACTGGAAAAATAACCACAAAAAATGTGACCCAAAAAGCTCAAGCCAGGACTTGAAGCACCCAAGATGAACAGTGAAACTGTCCACACTGCAGCTTATTCTGGCCAAGAACTGACCACTTATGCCCGGTACACATTGTATGATTTTGGACTGCCCCAGACGTGGCAATTTCTGTGGTTGTGGCTTGGTGGTCCTACATCATATAGTGAGAGAGTTTCAAAGACAGCCATTGTCACGGTCTTGCGACCAAAGATAGCCTGTGATAACTTTCTGACAGTGTCATGATCATCCTCCTCTTTCGCTTCCTCCTCTTTTTTTCAGCGCACATGAAACAATTGCCAAAGTGCGATTCATCTTGCTCTATTTGTGTCCCACTAGCGCATGCTGATGACGTTTTATTCTTCTATACTTGCGTTGTAGCCTATGATTCGATAGGTGTCATCATCGCACACTCTACATCCATGTCGTACCCAAGTTTATTAGATCCATGTCGTCGTACAGTGTGATTTGTAATGATATTATAGGACAGGAAGAGGCTATCATGCTGACATGAGGGCTGGTATCATAAAAGTTTCAAAACTCTGCTCTCTTCTTTATTTTTCATATTGTTTGCTCGTAATTTCACTGGCTTCCGTGTCAGATCACGCTATAAATAAATGCATAATCGCTTACTTTAATGCCCTTCCGTGTTTACGGGTTGTTTTGCAACTCCGTGGGATGAAGCGACCGCACTAGCGGCTTTTGCACGTCTGATATTGGCCTCATTTTAAACAACAATGTGAACAGCTATACAAAGATCTGAGCAAAAGTCAGAATTGAGCATTAAGGCACCATTGTTATGTCCATTCACACATCAGTGTTGATCCAGCTTGACCCAACCTAATGAAGTTTGTGAACCATTTAGAATGACCTGTATAAAATTAAATCTGATCTTCATCTAAGCCACAATTGGGTGCGTCTTGGAAAAGTTGTCAAATCTTCTGAAGCCAACAATCACAATCCATTGACTTTAAAATAAAAGGAGAACCACTGTATCACACCAATAACACAACATCTTTAACTAAAGACATGGAACAATTATTCACAGCGCAGGCTGGAAAAGTAAGTGAACCCTTGAATTTAGTGAATTTAGCAGCAGCAACCATGTTTCGTTTAGCAGCTTATAAGATCTACACAAAGTTGAGGATGAATTTTGGACCTTTCCTCTCTACAAATCTGTTTCAGTTTGCCCCTACATTTTGTGGCATGGATTGAGGAACACCCAGTTCTTTCGCGATGCCTTTACCATCTCTAAAATGCATCTTCTGAGGTCCTGTGAAAGTTGTTGGGAGCGAGGCATGGTTCACACTAATCAATCTCCCTTGAGCAAAACTGATTTGTCAGTAACCAGACTTTGTGTGCCAGAAATATCACCCACGACATCAGAGGAAATATGTAGATATAGGAGAGATGTAGTTGGCATTTATACGACTAAAGTCATAAATATTGCTCTGTTTCGGGGGTGTTTTTGACGTGTGTATATTTTATCGGCGTTTGCCAGCAGTTGTGAAGGCTTGCAGACATGTGTCGAGGAGACTGGGGGTGGGTGAATCTACCCAATCCTATTAGTGTGGATTAGAGTTGGGCTTTCTCACGCACCGCTGCACTGCTCAAGGTGCCGGATTGTGCATCAGCAGAAAAAAAGAGCAGTGGCATTGCTGACTTCTTTTTTCTTTGCTTTTCGCTAATGGATAATGCTGTCTCACAGAGGATTTATTAGCTTGTAAACCTTTCGAGCTGTGTCTTAGCAGGATCCAAACCAAAGAAACCAGTGACAAGTTTATTTTTAACAGTGTACTTGATCATCTTAATCTGCACATTTCAGCGCCAGTTGTTTCATGCATCTGTCACAATGACTGGGTTTACTTGTGCACCAATAATGTGATTATTTCCAGCAGACTTAATCGCAGTAAGATGTTTATATGACGCAAGTCCCGTTTTCATTATTCTGATTATTCGCTATGATATGCGGTGGTTTTATTATGCCATTATTCGCATATGCGCAGCACAGATGATGAACTCACATACAATAAGTGTGTTAGTGGCCATTGTTTGCCATCTACTTATAAACACATTTCTGTGGACATATTGGATTTTCTTTACCGCTGTGTTTACAAACCTGCGCATGAAAACGTCATCCGTGTTCGTCACAAACTGCACTTCGGCCGGAGTGGAATAGATCTGGTCTTTAAAAGCCTGTTTACTGTGATTAAAGTCGATATTTTACTATGATTATGAGCTTAAACGCATCAATATGATCAAAGTATTGTGTTGAGGTAAAGTTTAATCGCAATACTGGTTAAAATCACATTATGAGGGTGCAGGTAGATGTAGTCATTGACTAAGTTTACATGGACAGCAGTAATCTAAATATCGACCTTATTCTGAATAAGTTTAGTTATTTTTAGAATACTCCTTTCATGTTCCCGTTTTACATGTTACAGGACAAAGATTGAATAATGTCACTGTGTCCCGATGCAATGCCGTCCGACGTTCCCTCCAGAATTTCACAGTTCATCTTTATTATGGTAGCATATACAGTTTTGGGTGTTTCATTTTTAATTTTACGAAAGCTTCAAGTGCAGTTCATTATTTGTCATGCTATATGTGATGATAGTGGATACAAATTCTCCAGCAACAGGCATTTTCTGTACTTTTATTCTGCGACATTTCATTCATGCCACCGCGATAAACTCTGAGGTACTGGATGAGAGATGAGATGAGGTGAGAGGAATATGATTCGTGCCTTCTTGCTTGAAGCCATGCTTTCTTATTTGCTGTCCAACAGTTGACCATTGCCACGTGTAGGCGGTGAGAAATCCCACCTGATGTTTATAGTGTGATTAAGGTGTGTACATGTCTAAAATGCCCTTCGATAATGCGACTAAAATAGGAATACTCCATGTATTTAGCCTCCTAACTTTAGCCGGAATAAGGTAATCAGAAATCGCTGTTTGCATGGTAGTTTCTTAATCAGAATATTGTCTTAATATTAGAAAACGTATGTAAACGTACTGAATGTAATGCAAAAAGTATGTTATTGAAGGATGAAGCATCAGCAACTTAAAGGGTTAGTTCACCCAAAAATTACTCACCCTCATGTCGTTCCACACCCGTAAGACCTTCGCTCATCTTCAGAACACAAATTAAGATATTTTTGATGCCCTTTCAGATGCCCAGAAAGCTACTAAAGACGTATTTAAAACAGTCATGTGACTACAGTGGTTCAACCTTAATGTTATGAAGCGACGAGAATACTTTTTGCGCGCTAAAAAAAAACTAAATAACGACTTTATTCAACAATATCTAGTGATGGATGATTTCAAAACACTGCTTCATGAAGCTTTACGAATCTTTTGTTTCGAATCAGTGGTTCGGAGCGTGTATCAAACTGCCAAAGTCACGTGATTTCAGTAAACGAGGCTTCGTTACATCGAACCAAATTTCAATGGTTCACGTGACTTGTTCTGGGATTTAACAATCGTAAGTGCTTCAAGACCAGACGTGCACAGTGGAGTTGTAATTCTTTTGTTATTGTTTTCTAATAATGGGTCTATAATAGGAACTGTGTTGCTCTGCTGAGCCAAATCAGCACCACACAAATAGTACATGCTTTGTAGGTATAATGACACAACATACTGTGTTTTATGTTGTTACAAAAAGAAGCTGTAAGGTTTCTAAGAGCGATATGTTTAGGATGGGTTAGAGGTTAGAAAATATGATTAGGTCAGTATAAAAACCATTATGTGAAACAGACTCCAGTAGAGTGACTCGATTTCAGCAGGACTGTAAAAACACATTACAGATAACAGCATGTCTAATCCACCCGACACCCAGGCATAACATGTCACTCAAAGACGTGTGCGAGTATCAGTCCGGGTAAACAGGAAAATTAGGACACACGTCAAATTATACATTGCCGTTGTAATGCATGAAAACATCTTCCCAGCACATGCTGAACCATTTCCTCTGCATGCATCCTCTATGTATAATTTAGGATATGTCCATAATTAATGTGACAAACTATAGGGAATCTGTATGAACTGTATGAATGAACGTCATACCTCCGCTAAAATTCCCTTTGACACCAGCTGGTTATAAATAAACACAAAAAAGCTAGTTTTGAGAAAAGCATCATGCCACACATCTAATGCAACAGTCCAAGTTCTCTTTAGCTTCCACTGTAAGAGAAATCAAAACAGCGCAAATGCTCCTTTAACTTATTCTCATCTTGCATCGTGTGACTCTTTAGATGTGTCATAATCTGCTCCAGAGAGAAATGTGCTGATGCAGACACTGAGAGATAATCTCAATGAGATCAAGGGTGGGAGATGCTGAATGAGAAACAAATATAGCATTGCCTAGCTTTCCATGAATTTGAGTTTCACCGCACTGCATTGTATGTTTGTGCTCTATAATGCTGCTACCCACCATGTCCTGCCCGTAGAGACCCAGGGGATCTGTTAATAGTGAGAGGCACAGTGTGCTGGCTCTTTCCTCCATGGGTGAAGTGTGTTTGATGTGTCCTCGTAAGGGTGTCCGATCCGGCTGTGATGCCCAGTGAGAGAGCTGTAAGGTATAGGGCGAGGCAGGTCACGGAGGCCAGACCCCGGATGAGGGTCTCTGAGCAGAGCTGCCAGTCCACCAGCCTCCATCCACCCAACATCTTCCCCGAACGAGAGAACGCAAAAAACGCACGGACGCTTCAGCGCACCTGCCTGCCCATACTCCTCACTTACACACACCTTCTTCAAGAAGAAGCACTCAGAATCCAGGAGAAAGCACACCCAATCCTTATCTCTTAGTCCTCGGTGGTTATATCTTAAATCCAACGAACTTTCGATAAAGCAGGAAAGAGTGTTTTCAATCAAATCAGAATACGCAAACTCCGGACACCAGTTACTCCATGTAGCCAAAAATCACGAAAAATGACCTAATATCCTGGGAAAAACCGGCGGATATCAACACGCGCAAGGAATCAGGCGTTTTCTGAATTCGAAGGCGTTTTCTGAAATCAGAATTTCTGCTGTTTTTCGGCTGAACGTTGTCTTCAGGAGGAGAAATCCCCAGAAATCCATCCACAGCTGGCTGAGAGCCTCCAACAGATGGAGAGAGCTTCATTTACACTCTTTCCTGAGGACAATGATAACTGTTCTCCATGGAGAGAGAGAGATCTCCCCACACACCTGCGCAAGCTGCGTTTCCAGCCACAAGACATCCACAGAGCAGCTCCGGAGGCTGTGCGGGAGAGAGAGAGAGAGCGGGCGGTCTGAGAAAAAAAAAGGAGGAAGGGAAGAAAAGAGAGGGAGGGGGAGCTCTAGCAGTGGAATCAGGGCGCGAGAGCACTGCAAATGTTCAGCCTAAACAGAGAAACTCAAGACAGAGAAACACACTGCTTGGGATGTGTGCTTTGTTTTTAAATACCATAAATATCCTACTTTCACCTGCCACTTTCAATTAAAGGTTTCCGAGCCTGGATTCATCCCCCTCTGTTCCTGAAAGTAGAGTGAGGATTTTCCATGGAGGCTCCAACTTGAAAGTTGACTGCCATACATCAACTCTCTCTCCAGATGCTCCATCTGCTGCCCAACACCAGGTGACGTCAGTAGCAGCGAAGCGCTGCATCTGCACTGCACATAAAGAGCCGTCTGTGCCGCCGGAGCAGCCAGGCGGACTTGGCCCTCGGCTGTCGTCCTTTGGGAGGAAGTTGCTCTTTCAACCACCACAAAAAGAAGCACACACAAAGAAAAGGTCTGATAAATGTGTATCTGTGTGCAAGCATGTCTCGCTGTGCAGATGTGACCGGTGCTGATGAAAGCAAAGCTCACAGATGCAGTTAATATGCATGTATTTATGTATGTATTTATTTGCATACATACATACTGGAGCCCTGAATATAACTGCATTCTGCAGCAACGGGAATGTTGGGCTGGGAATTGAAAACTGGTTCATATTCAGACCCAGATTAAGTTTTTTACAAATATTGCTACCAAATGTTTGATTCTGTTACACCTACATGGGTTTGATTCAGATTGATTGGACCGATTGAGATGTTTATCAGTCTGATTGAGCCATCAATCTTATAAACTGATTATTTGGTTGCATGTAAACATAGTTAGTGTGAGGTACTCTATAGGGCTTTTCACACTGCGCTTAACCCCGGGTTATCGTCATTCTAAACCCGCATTTAACCCCGGGTAAAGGAACGTTTCACACTTTCGCTGAAGCGGGGTTAGCACTGTGTTTTACTCTGTTAACTGCTAAACTTGCAGTGTTGTTACGACTAGATGCTTAGCATCCAACAGCCAATCGTGTGCCTTGTTTTCCCATTCTTTGGACAGTCATGGAAACACAGCGCGTTGCATATAAACAGTAGTTTCAGCGTTTGAGTGAAAACTGTCACATGGTGACAGAAAATGCAACAATTTCATTTTTACCTTTATAGTCCAGTCAGGATAAACTTGATAGGACAGTAGGTAATATATATAATATGAGGACGTGCAATGCCGGAGCGTTTAGCTTGTTCGAGATGCATCGGTGTATGGCATCAAAGTACCGCGAGAGCGATTTAAAAGCATAAGGAGATGTCTACTCTATTTAATCACTCTCGCGGTACTTTGATGCCATACGCCGATCGGTCTGCGCAGCCGCCGATGCATCTCAAACAAGCCTATTAAATAAACATTAAATAAACCAGCCCAGGCTGGTCTAAACTGGTCTTCCAGACTGGCCAAGCTGGTGTTCAGCTGGTTTTAGCTGGTCTTTTAGCTGGTCTCCCAGCTTGACCAGCTAAAAAAAAAAAAAAAAGAGCAACTTAGGCTGGTTTCAGCTTTTCTTCTTCTTCTTCTTTCAGCAGGGATGAAGCAAGATAACCCAGGATTATTTTTACCGGGGGTTTAGAAACACCCAGGCTACCAGCTCAAATCAACATTTAAGACATTGAAATCTGTTTTCTCAGCTCAAAACTGACTTTCAGTCGAGTATAAGAGCCCTGCATGAAGGCTGCAGGAAAACATGCTGTCAGTTTCATGAGATGGTCCGATTCAGAGAGTGTTGTGTGTGCTTCATGTGAGTGCCCTCAAGTGGTGACAGAACATATCACACTGGGACCAGCAGAAACTCCATCTGTCCTGAAGTACAGTCAGTTTACTGTATTAAATGTTTCCTCCCATAGAAAAGACAGTCACTTAAAAAACAATCTTTGGTCTTCTAGGGAATAGTGTGTCAGAAATATACTATAAAGAAAGTATTATTTATTTATTTCAGAAACACCGCACATTTGGTTGTGTTTTGTTTTGTGATTTCCCTGTTTTGAGCAGGTACATTAGCTAGATGGAGATGGACTGGAAAATACAACAGACATGCTTCCAATTGTTTCCAAGAAAAGAGGCCTCCTAAAAGTGACATCATGACTGATTAGGACAGCACCAATGACAGCCATGTTTATTTCCAATCACTGTGTTTGTCAAATGTCTGTTTAATGCCAACACATGCCTATTACAAATAAAGATTACATGCATACACACACACACCAAAGTGGTGTACACCTAAGGATGAAATTAAGCAAAGTTTAGAGCTAATAAAGGATTTGTTGATCTAGGTTTATTTGAGTTTCAGATGTTGCACCACTTAATATGAACAAATCAGGGATTAGAATTCTAACCTGTGATTAAAACCTTCATCTAATTGGTTAATTGTCATTGTTAATTGGTTACTGCCGGAAGAAAATCAACAGGCAAAATAAATAGTTTTTGTGTAAGTTCAAAGTCTAAATCTATGGAGCAACAGGATTAATTTAATCTTTATTAAATGTAAATTAAAACCAGGATCATGTAAGCTTGCTTATTTTCAAACAAGGTTTAAAATTTGGTGCATCAAAATTACTATATACACTTTGATTTAATCTAGATTTAAAAAATGTAATTTCTGTCATTAATTACTCACCCTCATGTCGTTCCACACCTGTAATTAACGAAATCTGAGAGCTTTCTGTCCCTGCATTGACAGCTACACAACTACCACTTTCAAGCCTCAGAAATGTAGTAAAGACATGAAGAAGTAATCCATGTGACTCCAGTGGTTTAACCTCAGGGACAGAAAGCTCTCAGATTTCATTAAAATTCATTTCTGTTCTGAAGATCTTACGGAGCGGGTGAGTAAATGATGTCAGATATTTCATTTTTGGGTGAACTAACTCTTTAAGCTTAATCCTTATTGGTGCATCCCACCCTCAGGATCAGTTCACACAGAACACATTTTTGTGCATTTTTATTGTTTTTGTAAAATTGGTAACTACATTTTTGTAGGTAATATTGTGAAATGTTCCATGTTGAATATAAGCACATAATTTTTACAGGCTGAATCTTTACAAACAAGTTCATAAACTGTAACTGGATGACATGCACTATTATAAACATAATTAGGTAACGCTCTAGATTACAGCCCGGAAAGTACTGCGTATTTACAACAAATTTACAGCATAACTTTCGATAATTATAGTATACCTATAAAATAAGTATGTGTAAGTGTAGGGGAACAATATGTAAAGTCTTGGGAATAAAGGGGGAACAACCAGGAAAATAACAAATTATTTATACTGTAAGTATTTTAGAACTAAGAGGTTCTTATACTATTATGATAGACAACAATCTTACGTTTGGGAGCAATTTAGCGAGAAAGTGCACCGATTAAGTTGTTTCAAGGCAAGTAGAAAGAACTATTGCAATCTTTTTTAATACTTGGGGAAATATGCTTTTGTTTCATGTAGTTACAGGGTAAGTGATAAAAAAAACACGCAAACAATCTGATATCACTGACTTCGAAACCTTTATTTGAAAAACAACTTTAAAGTTACAACAGTTCTTATTCATTTCTCTTGCTTGGCTTCCTCCTCCTCTTGTTCCTATTTTTCTTTTTCTTTCTTTCCACTGATGAATCTTAAGAGGGAACCCATGTCATTTGCTATTTCTGTATTAAAAGAAAATACAGTACACCCGGAAATGTGCTCACCGTTTACTCATCTTTTACCCTCATGCCATCTGAGATGTATACGACTTTCCTTCTTAAGATGAACACAAACAAAGTTTATTAGAAAAGTAAATAATATCTGGGAACGCTTTATAATGCAGGCTCATGTGTTCCTAAAAGTCGAAGCATCAAACGGCGCATACAGCAATAACTACAGTAATCCATACGACCCCAATGGATGAACATCTGAAGTGAAACGATACGTATTTGTAAGAAAAATACCAAATATTTTAAAATGTTAAACTTTCACGTGCAGAGGAGAGTTCATGCGTTACGTAACTTGAAGCGTGACGTAAGCGTGCCGAGAAACTCGCGCGAAAAGTCACGCGGATGTCTTTTTTTCATTCATTTCTTATTATTAATGCTCACAACAAAACACAGAATAACAGATAATAATAATGAGAAACAAACAAGACAGAATAACAGAGACGGCAGTTCTCGCGCGAGTTTCACATGCTCATTACAATACGCTTCGTCGAACGCGAAGTCGACTCTCACGCAGGCGCTGGTGACAGCTGGTCGGACGCGAAAAGATGAATAGCCTGAACTATGAGAAGATTTCTGGGTGTACTGTATTTTCTTTTAATGGGATTCCTTCTTAAGATTCATCAGTTGAGAAACAAAAGGAGGAGGAAGCCAAGCGAGAGAAACAACAACGACAACAACAACAAAAGGGACAAAATGTGTTACTTTCTGTCAGGACTTTAGAATTTGAAATTAAAAGTTAAAAAATTTATAAATTAATTTTATCACTTACCCTGTAACTACATGAAACAAAAGCATATTTCCCCATGTATTAAAAAAGATTGCAATAGTTCTTTCTACTTGCCTTGAAACAACTTAATTGGTGCACTTTCTCGCTAAATTGCTCCCAAACGTAGTATAGTATAAGTACCCCTTAGTTCTAAAATACTTACAGTATAAATAATTTGTTATTTTCCTGGTTGTTCCCCCTTTATTCATATTGTTCCCCTATACTTACACGTACTTACTTTATAGGTACACTATAATTATCGAAAGTTACGCTGTAAATTCGTTGTAAATACGCAGTACTTTCCGAGCTGTAATCTAAAGCGTTACCTAATTATGCTACTTCTTTTAAAACAACAGTGGTTACCCTGGGGAACTGCTATTGTTAAATACGATAACAACACATCTGTTGCACTTTTTAAAACAAGATGCAAAAATTCTCACTTACCATCATTACACAGAGGTCCTCCGTATGTGGTCATACTGCAGTCGCAGGTGAAGCCCTCCCACTGCTGGAGACAAACGCCCTGATTCGCACAAGAATCCTCCTGACAGGTCGTGCTGGGCCCTACAGGAACACCGTCAGCATCAGAGAGAGATCAGACACCACAGCTGAGTTATACCACTACGGTAATACTATGTTATTATGGCTTATTATGTATAAATTATGTTATTATGTGATGCTTTGTTATTAAGACATTAACTTCAATAAACCCAAACATGGTCCCACTTTATACTGAGTGTACTAACATTTAAATGAATCATTTGATACGATGCATCAATATACAGTATATACTAAATAAATATTAAGTACGTACGTATATAGAGACAACACAATGACTGCGCCATTGACCAACAGAAACCTGCTCTAAAGTCAATGGCGCAATATTTGTTTTGTTATTTAAAGAGCGTGTTAGTAATACGCACGTGCACTCTGTGTGTGTAACCAGCAGCACACAAACATGCCAAATATTAAAAAAATAAAAGGATTACAATGTAAAAGATTATTATTGTGTACATAAAGATAAAAATGCTTTCCGGCTTGTCCCGTAGATGGTCTGCTTTAACTTTGCACATGAGCAGATCCGTTTCCTCGCTAGAGAAGCGTTCAGTTTTTCCACTTGCAAATTCCACCGCCATGGTGCGGCTTTTAAAGGAAATGAGACTCTGATTGGTTTGTTGCACGTTATGCCCAAAACACACCCATGACTCATTAAGAGAACAGGGACAACCATTTTAGACCATGTACCAGGCGCGCCGACCATTTTTCCTGTTGTTAAACTAGCAAAAGTGGATTCGGACAAGTGCACACCTTCGCTGTCCATGTGCTTCGATCATTAAAGTAGGGCCCCAAGTCTTCAGTGCCATTTTCAGGGTGCTCTGATATGTGTATTGTCTGGTTAACAAGTGTAACCTCGGTTCTCTGAGGGAAAGGAGTGAGACACAGACCACTCTATGGGAGCTCTTGAAGCTCTGATTGATTGACTTACTATAAGTCAGTTTGCGTGTCGGTGTGCTGAAGTAGCGCGGTCATATCTGGCTATAACATGCTCTCACACGCTTATTTTGGGAGGTGTGTTTTCAGCAACCAGATGCATTTACACTTGCTCAGTTTCTTCCTTTGAGTTCGGATTGAAATCCACTTCGGGGGGTATTTACACCTAGTCTTTTCACGATCTGAGGCAAAATGCACAGTGTTGCTTGCCTCACTTTTATTATTTCCAAAGCATCAGCACATAACGGCACTTGTATTTATCTGCCGTGAATGTACTGAAAATGTTTCACAGGGTCCATTTGTGCTGAAGGCAAGCAGAAATAAGATATACATTCTCTCTACTTCCAGTGTGTCAGTCATGCTTGCCGGTAAAGTGAGTGAGACACACACAAACACAGTTTTATCAAATCATACCTCATCAATTGTGGTTCACTTTCACAATTTAGTACAGTCGACTCCTAGAGAGACTGCATGGCTGACCCATGTTTAGCCATAAATGCCTTTGTGCAGCTACCGGCAGCTACAAACTCCACTGCTGCGCACATCTTAATCTTTCTTCAAACTCAGTCTCTTCCTCAATAGCTGTCCCCACCTGAGCCTGGAGTTCAGTTATGTAAGCCAACAAAAGCAAGACTTTTGTAGCAAGGCTTTATAGACTTTATCCAAAAGCTGTGCCGATACTCTTGTGTGGAGTTTGATAACAGAGTCGTCAGCCAAAGACTGTGGGACCTTCCACAAAACCTCTCTCCGTCACCCCGTCCATCACCAAAAACACACTGAATCCCAAAATTGGGACGTCTGCCGAGAATGGTTTTGGTCACATCAAAGATGCAATCCTGGAATGCTGGAATCGCAAACCTTTGGCAAACAGGATGTTTGCTGTCTCAAGCAAAGCTCTGAAGATTTGTTGGTATTAAACTAGTTAAATTTGGCAAACCCAATTATTATTTCATCCTCAAAAGCCCTCAACTTGGCTCTTTGTGTCCAGATGGACCAATAAAAACACTTGTGCTCTTACTCATGGAGAGTTTCTCAACACCCTAATGAAATTTCCCTTGTGCCACTTTGCAAGCGAGGATATTCCAATATATTTTAAACATTTTTCTTTGATTCCTCCACCTTGTTTCCTTTCCTTGCTAAGAGGAAAGGAGCAAGGAAAGGAAATGAGAATAATGAATTGTGAAACACCCAGATATCGTACGAGGACAGAGTAGCTGCCAAGAAAAAGGTCAATGTGGCCCTTATGCAAAACAGGGATATAATGAAAACAGAATGAAATATTTATGTTGTTTGTGGTAAAGCACTGTATATGAAAAGTATATTTCAAGCAGCAACGCAGCAGAAATTATTCTCTGTTTCCGGCAGAGACTGAAAACTGCTGCATTTGCAGACACAATAAACATCTACAGCATGACAGACACAAGAAATCTTTTGAAAACAGCAACAATACTGAGAGTGTGATATGATTACTGAGGTAAACTGAGTAAATAATGATAAACTGAGATGCTGACAGTTTATAAGAACTACATGCATGTGCAGTGCTATCATATTTCACAAACTGCAAGTCTAAATGTGTTAGAATAAGTTGACATCTACTTTGCAAAGTTACTTATAGTCAGTATAATGTCTGTTGGTGAGCATCAAAATAAAGTGTTAGCAGATGTTAAGCAGATAATAAAATCCAAAATGTTAGTTAAATTTGAATCTTAGTTAAATTTATAGGTAATAAGGTAGGTAATAATTGAAAACAATGATGTGTTTAAGATATAATCTAGAGTCAGCTGGTCATTGTTGTAAAATAAACCCTGAGAAGATGATCAGATCTTGTAGCAGCAATAATTATTACATTATTCCACTTACTACACAGAAAGAAAAAAAAAAAAAGATGTTGTCACCTTCACATCCTCTCTCAATCTGTCCAACACAGGCCAGCGCTTCTGACATCAGGTCTGGCAAACGGCCGTTCAGATCCACAGACGCCAAACAGCCTTGAAATCCTTCTTTTGCGTGGACTAACTTGGGTAAATCTTTGTACATCTCCTCGGGAACACCGCCAATATAAAGATCACCTGCAAAGAGAGAGCATAATGTTCATAATGATATAGTTAAATATCATATATTGTTAACATCCCTTTCTTTCTCTAAACTGTAAAATGATATCAGTTCACACAGGAACATAATATATTATGCATTTCTTATTGTATAAAATTCATTTGTGGATCTAATTTTGTGTGTGTGTTTTTCATTGTATGTTAAAATCACACGAAATCTACCTTTTAAGTCCAGGTTTTTGGCCCCCACAGTGGTCTGGGTGGTGATTTTGGTGTCGATTTTGACGGTGTGCAGGTTATTTGTGTCTTTGGAGATAATGACATTGTGCCAGTGGTTGTCATTGAGAGGTTTGTTTGAGTTTCCTTTGATGAGATGAGCACCGTTTCCCAGGTCTGAGACGTAATGCAGGTAGCTGAACAAAGATATAATGAAATTAAAACAACACACATGCAACTGCAGAACAGTCAGATAATGACTAATGATTTATGATCATAACTGTAATCAAAACTGTACTGTAGAAAGCTGTACAAAATTGTCCATTATCAGGTGCAAGCTGAATACAGTTTACCCATATGGAAAAGAAAAATCACAAACAAGATCTCTCTAATATCT
>CM074443.1:132500-307500 GCA_037101425.1 Elopichthys bambusa | reverse complement strand
TTATTGCAGGAGCAGCAGTCTTTCAGCCGGTTCTCGGTTTACTCCTACGCTTCGCCACTTCCTCCCACCGGTTTCCGTTTCCCCGCCAGGTGTTAGTTTGTAGTTTGTCAATAAAGCTTTTAGTTTACATCTGGAGCTATCTATTGTTATTTTAATGTGCCGCGTTGACAGACACCCGAGCCGAGCCGCTCGATGCGTGTTCCTGAACTCCATGACAGCTGAGCGCTGCAGTTTGCAAATCTTCTTTACCGAAAGTACCAGCGAGAAGAGAAAGCCGATACTCACCCGGGGCCGCTGCGACGACGGCCACGCTCCAGGCTCCTGAACGCTTCGCTTATGTTTCGCGTAACCGGCCGGCACTGAGTGCTTCTAATGGCACTGAGCTCCCATGAGGCCTGAAGTGAGACGCTGAAGGTCAGGGTTCGAGGACGATCAGATTGTGTTTTGATGCTCTGGCCTGTAGATGTTATTAAATATTCAGCTAAAGATCCTGGCTTGGTTTACCGCTGCGTCTTCATCTCCTCTTCTTCTTCATTGATTGGGTCTGTAAACATACACAAGACACCTTAATCTGCACACTGTACTCTACAAGGATGTGTGTCTTCTGTGTCTCCGCTGCGGGATTTATTTATGCATTGCCTCATCTGTCTTTGGCAAGTGTCATTACGCCATACTTTTAGTATCCAGTCACAGATTTTTATCTTTCTTGTAGGATTTCAGGTTTGTCTCTTGTTTCTTACAGAGGACTACATGGATCGGTGGTCAGACGGTGTTGTGTATGTTAGTCGACGCTAGCGTATGAGTGTCTGGGTGTCGATGGGGGTTTTAAGACATTCTGATTTGCTCAAAGCGAAGGTTAAATGTCACCATGATTTTGTCTAAAGACTTTAGATATACAAACACGGTGCACTGATGTTACTTATGGATAGGAGAAAGTGCAACGCACAATAAGTCCTGCCTTCTAAGCATTTTTAGTCAGCTGGAAACGCCTTTCTATGTCGTCGATGCAATGTAGGGTATTTGCTCTGGCTCTTGTTTTAGATGATTTTGTTCAGTTGTTGTGCTGCTTGTTGTTGTCGTCGTCTGTTGCTGTTGTACATGCAGGATGTGCGATTGGTCGGTGTTGTGTTTGCCCTCCCCTTACTCAACTGTGATTGGACGGCTTAGTAAAAAGTGACTGTGTTTTGCCCAGAGTTTACCATTTTTCAACTCTTGGCATACAGAAAAACGCCCAGCACTCAACAAAGCTGGAGAATCTCACGCAGCCAAAATGATGACGGTGTTCAGCCTTACATTGTTCAAACCGGAGTCGACACTGATGGAGAGACTCAGGAAGAAGTTACAACTTTTAGACGTTTCTGAATGGTTAGTGGATAAATGTATGTAGTTGCTGTGGAGTTGATTCAACTCATCCACTAGCATGTGCCGTCATGTTCATCTTTTTTCGCTGAATTAACCCTCGTTTGTGAAGCAGTCCGGCGTAAAATGACGGCATGTCAACAACACTCGACTACAACAACTCTTCCTCTTCTCTAAAGCAGCCCAACATGGCCCCGCCCCCTTTGTTGTGTGTTCTCGGGGGCGGGGTTTATGTAAATTTGAGGGTTAGTGATGTCACCAACCCGGGAAGAAGCTCTTTGTAGTCCCTACCAGCCGTTTGTTGTAGTCCTTAATTTCTGTAAAAGAAAATGTCTCTCTTTGCATTGAACTTTGAGTGTCGTAACTTTGCAGATGTTGTTTATGATCAACAGTAACATTACACGCTAACTGAAGTTACAAAAGTTGAATCATAATCAACCACCCCTTTAAAAATGTGGCGCTCCCATTGGAAACAATTTTTAAAAATATGCTGGCCTTAGGTAAAAAAAAAAAAAAAAGAGACCCCAATTAGGGATCCACCGATAACCGATAAATCTAAATTTATATAATTTGAGAGCCTGATTACAAAAACAACAGTCTCCGCATTAAAAGCCATGTCACAAACACTTGAACATAAATCAAACACATACAGGACAGTAGCCTAGTTTCAACAAGATTTAAAATTAATTGTACACTCCTATGACCAGCTTTCTTTATCAAATACATAAATGAATAATCTATTGCCTTACAAACATAAAATAATGCCCAAATAATGCAAACAAGTCACTGGACAACATTACTTGCATACAAAGAAAATTATTCTGCCATGGATAAATAAAATAGAATAGCCTCAGCGTGGACAATTTAATTAAATTATTGTAATTAAACCCTATTGTTGTTGAAATTGATACAACAAAAATCTCAGTGCTAGTTGTTATTATTAATAATGCATCAATATTTTTCAAAATAAATTAATATTACAGTTTCAAATAACTGCATTTGAGCTGTTCGCTGGCAAACTGAAGCGCTTTGTTAGCGGTTAATTAACTCAACGAGATTAATTAGATATTTATACAACATAATATTACAATGTTGTATATAATATTACAATGTTGTTATATCTGTATTACAATGTTGTTATATCTGCACAAAATGATGCAGATACACAAGTGTACATGTATATCGAAGTCTTTGGTTACATGCTAGTCAGAATGTGTAACTCCTGTTGTGGATGCGCTCTTCCCGTAACAAGTGCTGAAATGCGGAAAACATTCTTTTATTATGTAGCTTATATGACAGACTTGTGCTGCTCATGTTGTACTTAACTGTATTTTCCTGTCTGAAGTGATTTCAATCATATTTCAAGCAATTCAAAACCATCATGGTGAACCGTGCGCATCTCACAATACATTATTTATCGGCTTTAATATATCGGCCAAATGTTCTTATCGGATCAATAGCAGTAAGATTAAAAATGAACATATATCAGCCGATACGGTGGCCGAAGTATCGTGCATCCCTAGCATTTATGAGACGGTTCGTGTCAGATTTTGTGGCTGATCTGAAATATGTTATTTAAATGTAATTTCGTCAAGCAGTTTTTGAGATTTCAGGATTCCTCCGTTCAGATAGGTAGGACTTGGATGCAGAAATATATGCCCGGCAAATATGGCCGCCGAGTGAACAGACTTTGATTAAAAGGGACTTATGAAAAGTCGTTCTGCCTCGTCCTGTAGCTGCAGTCACATTAGAGAAACTGCTGTGAAATTTTGGGAGAAATAATGTCAGTAGCGTAGAGATGTATGAAGCACAGCTCACTTTCTGTTGGTCAGTGCAGCAAATTCATGAGACCGCATGGTCGCACGGATGGATATTGAGATGACAAAGTTCCAGTCTCACGTTTCCCAAGGTTCATGGTGTTGAGTGTTACAATGTCATGAAGTCCAGAAGTGCTTTTCTGAACACCACATCTGTCTTGTGTTTCAGCCTTAACCGCGTACACATACCTCACCATCTTCGATCTCTTCAGGTAAGTGTCATTTGTCATAACATGGCATTAGAAGCTTGTTCCTATTTAGCAGATACTGTAGCCAAAATGTCTAGTAGTGAAGTGAGTTGGGTGGCAGATGTGAGAGACTGATCTGTTTAACTTCCTACAACTAGGTTCATATCTGTCAAGCTAAATAACCGGAAGGAAAGCAACACTGCTGCTGTATTGACAGTGTGTTTATGCTGTGATTTCTGACTTAAACTTTAATATCTGGTGTCTCTCGCTCTCACAGTCTGATCACCTGTTTGCTGAGTTTCTGGGTGACCATGAAGAAGCCCAGTCAAGTGTACTCGTTTGGGTGAGGACCGCTTTATACTTCAAACATCGTCGTGTTTATCTCACTTCAGACTGATGAAGCTTCTCACATGCATGAGCCGTGTGTAAATTACATGTGATCTAGGACTTTATACAGTGCTCAAAACAATAATTTATTTGTGTACTTTAATACAATTATGACACACAGTAGAATATATTTATTTTAACTTAAACGAGGTGAATTATTCTGATGAGTGAACAAGTTTGTGGAGGTTATGTTCTCATCTCTAAAACTGCTTTGCTGGCAAAGATATGCAAACTGTTTATCAGGAAATCATTGTGGCAATATTGCACACATTTGGTAAATCTGCTCCTGGTCTGTGAATAGTTTGTCACCGAGGCTCCTGTGAGGAAAGCGTTCCTCCTGCAGTAGGTGCAGTGTGTGTGCGCTCCAGTAATGTGTGTGTTGTGTGTTTCAGCTTCGAGCGTTTTGAAGTGCTGGCGGTGTTTGCCTCCACAGTGCTGGTTCAGCTGGGGGCGCTCTTCATCCTAAAGGAAAGGTGAGATCCCTGCGTCTCTGCAGAACTTGATCCCGTCAATATTTCAGTGCTGTGGGAATGTGGACATTTTAAAGATCACGTCCACATTCAGCTGATCTACACAGTGAGATCGACAGCGCTGCTTCTGCTGACACTGTAGTGTTTCAGGCTCTCAGCACAGAGGAGTGGATCTAACATTTACGTTTATGTATTTAGTAGATGCTTTTATGCAGAGTGACTTACAAGAGACATTTTTTTTTTTCTCATGGGGACGTAATGTGTTTTCAGCATTTATAGGGGTTAGTGATTTTATTGCCATCTGAATCCAGAATGCTAGTATTTTTCTACGACGTAAAAACTCTTACCGTACTGTAAAAATTGTAATCTAAACATGGACACCTTCATTACTCATATGCTGGAAAGTATTTACAAGAATAATATTTTGTAAACATGAAATGGGCCATTAGTATGGCAACAACAGGTATACAATACAATTTTAAAGGTGCAAAATCATTTAAAATCGTTGTTGAACACTGTCGATATTTGAAACACACCCCTTCCTTCATTGCTCCGCCCCCAAAATGCACATACATGCAATGCAAGAGTGTCTCTGAAGCTGAAGTGAAAAATGAAGCGAAGACGATGAACAAATTACAAGGAAGCACAAAAAATGAACATACAGTACACAAGAGTATAGAGTTCGTTGTTAGCCGGCAGCAGTACACACTCAAAACCAACGTTACTCATGTATAGAGCAGAACCTCATCGGGTCCTAAAGCTCTTGCCTGATCATAACCATTCTTTTCCCAGTGATATTCCTCCTTTTCTCTTTTGTAATGTCTCTCAGCCATCTCTCTTTCTACAGTCTTTCTTCAGATCTGTGCAGCTCACACTCTCCGCCCCCCTCATGAGTGGACACGCCCCTTACTGCTGATTGGATACAAGTGTTGTGCTGCTTGGTCTGATACACTTTCAACAGCGTTTTTCAAAAATTGCTTGCTGCACCTGTAGAACATATATTATTTACAGTTATTGTTTACCTTGCGTTGCTTTAACTGCAAATTTCCCCATTTTTAAAATGACATTCATCATTTTGAGAGATTTAAATGCAAAACAAAAACAAAAGTGCATCCATTTATTTTTTTTAATCAAACATCGAATTAGATATTATTATAATTTCCTATTTTAAAATTAAATATGCATTTATTCATTTTATTCCAAGCACTTTGTTTACAGCCGACAGTCATGTGACTCCGTGTTCGTAGGATCTCAGAACCCACTCCAGACGTCCCCATGAGAAACCATTACTGTCTGTACAGTACAAACAATATTTGCGATGTGCAAAGACAGGTTTATTAGACACTTACATTGGGACATTGTGTTATGATTGACCTCATTTATTCAGTAGAAGCTGATGTTTGTGTAGTGAGTCTCTCTGTGTGCTTCTTTCTCAGCGTGGAGCGTTTTGTGGAGCAGCCCGAGGTTCACACGTGAGTACGACCGTCCCTGAGCACACAAGCACACGCTGGAGGATTTACACTTCACTGGTTCCTATAGCGAGCTGATTTAAACCTGATCCTCACACTAACCTTCCTGCAAAATTTCTGTGGACATTTTGAAACAAAAGATTTTAAAGGCTTATTTATTTATTGTTTGTCCATCAATGCTGTCCAGATGAAGTTCTTGTATATGCTCATATGTAAGGACCGAGCTTCCCGTGGGGCGTACGTTTTTTCTCATGGTCTCTGTTATATATTGTGTTGCTGTGTTTGTTTTAGGGGGCGTCTGTTGGTGGGAACATTCGTGGCTCTGTTTTTCAATCTGTTGACTCTACTGTCTGTCAAGAACAAGCCCTTCGTCTTTGTGTCTCAAGGTAAGATCTTTCCACAAACAGCCCATCTAATCTCACACTCCTGCTCACAGTCAAACACAGTCTGGTTCAGTTCGGCAGTAATTTAAAGATAATTCATGAATCGATCCTTGCACTGTTCAAACCCGCCACCTTCCAGTTAGCAGCCAGATGTGCAGACAGCAGTGTTTCCCATTAATAACCTCTGCACCACAGTCTAATTTGACATTCATCATGAAACCATGAACATATAGTTACTCTTCTCATGACCAACTGTGTTTTGTGCCGCATCTGTCAGTTTGAACTAGAGTCAAATTCGTGATATGGTTTAGGCTGCGATGTAATTAAATAAGTTTTGTCTGTTGCGCTGATTATTTCAAAGCGAATCCGGTGTCTTCCGCCTCTCAGAGCGGCTCAGTTTAATGTGCGTTCGAGAACAGTTAAGCATTTTTTTTCACATTCACATCATTTCTAACATTTTTGTGGACGGATGATTATAAGACTTCACTAGATTTGTGATCGTTTTCACAGAAATTGCAGTTTTTTTTCTTGCTAGTGAGGAAATGAAGGTATTTTGTATTTGTACAATACCCAAGTCCACTTTGGGCTTTAAAGTCTCACATAGGAAACACTGAGACGGACTAGACTGGTACTCAACCTGCTTCTGTTAGTCGGTCTCATGAGTGTGTTTACTGATCACGGTGTTGAAGATCACATGTGTGACGGTCAGTAAGTAACAGCATCAAGCGTTGGTGTCAGTAACAGTGTTTTGTGTTTCTGTCTGTAGCTGCGAGCACCAGCTGGCTTCAGGAGCACGTGGCCGATCTGAGCCGAAGGTAAGGCGTGTGTCTCACTCCTCAGATGTGCGATGAACAGTGTGAACGATGATGCGCTGATGTGTCCGTGTGTGTGTGTGTGTGCAGTCTGTGTGGACTCATCCCGGCGCTGAGCAGCGTTCTCCTGCCCAGAATGAACCCGTTTGTGCTGATCAACCTCGCCGGAGCCTTCGCTTTGGGCATCACCTACATGCTCATCGAAATCAGGTGAGGAGACGACACTGTATCTTATATGATGTCACACATGCAGTCAGAAGAGCGTTTTTTACCCACAAGCCATCAGGCTTATCTCTGCCTGCTCTATACTGTAACTTTAAATCGGTTTTATATATTTATATATACTCATATTTGAGTTATATTAGATATCAGTAGCTGTGATCCAGTGAATGTGCTTCTGCTTCCATATTAGCATCTGTACTGTTGATGATGATGTCAGTGAGTCACATGATCTTGTGTGCTTGTTGTCCAGTAACTATCACGCGATGGACACCGCGTCTGCCGTCGCCATCGCCCTCATGACCTTCGGCACCATGTACCCCATGAGCGTGTACAGCGGGAAGGTGCTGCTGCAGGTGTGTGATCACGTGATTCGCGAGACCCGTTCGGTCAGCAGTGCAGAGTTCAGACACTCACGGTTGTTCTCTCTTTCAGACCACCCCGTCTCATGTCATCGGTCAGCTGGATAAACTGCTCAGAGAGGTCAGTCCGTCTCCTTCATCAGATTCACACACTCATCTTCATGCGGCAGGACACATTCATTCTTGGTGTTTTTCAGGTGTCCACGCTGGATGGAGTTCTGGAAGTCAGGAACGAACACTTCTGGACCGTTGGCTTTGGCTCTTTGGTGTGTAGATTTCCTTTCTAATGAATACTGAAATCATTATGTTACAAGCTTGGGTTATGGCTGTTTTTACCCACTCGTTTGTCGTTCCAGAGTCAAAAATGACCGGCCATTTTAAATAGCTTATTGGATTCGATCTCACTTGTTTTCCTTCAGTTAGCACTGAAAGGTTTGCTATTTCTTTTTGGAGCTGATCGATCGTAGGCCTCATTGAGTTTATGCACCTTCAGTGTTTATGAGTTGAATAAACTTTTCACTCAAAGCTGAGGTGATCAGAGAAATACCTAACCTGTGCTAACTGAAAGAAAACAAGTTCACAAATAAGATTGAATCCAATATTTGGTGATAGTATAGCATAACAAGAGATATTTAAATGGCCGGCTATTTTTGACCCAGAACAATACAAGTGTAAAAAGGTCAATGATGCAATAACCTTCAAGTGTTCAGAGCTTTTTCAGACTTTCAGACGAGACGTTTTTGAGCCAAAATTCCACTGGCATAATACGATCATAGACGCTGTTCGACAGCGTGCTCAGTAATCTTTATTTAAAGATCGCTCACTTCCTCATGTCCTTCCAAACCATTAAGACTTTTTCATCTTCAAAACACAAAGATCTTTTTAATATACTCATTTTTGTCCACCCACTGAAAGTCTAAACAACTAAATGTTTCAAATTCATAAAGAGATCGTAAGTCTTCACAATAAGGTAAACATTAGTTAATGCATTGGGTAACCTGAACTAACAATGCGCATTATTAATCTGTGTTAATGTTGGTAAAAATGTTGTTCATGTTGCTTCACTAGTGCATTAACTAATGTTAACAAAAACAACTTTTGATTTTAGTAATGTATTAGTAAAAGAGTAATAAATGCTGTAGAAATATTGTTCATTGTACGTTTATGTAATTAACTAATGTTAACAAATGAAACCTTATGAAAAAGTGTTATTGAGATCACGATTGAATTCACATATAAACACTCATCAGTGCACATACATAGAGCTCATGGTCAACAGAAGAGGTTTGTTTCTGCGTGTTTTGTGCTGTCGATTAATTGTCTTATAAAAAATAATTGTAATTTAATTTATTTATTTTTGCCCAAAGTGCTTCAGTCACTAAAACAAGCGCATAAATAACAAAGAAACACAAAGATAAAAGGAATATAGAGAACAACGATTCAATTTTTTGTTCATGTCACATACAGCATAGGCTTAATTTTTTACTCTGAATCATATATAATATAATAGTAAAGATTATGATAATGTAGGTCCATATGATTTGCTTTAATGCTGTGAAAATTAATATTATATATAATATTTGTAATATAATTTGTGCTGTCAAAATTAACATGTATGCGATTAATTTCTTCAGTTTAAACACATTAAAGGATGCCAAAATGCCCGTTCAGTCGAGTATCCTCGTAGAGTTAATTAAAGTCTTAAATGACCATGAAGTGTTGTGGGAATACAGATCCGCGTCATGTGCGGCAGGTCTTAAAGCGACAGCAGCCTAATAAACCTGCTACAGTCTGACATGTCAATCAAAGAACAAAAGAGAGAAAATCACTCACTGCTCTTAATTAAATACATTTTGTTGCTTTAATAAAAAATGAATCTATATTTTAATCCACATTATGCATTATTTCAACATTAATTTGGAGATTGAATGTGGAATTATTATAATATAAAAATATATTAAAAACTTAAATGTTAGGTGTGATTAATTACAGAAAAATGTGTGATTAATTAGTTCCTTTTTTTGTAATCAATTGCCAGCACTAAATATAATGCAGTCTGATTAAACCCACAAACCTTCGTATGAAGGAAGACCTTTGACTGTCTTTGTGCACTTCATTCACATGTTTTTTATTTATTATTTACTCCCTGCCCGATTATGATTATGTTCCCATGTTTAAAGTCATTTATTTAAATGCTTAAATTTCCCTCATTTAGATGGCAAAATGTAATTGAAATTTAAAACTACAGTTATTGTGGTTATCTCAAATAATTACAATTAGATAAAATAACCATGATCAGACGATTAATCAATAATCGTGACAGGCCTAACAATCTCTTTATGAAGGTTTTGAAGCGTCAGTTTTGGTGGAATAGGCTTTTAATGGACGAATGGAAATGTGTCTGAATTTGAAGATGAACTGTCTGTTCAGTGAATATCTTGATAGTTCTCGTGGTTGAACCGATGAATGAATTAAGTTGTTGTGACATTCCTCAATGAAATGTCTTCAAGGCCTGGGGCCGGTTGCATAAACCGATAAGACTAGTCTTACAAGTTAGTTTTTTTCTTAACTCACTGTGTTTTTGCACAGGCTGGTTCCATCCACGTCCGCATCCGCAGGGATGCTGATGAGCAAATGGTTTTGGCCCATGTGACTAACCGATTGAACGTGCTAGTCTCCACGCTGACCGTTCAGATCTTTAAGGACGACTGGGTCCGTCCGGCCCTGACCTCTGGCGCTCTTCCCGCCGGATCGCTCAGTCTCTCGGAGTACGTTTCTTCGGCTGCGTTTCCTCCTGTGATGTCCAAACCTCACGACGAGATGAACCCGGTCACATCCACGCCTGCAAAGCCCAGCAGCCCTCCGCCCGAGTTCTCCTTCAACACGCCGGGCAAACACATCCAGCCGGTGGTGTTCCAGACGGCCCATCAGCACAGGCCCTTCAACGCACCGCTCTCCTATGGGACATCGCCCTACTCCGGCATGCTGAACCAGGGCTTCCAGGGACCCGGGATGAGGCTGGGCTTCGGGGTCGGGACACGGATGCCGCCCGTTCAGGGATACAGGACTCTAAATACAGCACCACACAGATACGGTGGCTCTCTGCCCGCGACACAAACTGACCAAAAGAGACCGTGAGCTGATCACATAATCGACCCATCACGACCCTGAGTATTTATTTTAATGGGACCAAGAGTTTTATTCTCAATGGATGTTTTATCTGTATTCATTATTTGTATTAAACTGCTATCAGACATCTGTGAAGTCACATTATTTTTCCCAGTGTCTTCTTTATGAAGGGCCATTCACACAAGCTGTTTCCATCCAATTAACTAGTTGTGCAAAATTGGAATATCGGATAAAACATTTGTGAATAAAGCAGCGTTTCCATCCAATGTGTTCAAGAGAACAAAATCGTCACTTCCTGGCACAAAATATCAGTAATAAAAATGTAAGTTGCTGCAATCAGGCTCTTCTTCCCTCCATCATAAAGGAGTTCGTCTCAGACGAAACACAATAAACGCTGTCATGTCCTCTTGCGTTCGGATGCTGGTGTTTGGGAACACAATCGTGTGAGACGCTTCTGGAGGGAATTAAACCAAATCATTCTGATGACAGACTTTCAGACTTTTCAGAACCAACATTTGAGGTGCTGCGACGTGATTGGTCCGCTGGTCCGATTGGTCCTCACAATGAGTCACATGAGTTTGTTGAGCATTGAGGGATTTATTTGGTAAATGTATTTCCATCGTAGTTTATGCGCATATGTTTTTAATGCACATTTTTAGAATATATGCACATCTTGAAGAATGAATTAATGATTAATTATTATATATTCGCATATAAATAGGTGGATGGAAACAGCTACTGACAGCTGGATATCGCCTACAGGAAACCATACAGAGTTCAGTGTTTTGTTCGTGGACCAATGACCACACTGAACATCAGTTAAACCACATGGGATAATATGAAGGAGCTTGTGGGGGAAATTGTGTGCCATTCAGAATTGAGTTTAGAGTGGCTTGAAAATTTCAGTTTCTGATTTTGAATTGAATTTGAATTTGAATATAAAGAAAGTAAATTAAAATGAAATTCCAAAAGAAAAACTTTTTTTTTTTTTAACTATGATGTTGTGTTTGAAAGTTTGGATGGACGGATCGATGCTCGCCTATAGATATGTCATCATATTTAATAAATTAAGATGAGGGTAGAAGAACACGTTATTTCCCAGAATGCATCATCTGTGTTAAATGTTTTTTAATTGCATTTTACTACTTTCCTCTTTATGTCATCCAGCTTCCTGTGTGTTCAAATACACACTCTTCAATTCTGCAGTTTCCCAACCCTGCTAATCCCATCCACTCTAGGCTGCTCCGTTAGGGGTCGCCACAGTGGAATTATCCACACGGATATATTTACCCCTGACACGGGCAGAACACGCAAGCCCAAAAGGCTCGGCCAGGACTCGAACCGCTGACCTTGTGCTGCTGCCGCCAAACCTATTAACATGTCTGTCACCATAATTAAGAATAGTGCATTGTTAACCTCAAGTGGCATATCCATCCATCCATTCTCAAAACCTCTACAGCAGGGGTGCCCAATTCTGTACCTGGAGATCCTGCAGAGTTCAGATCCAACCCTGATCAAACACACCTGTCTGTAATCATCAGTGCTCCTGAAGATTTTAATTAGCTGAAAAGAGCTAAACTTTCAGGAAGGTAGATCTCCAGGAACAGGGAATGCTGAAGCTGATCCCAGTGTCTCGGGCCACAGGAAACACTCTGGACGGATGGCCTGTATATTCAGTCATCTCTTAATACAAAATCCTTTTGGAAATGTCACTCATGTTCTAAGACAGCTGGCAGCTTGTCAGAAAACCATCCCCATGGTAAAATATGGAGCTGGACCAGTCTTGTGTTGGGTGTGTTTTACTGCTGCAGAAAGTGGAAATCTTGACCAGTTCTTTGAAGTATCAGGCCATTTTAGATAAGTTTGTAATGCCTTTATTGTGTAAATCAAGGCTTGATGATCATTAGACTTTCTAGTAGGACAATGATCCTACCAAAGTTTGGTTCTGGGATCAAGTTGCACTGAAAATCCTTGGTGGGACTTGAAGAAAACAGTGACAGTACGGAAACCAAAGATATCCAGTAGAGAGTGTCAGAAGCTTTTTAGCACTTACAGGCAATGTTTATGGCGATTAAAAAGCATAAAGGATCCTCTACAAAATAATGACTTTTGGAGGTTGCATAATTTGGTATATAGATGCTAGGTCTTCAGGGGCTGGATTCACAAGACATCTTAAGGCTAAAAGTAGCTCCTAAATCGCAACTAATGGGCGTGTCAGTCCTAATTTTAAGAGTCCTAAATTTTTGCTCCAAGAGTATTTCACAAATCATTTCAGCGCTAAAACTAGCTCCTAAATCTGTGAAAAGTTAGGAGTAGTCAAGAGGACTTAGACCAAATGACAAACAGTCCTAATCCACTCAGAGACACTGTACACCATTGAGGCAATAGAGATAGAGCCTTAGGTGCTGAACTTTTTCTTCATAAATGCAATACATTTATAGATTTGAATCTACGATGAGGCACCAAAAATAAATCTTTAACAAATAAATAAATATTGTCCGATTACCTGTGGCAGTGGTTTTCATGAGTTCACACTTACAAATGATTGAATAGAGTAATAAAATATATAATAAGCGTATTTGGTGTGCTGTCCAAGGGGATCGAGGGCTCCGAGCTTGGAATTTAGCCCAAACCCAAAGTTCTTCTCATATCCCCAGCCGAGAGTG
Source organism: Elopichthys bambusa (assembly GCA_037101425.1). Classification (NCBI taxonomy): domain Eukaryota; kingdom Metazoa; phylum Chordata; class Actinopteri; order Cypriniformes; family Xenocyprididae; genus Elopichthys; species Elopichthys bambusa. The sequence goes on along the minus strand of CM074443.1, from coordinate 294,239 downwards.
AGGGACGATATTTCTATGATTGAATCGCTGACTTCTCCCCCATCAGCCAATCACTGTGTGTATACTCCATGGCAACGAGGTCAACCCCGCCCTTCCTCTTAGCTTAAGACTTCAGTCTATTCCTTAGTAAAAGTTTGTCTCAGCAGCTTTGTGAATAGGTTTTAAGAGAAAACTCTTAGCTAAGAACTTTTACCGCTATTTAGGAGAACTCTTAGTGGTAAGATAAAATGTTTTGTGAATACGGCCCCAGAACTGCTCCTGGAGACCCACTGTCCTGGGGTGCGTTTCCCGAAAGCATCGCTAGGCAACTATGGTCACAAATTCTGTCGTTACATAGTGTTTCCCGAAACCATATTTCCAACGAGCATTCGCAAACAGCATCACAAACTAATGTGGTTGGAACTACAGAGTCCTGAGAGGAACTACAGAGGTGCCACAAGTAATGATGCTGCAAGAGCTTTCCCGGCAGGGTGCTCAAATTTTGTTCACCCCGCCATCAGCCACTAGGTCCCACTCACCTGATGCTGTGAGCTGCTCCCATTGGAGGCGGTGTGGCCCTCCCGGTCAGGCGGCTCAAATCACGCTACACCTCGTCATCAGCCAGTAAGGTCCACTTGTCCGATATAGGCTACATGGGCTTTCCCAAAAAGGTGATTTGAGTCTTGTTTACCCGTTCATCGGCCAGTAGGACTACCCCACCCAGCACTGTGAGCTGCTCCTGTCTGAGACAATGCAGGCCCTCCCGGTCAGGCGGCTCAAATCACGCTACACCTCGTCATCAGCCAGTAAGGTCCACTTGTCCGATATAGGCTACATGGGCTTTCCCAAAAAGGTGATTTGAGTCTTGTTTACCCGTTCATCGGCCAGTAGGACTACCCCACCCAGCACTGTGAGCTGCTCCTGTCGGAGACAATGCAGGCCCTCCCGGTCAGGCGGCTCAAATCACGCTGCACCTCGTCATCAGCCAGTAAGGTCCACTTGTCCGATATAGGCTACATGGGCTTTCCCAAAAAGGTGATTTGAGCCTTGTTTACCCGTTCATCGGCCAGTAGGACTACCCCACCCAGTGCTGTGAGCTGCTCCTGTCTGAGACAGTGCAGGCCCTCCCGGTCAGGAGGCTCAAATCACGCTGCTCCCCATTTGTTGGCCGGTAGGGCGCAGTGAGCTGCTCCCGTCAAGAAGCACTGTGAGTCCTCTCGTTCAAATCACGCTGATCCTCGTTCATCAGTCAGTAGGGCCTGTCCGAATCCTCGATTATTGGCCTGCTCCCTTCGGAGGTTGAATGGGCCCTCCCAGTTAAATGACTAGGCTTCCTCCCAAAACGGTAGGCCACCAAATTTCAGTATAGTCTTATAGTCAATCCGTCTGGCAGCTGTACTTTGCTCATTTGCTTTTTGGGGGAGTACTCTATGATTACTTACATAATCATATGTAGGTGTGAAACAGCAACGTTTGGGAGGACCACGTTCAGATAATTAACCTAACACAGGAGGAGCACATTCAGTTAACCAACTCAGTTAACGAGACGAGGTATATATACAGCAGACTTGCCTCTGTTCCGTGACAGTTTTACAGCATCCCTCCTCCACCCCATCTCCTCACTTCTAACTATTCCTATCCCAACCTGGGATGGGGGAGTACTCTGGGTCCGGGCCACATTCTGGAGCCCTCCCCTCGGACAGCATGCTAAATACGCATAACCTTTACTCTATTTAATTGTATGTAAGTGTGAACTCGTGAATCAAGTTTTAGTGACCTACACATTCCCAGTCAAACAGAGCGTAAATGTTTTATTTAAGCATAAAGCTTGATGACAAGCTCCAAATATTAAACTGCATAAACAGTTTTGAACTGAAGCTGTTTTGCTGAAGTGTGTGTCTCTCTCTCTGTCTGTGTGTGTGTGTGTGTGTGTGTGTGTGTGTGTGTGTGTGTGTGTGTGTGTCAATTAGACCACAGAGTTGTTATTTTCAGGACTCTTTTGTGTTTGGGAGTGTGACGGGTTTGATCCTAAAAGAGCCTGACGCGTTCACTCAAAGGTCACACGAGGTCAAATCTGTTACACTGATTACAAAGATTGAAGAACACAGAGCATGAAGCTGTAGAGATTTATTTCTTATGGACTGTACTAATGCTCAGCTCACAGTTACCCAGCCTGCTTTAGTGCGTCGCGAGCGTGTGGTGCAGTACTCCCTTCTTCCACTTCAGAGGCTTCATGAGACTCACACTTCATGACAGAGTTGTGCTTCCACACCATTAGCTCATTTAGTGAGACTCCTCCTCCTCCTTCATCCGTCTTCAGTCTTTCTTCTTCAGCTGATAAGACCTAGAATATCAAAATCAACAGCAGGTGGTAGATCCTTCTCCTATTTGGCACCTAAACTCTGGAACAATCTTCCTAGCATTGTTTGGGAAGCAGACACACTCTGTCAGTTTAAATCTAGACTAAAAACGCATCTGTTTAAACTTGCATACACATAACACATTATCTACTTCTCTAATTCAAATCATGTAAATTGTTAGGCTGCATAGATTAGGTCAGCCGTAATCGGGAACACTTCCCATAACACCTGATGTACTCGCTACATCATAAGAAGAATGGCGTCTATGCTAATATTAGTCTCTCTCCGTTTATCCCGAGGTTTGCCGCAGTCTGCCAGATCCAGGCCGTATCCAGATGGGATGAAGGACCTGCATCTAGACATGATGATAACGCAGCCCTGACTAGCGAAGGCCTCCTTCCATTTCCCTTCCCTATGTATAGATAAAACGTTATCAAAATTATTCCAGTTCGCATAGATCCGCGGACACAACTAATTTTCTGCATTATGTGGACCAGACAAGTAATTTGGCAAATATCACCTTTTAAAAAGACCAAGCTTCTGCGCACATACACACACAAACCTATAGACTAAACACGTAAATGAACGGCAAGAATGCATTAAAGGTATTCTGTTTTCAGTAGGAAAGGTGTCATGCTTTGAAACAATATGTATCGTGAACAGCGCTATATAAATGAAGATGACTTGACTTTTCTTTCACTCTTTAACAGGATTTTTCTGTAGTACCTCAGGAGGCAAAGAATGCTGGGAACTCACTGTGTGTGTGTGTGTGTTTGTGTGTGTGTGTTTGTGTGTGTGTGTGTGTGTGTGTGTGTTTGTGTGTGTGTGTGTGTGTGTGTGTGTGTGTCTGCTGATGTCTGGGTCTTCAGACTGGATAAGCAGAAATCATAATCGAGCATCTGGCTCCTGTTTATAATCTGATCTGCACTGAGATCATATTCCCTTTTATATTAATTTTACAAGTAGAGAAGCACATGAAAAGAGCCGGTCTAGAATAGAAGCAGCTGTTCTCAGTGTCATTGTTCATCTTGAGTCTGTTCCCGTTTACAGAATCTCTTCAGCAACGCATTGTCAAGGTGTTTGTCCTGGTTTTCTCTGGATACTGTATGTCAATCTGACCTGAATAATGGAAAACCTTCAATGACCTCCTTCTGATCAGACCAGCCATCTGATTGGTCCTTCAACTAGCCAATCAGAATTCAGCAGCTCTGTTTCTGAATGGCAGAGATGTTAACAGTTAAACTCTAAAATCGTAATTGCCAGAAAAAAAAAGTAGGTAAAAAGCAATGACTTTTTATTTTTCCTTCCATAGCAGAAACACTGCAGTTGTTTTTTATATATTCTCAGACATGTTCATGAGTCCCAGTCGAGACTCAAGTCTGTTTTGGCTTTTTGTTCATTCTTGCAAACCAAGCAGAAATGATGCTTTTCTCCTGATAATGTGAAAATGCTTCGTTCAAGTAAAATGTGTAGTTGTGCATCAGTCGGCAGTGATGAGGTGAATCTGGATGCTGCTGGTCTGACAGATGGAAAAGCTTACAGGAATGATAATGGGAGATCATGTGACCTGTGCTCTCCCACTTAACATACTAAAGCAGCGAGACTGGAGAATTATCTTTCACAAGCGGACCATCACAGTGCAGGACGAGGTAATTTCATGCAGTGAATGAGAGAGATGATCAAACCCTCGTTTCATGTGATGGTCTGAAGCTAGCAGTGCCGAATGACCGGCTCTTCAGTGGAATATTTGCATACGTTAGGGATCGTTCATGTATGTAATCTTCACCCACTGACTTCCTGAAACTGACAGGTTTAATGTTTCTCTTCATCTATCTCATCTGTTCCTAAGGATTAAATGTTCCTGCCATCTGCAGGTGTACGTCCGTCAAACGCACTGACTGCTGGGTAAACTGCCATGAGCTGCAGGTAGTACTGCTCTCCAGCAGGGTGTGACATGCAATAATAAGCTGTTGTTTTATGGTTGTGGTTTGCCGTATCTGGTCATTTAATTCGTCAGTTCCGTTTATATAGCACTTTTCAATGTACAAATTATTTTAAAGCAGTTGTAGTGATTGTAATGTTAATGTGTAGGCCTATAATATCCATCTTAAAAAGGAAAACGCACAAACTATTACCAAACAGAGAATGAAGTCAGCTTTTGTGGTGAATTGGGGAACAATATCATGTCATCACTGATGATTGTAAATATGTAAAGCTAACATGAACCTGCACTAATCAATATTTATATTGTGGCCTAATGCTGGTGAAATAATGGAAATGCATGTTTGGAGATTTAGAACAGATCGATGGTGATTTAGTGCTCTTTATAATAACTGGTATATGCTGAAATGATTCTCTGTCTATAAATCCAAATAATTATTCAAACAAATAAAAGGCTTCAGTAGCAGTTTGTTTTACACATTCAATGTGTTTCTCTCTGGTGTAAATTATCATATTGTCTAAAGTTGTTCTTTTCTTCTCTATTGTGACATATTTGGGCCATCCTACAGAACTGGTGCTAACTTCTGTCCCACAACCAAAAAACACATTTCAGTACTTAAATTGTAGATGTTTACTAAGATCCTTTTATTATCTATTGAATGCCACAATAATATTTAAAACATCAGTAAGATTAATATATATAAAATCATCATTTATTGGGTACTTTCAATTGGGAGGTGTCTGTCCTGAACCCTATAACACCTAAATTTCAGCTCGTGAAAATGATATTGAAATCATTTTTGCAATTTTATTCATTGTTGTTTTTAAAAAAAATATTTTTTTTAAAAAAAGTGGTTAAAAAATATTTTATTTTATATTATGTATAAAAAAAAAATGTGTCCCGCGTTTACACGTCACTACCGAAACAGTGTGTGTTTGAGTCCATTGTCTGAGACTGATTTTAACACACTTCTGATCAGGAAATATCCCTCCCTCTCACAGCCTCTCTTTCACAGCAGATCAGTCCATCATTCTGAGTTAAACGTGTTCAGAAGTCTGAAAATCTGTGTGTCGCTTTAAGAAACGTCACTAACAAACACCTTTTTCTGCAATTGAGCAAACTTTTATTCCATAAAATGTAGTTTTTGTGTGTACAACTGTTCAGAACTGTGCTAGCTAACCATGTGCTGATTAGCATCCTTGAGCTAGACTCAAAAGTGTCAAAAATTGTCACTACCGAAACTTCACCACGTTTCAGTCGTGACTGTTTCGGTAGAGACATCATTGTTTTGGTAGTGACAAAAGGGAACGCATAATCGTTTATTTGGGGGAAATAAACACAATTTTAGAATTAGTGTTTTAGTATGTTTTATCAATCAAATTATTAGTGTTTTATGTGAGTTAAAATCCTGTAATGTGATGCGGTCACTACCGACACATTACTGTCACTGCTGAAACTGTGAGTCACGAGCGAAACATGGGATGTTTTGTCACAAATAAAGCATATTGAATGATCAACTAAGATGTTATTATATCAATGAATATTCAAACTAATGATTCCTTCACTTTGAAATCAGTGTGATGCCTTTTACAAAGAAAGATACAACAAATCTCATAAATTACACTTGAAATATTGTTAAAATTGTAATTGTTATTGATTTACCTGTGAAAACCTTGAAAATAGCAAAAAAAATATATTTACAAGGTACATGCAAACAAAATCTTAATAGGTCAATGTGACCCTTCTTATTAAATTATTTATGATTGTGTTTCGGTAGTGACACATTTGGGGAGAGGAACATATTCCCAAACTTTCTACATTATTCTACATATTCTACATTCATACAAAATTTGTGGACAAAGATAATTTTTTTTCAAGACGTTTCCATCTTTGAACCAATTCTGTAGAATGACTTATATTCGAGTGAAACGCTTCGCAAACAAGAACAAATGTAGGGTGTAACATGTGAGTGACAGGTTGCCCCGCCCTCGTCATCAGAGAAGAGGAGAAGACATTCTGATTCATAATGAGATAAATGAATTTAATAAAGATGTGCATTTACAATAAACACTGCAGTATTCCATAAAACATAAGAACGATCGATTATGACTTCATAGTGACTTTAAAAAATACTATTATAAAATAAGCCTTTTTCACTGTAAAGCTGGTCAAGTGATCATGGACTGTTATGGTTTAGCAGCTTTCATAGATGATGTTCAGGACAGGGTTAATACAGCTCCACAATATCACTGTCCGTTCTGTTTGTTGCACTGATGGCTGGACACAAACCTTGAATGACGTGTGAGTAACGGCAACATTACCAGATTACTGTCGCAGAACACCGCTGTTTGCTTAACCTCTTGACTGGCGCTCGGGCAGGAGGCAAAGGTTGGAAACACAGTGTTGTCGTTACGCTGATTACTTCACGATTCGTCAGGCACACCAGAGACCACGAGCGACTCACATCAGGCGCGCGCTTCACTACAGTACAGCCACGCTGCAGCAAAAGGTGTTTTGTGCGCGAGAGCTTCAGCAGAGTCAGTCCCAATGAGAACATTTACAAAACTTTCATTCTGTGAGCTGACTGACCAGATGAGCCACGAGAGAAGAAGTTTCAGTTCTCTGCTCTTGTCACGTGTCGTCTGGAGGTATCAGTGAGAAGGCTTTCGGTCTGCCTTCAGATGTGTAAAAGCATACAACACTGGCACACAAGAGCATCGGTCACTATTTCCATTGTGCTCACAATAATGAAGCTGTCTTACAAGAAATCCCCCATCAGGCGCTTCATATCGAACCTGAATCATTTTATGTAAATTCAGTATTATGAATTAAGCAGCTCGTAAACAAGAAAACGCATTAAACATATTATGCAATGATTTAAGACATTTCTCCTTATAGAACCTTTTTTTTTTTGTTTTTTTTTAAGTCAAGAACCCTATAGTTGTACACAATCCCACTGAACTTTTACTGAAATAGACACAATTAGTCACTGAACATCTCCATGTTTCAACTATATATAGTACAATGTTAGTGATCTATACGAAATGTGAAATAAAAATGAACCCTTCTCGCACTGAATGGATGAAATGATATAGGAGAGATTGGGTCTAACTCATACTTTCACTACAGTTAATATTTCTCTGAATTAGTAATTGTCAAAAAGACAGGCTGTTTTCATTGCTCGTATTAATGCATTTAGTATTAAAGCACAAACTTAGAATATTAAAACCCACAATCACATGAACACACTGTATTAATGTTTATTGGCTCAGTTTTGCACCGTTGTTATTGTGCATATTGTATTGCCGTGTATATATTGTGTATGATCCGTGTTGAATTGTGTAAGTTTATAACTGTATTGTTGAGTTTTTCATTCCTGTGCATTTGTGTCTGTGACAAAAAAAAGTGAATTGAACTTAATTTAATGTATTACATAACTATTATAATTTAAATCTTTGATAGACTGACTTTGCAACACCACGAATTGCATATTTTAAATACAAGCTTGTAATTTATAAATTGTAATATATCATAATAATTGTCACCTCACATTATAATGTGAATGCATATTTCATTTTTGTGCTTCTCACACATTCAGAGAAAAGCTAAAAGCACAATCTTGTATTATTTTAACATTTTATTCAGCATGTTTTTGACATTATAAAGTAACCCTTTCTTTGTACAAATGAAATTTCAAAGAACAAATTTCAGACTGCAGTATTTTGTTGATTGTATTTCTAATGTGTAACATTAATTCTAACAAGTGGTCATACAAGAACATCTCCTTTTAAGTTTTGTCAGCATGTTTCAGACCAAAATGTGTTTTTTTGGGGGGGGGGGAAATAATTCTGTTCTAACCGCCTGAAATAATGATAATTTACATGACACAAATGCTAATTTTAGTATTTAGTCAAATGAGCAGCGTTATTATACATTCGAAATATTATTTGATAATGGAATTTCTGTTTGTTAGAAATCATTAGTCGCAACAAATCATTTCCATTGAAGAAAGTACTTTTTTGTTTATGATTATTTATCTTTTGCATTATATTTTCAGCCATGTGATTTTCACACTGTAGCTTCAAAATTAATTTTTAGTATAATTATTGCATGGCATGTAGACTTAATAACTCCTTATCTTGAGCAAAATAAGCAAGCTGACATTCAGTACAATCTGTATCTCTTATTTCGAATACAAATTTACGTACATCTTTTAGTCTGTCATGAGATTTGAAGCGCCGTGCGCATGTGCGTGCTCTAGTATAGCTACTGGTGTATGATTAAATCTGGAAATAAAGCAAAATAACTAAGAAAAAAAAAAAAAAGAAAATTAGCCCTCAGATGCCATGTCCGTGATTGATAGCAAAAAAAAAAAAAAAAAAAAAAAATCTAGCATTAATTCGATCTCAAACCGATTCATCCACCATTTGCATGAAAAAAAATTGTGACAATACGGTTTCGGGAACAGTAGCAGTTAGCTGATTCCTTCAACGATAAATCTTATCGTACTATATGGTAGTGAAGCAGCGAGTTACGTCGTTGTACGGCACCCCAGATGAGCTGATGAACTCAGAGCCAGGAGAAGATAACCATAATTAGAAGTGACTTCTAGAGCCAGTGATCCATGCAGGTTATTAGTGTTGTCACGAAATGTTGCAGATGCTCCTGCGCATGCGCACTGTTTCCACTGACTGCACCCTTCCGCTCTTCTGACAAGGTCAGCTTTTCCCAAAAATTCACCACTGAACGGCCTGAATGAGGGTTAGTGCCTTTAGATGGAGAACCATAGATCAAAATGTCCTGCACAGATTACACTGAAACAGATGAATCAGGCCTTCCACGGTCTGTTTAGTCTCAAGAAAACTCTACTAAAGATAGGCCTATACTGCCAAGCATTTTCATTTCGAGACACTGGCCCATTCACACCAATGACAGGAACTATAATGATAGTTGTAAAAATCCTCCTAAATATATGCCTATATAACAGCAGGGTTCACAGCCAGCGGTGTGCGGTGGCGCTTTAAAATGAGGAAGCAATTATATATATATATCAAATGTAAATGTATGTCCTGGTATGTTATACTTCATTTTCCTGGTTAAATAAACATTACATTAAAAAAAGAGAGACCAAATCTATTTTGTATTTTTACACTAAATATTCATCTCATCTCTATTTTACTTTATAACTTGTTAAATATGGACATATTTTTTTACACAAACGCATCGCTTCGCTTCAGAAGGCCTTTATTAATCAGGATATTTATTAATATAACTCTGATTGTGTTAATCAGAAATAAGAAAGTCATAAACACCTAGGATGGCTTGAGGGTGAGTAAAGCTTGGGCTAAGTTTCATTTGAAAGTGAACTAATCCTTTAAGACTTTATAATGTCACATTTTGTAATATTCGCGTTGTTATATTTTAGTAATATCCTCATCCAGTTTTTTGAGGAGACACTGCCTCCCTTGCCTCCTTAAAGGAAACGAATCACACAGTAAGCATATAACAATAATGGCACAGATATACTTGCAATCGCTTTCAGAACAGTTTTTCCAGCTGATGAACGATATAAACATTGACAGCCAATCAGAATCCATCCTGCTTTAAAGAGCATTTAAAGTGACAGATGACAAAATTGCAGCACACTTATAATAAACAGAACAATATCGCTAATATAGTTATTGTACACTAATATTGTTAGTTATCTTAAGGCCCGTTCACACCCAGAACGATAACTATAACGATAACAATAACTATATTAGCGTTCACAGCAGCAGACAATATTCTGAAGAGCTTCGATTTTGTGAAATGCTTGAGCTCTTTAAAGCAGGGTGGATTCTGATTGGCTGTCGATGTTTTTATAGACCATCAGCTGGAAAAATCTTTCAGAAAGTGATTGCAAGATATAATCTCTCCGTGCAGTTATCGTTATAGTTGTTGCGTGAACTCTGCTATTCCTTTTTCATAGATGCAAACGTCTCACCTTTTTCGGTGAAAATTCACCTTTTTGAGATCAAAATAGGTCACGAGATTCGCGTAGAAAGTGTTTGGGGGTGTCTGAGAGGACAGTCTTGGTGAATGAAATCATGTCTTCTAAGCTGTGCACGCGCAACGCTCCTGGGAAGAGTGAATGCACGAGCACGACTGAGATCTCCGCTAGGTCTCTGCCCGCAATAGATGCATGCAATATGGGTGATTCTCTACAGAAACATTTTTTTTTTTTTTGTTATCCACCTTATTTTTCAACGCAGAAGTAAATTGTTTTCTGTGAATGTGAGAGACTTCCGATTTATTAGCCGCTACAGGAAAATAACGAGAAGAATATCAAAGTGCCGTACTGTAAAACTGTTTGAGCTGTTTGACAATACATTAAAATAATATGGTAAGAAATGCCAGTTTGCAATATCAAGCAGCATAACGAGCTGTTGTACAGCTAAAAATAACTGGAAGCGAATGACACTGTAAGCCAGATTTACAAATGGCCGCGCCCACTTCTACCTGGAAAATAAGATGGATAGTACTGGTTGAAAGTCTCCTCATATCCTGATAGCAATCACTATGTTATGCATATCTATCCAACCTCAGTGTAAAAAGGAAAGAACCACCAAGCAACGATGAAGCACCCGGCCAGATATAAACACTTAAGTTGCGGCAGCGATCAAAATGTTTCGCTTCAAATAAAGATTGTATTACACTGTTATGCCAGTAGGTGGCGACCAGTGACTGTTAAAATGTATTTGACAGAGATTCGTTCAAAAACTCTGGACGAAACAAGTCTTCATTCATTCAGTCGATTTTTAACATAAGGAATTCATTTAAAATAATAAATATTTTTAATAGATTGATTTATGACATTTTAGACATTTATAAATAGACTCACTTATAACATTTTGTCAGTAAATTACATGTTATTTTGTTTAGTTGTCTGATGTTTTCAGAACCGTAGGAGAACAATGATCTGTATTAAATAAAAATAAAAAAACCAGATTCTCCAGAATCATAAATTAAGCTTAAAAGAATATATAATATAGTTGGTATCTAACTTATACTATTAGCACTGTTTCTAATAATAAAATGTACACTCTTAAAGACTAGGATGAAGTCTTTATGCACATTAACAAGGCTTTGGGACAATCATGCATTAAATCCAGGATTCTGAAATGTTTTCTTATTTTGGAGACGCGGCATTCCGCATCCAGCGTGTGAAGTTCTGCAAACCACTTTAGGTGTATGTGCTCTCTATGACAGGCTCAAGACGTCGTGATGTTATTACATGCGATGACGTGGATCATTACAAGGTGACTATAATCTCTATGGATGGAAATTCATTTCTAGAGCAGCTGCTTGTGACTGTCCTGCTACAGACTTCAACCTGCCACTGGAGCAAGAGGAGGAGAAAGAAGAACGCTATTTACAGTATATATATTTATTAATGTAGTAGCATGTTTTTGGGGGAAATTGATCATTTTTATTACCAGGGTCTTTCAAATAGGTAGCAGTTAAAAATGTAAAACAATGGAAAATTTGTTGTTACTGTGCTTTGGCTAGTTGAACTGTTACTGTAGTAAACGATGGGTAATTTACATTGGTTTTGGAAATCAAAATGCATGATGTAGTTTATGTGTCCAATTGTCTCTGGAAAACCCTTGGAAAAGGCCTCGGGCCGGGCGCTCCCGAATCTGATAATGCCGGGGAAATCTTTTAAATTAAAGTATCAATATTCATAAATGATTATATAATATGATATATTGCCTTTAAACAATGTTGTGTTGCACCTAGACTTGGCCAAAGGCAACCCAAGGCATTTCCCCATTTTGGGTTTAAAATGTCATCATGGAAATATAAAACAGGGAATTATCAATTGGGTGATTAGCTATTATGATTATATATTATTAGCCGTTTCTTTTTACGTCTTTTTTATTTACTTAATTAAAAGACTGCTCATTGATTATTAGACCTATTTAATTTAATTTAATTTAATAAATAACCTATTTTTTTTTTATTATTATTATTTTATTGTATCTACAAAACGTTCTTTTTGGATTCTTAAAAGTATTAAACAATTCATTCATTCATTATATTACCATTTATTTAAAATTGTATTATTTTACGAAATATATTTTACGCATTGCCAGACGAAACACAAACACGCGCTATTGAAATCACAGGCTTCTTCCCACCGACCTTGACTTTAATTATTTTTATAGTAAACTAATTATATTTTTAATACCAAGATCTCATACGGACATTTTGCACCATTTTGGCATATAGTTCGAATATGTTTATATTTTTCGTAAATTCATTTCGTGTTCATTTTTTGTTCCATTTATGTTTGTCAACTATTTATCACGTGTCTCTGTGATGCTCTGAAAACAGTCAAAGGAGCAGCGAGAAATGCAAATAAATAAATAAAACTGTCATCATTTACTCAAACCAAACCAAATCATATTTTGTGCTCCACAGAAAAAAATATTTAATGATTAGTTTAATATCGTCGGTCTGTAAAACGAGAACAATTCTAACGTTTCTATGAAAATAGTTTTTTTTTTTTCATATCAAAAAATGTATTTTCGTTTACAGCTCGTTAAGTGCATGTTCTTAAACCAAACTACTGTAATTGATTTTACTCATTTATTATTGTACTCATCTGAGATCTGTTGTAAACCGGTCTTTGAGCTGTTTAATTCATGTAGCCAAGAAACATATTAATAATTAATAATAAATGACTGAGTGTGTGGCAATATATTATGTGGTTATAGAAACAGATCTACAAAAAGGACTACAAACAACTAAAACTAGCTCAATATGTCATAAATTCACTGTTGTTTTATGTGTAAAATGCAATCACGAGAATCATATTGTGGGCTTGATATTTTTTAATGATTTCCGACCATGTCATTAACTGCCTAAAATGAGAAATTATATTTGATTTTGAGGTGTTTATTTATGTAGCAGTAAACAAATATTACAGCTAAAGGTTTCAAATGTTTTATTGTTGATACACCACATGTAAGCCAAAAAAACGCAATGTGTTTTTCGCAAATTAAACAAACTTGTTTATATAGGCCTATTACACATTTTCAGTCTTAAAATAGAGACACTGTAAAGAATCCGAAAACAAACATTTATTGTTAATTAATTTAGTACAAATTCTTCATTTTTGTAAATACAAACGCGTTTTTGTTCTGTCAGTGCTAAATGAAGAATCTCTTTTTTAAAAAGTGCAAACATTTTAAAGCAACAACAGATAATAATGGAGTAATAATGTCGGCTCAAACCGATTCCACACGTCAGCTTTTTTAGTCTTTTATATTTGCAAAAAAAACAAACTTTCGTAAATTATCGTGAGCCTCAGACCACCAACGAACAGCAGAAAGTGCTTTGCATAGTTTGCATAGTAATTCAGCTCTGGGTTTATAGCCTATACTTGAGTGTTTATACACTGTTAATACACTGTGTCTGTTTATTACACTGTATGCGTAATATTAGATGCTAATTCGCTCGAAAATCATTTGACTAGCCTGCAACTGATGTTTAAACTGTGTAAGATTAGGCCTGTATGTAAAATGTAATATTTTAACAAGCTGTGAGTGCAGTCTAGTGGTCCGAGGTTCTCCTTAATCTACAAATGTTTCATTTATTTGAAAAAGACGGATAAAGTGTGGGTAAAAGACATCACTATGGGACTGTTTGTAGATGAAACACTGATTGACATGCATGCCTCTGTGAGCTCCACATTATCATACATCCCATATTTCATTATAGTGTGTGTCTGCAGACTGTACCAGACCTGAGAAAATGAAGATGAATGAAAGTCTTAATGAGTGTCTCTCACAGACTCCCAGTTGAGTTCACTGTCGAGACCCGCAACATATATGTGTCAGTAGGACTGCATAATAATGGATCATGGAGGAATACAATGACATCAAATACATTTAAGAAATAAAATATAAATTAACTCGACTTCGAACACTATATAAATAGTCTGGAGTTAAATCGCATTAACCTTTGGCAATTTTTCCACCAAAAGGTAAGAAAGCTTGCGCTTTCGAAGCACATAAAAATCAAAAACAGGTCAATTATGATCATAAACTTGTATATGGAAGCATTTAGTCTATATGGAAGCTTATTTCCGAAACGGAAAATGGGTTTAATCTCACAATTCCGACTTTTTTTTTTTCTTTTTTTCCTCGCAATTCCGAGTTTTTCCCACACAATATGGCGAAAAATAAGTCAGAATTCTGAGATATAGGCTTCAACTCGGAACTGCGTCCGAATTGCGAAATGGCTAAATTCGCAATTGCAAGAAATAAAGTCATAATTGTGAAATAAAGAGTCGCAATTACCTTTTTTTTTTATTCAGTGGCGGAAACAAGCTTCCATAAATTGTGATTTCATTGCATTCGACGAAATCACTTCCTCATCAGTTTAAAATGAATCTGGGGAAACTCTGTCTTGGTGGGACAAAACTCCTGGTAAGCCACTGGAAACAGCAGGTGAGAACGATGAGAAAGATGTCCTTAGGGTGTCGGTAAGTAATGTCTGCTGAGAGCTGAAGGCGTTTTGCTGAAGGCCCGGTGGGTGCAAGTATCCTGACGGGACGGACAATAACCCGACGGGAGACGAACTCATCCCGTAACCGCTAGAACTCCCCAGAATCGGTCGAGTCGCATCCCGGCTGCCCAAATGCTCTATTCCAGGGACGAAAGAACTGTAACCATGACCTTGATTCAGAAATCCGTGCGACGTCCCGTTGTAATGTGGATGGTGTAAAGATAATAGAGGCGATATTTGCCAGTATAGAGGATTATTTACCGTCTCATTTATTCCCAAGCCCAAAGGGGAAAATCGAAGTCCTCGCTTAATAGCCAGCTTTCCTCTAGAAGTCGCCGAGCGCCTCCGGAGTTTGCCCGTCGTACCGCCGATAAAAACATCATCGCTCGAAGGGTCCAACATCCAGTAGTTGCCTTTCCCCGGGTCGTCGTAATGTCTCGGCACTTTAACAAAGCATTTATTGAGACTCAAATTGTGTCGAATGGAGTTCTGCCACCCCTGCTTGTGCTCCCGGTAAAATGGAAAGTTCTTCATGATGAATTCGTAGATTCCGTTAAGCGTTAGTCTCTTCTCCGGGCTTTGTCTAATTGCCATCATAATCAGCGCGTTGTAGCTGAACGGCGGTTTGTCGAGCTTCACAGTTTTGTTGGGTTCTTCTGCATCTTTGACTTTCTCTGAGTCGGACTCCATCCCGGTGGGCTCCGGAGATCGTTTCGGGTCGGTGCCCGACAGCGGTTTGTTCTTCTCTGGAAGTGCCGTGTCGTGTTTCTCACTTTTAGATGGAAGCAGTAGACTTTTGATACTGAATGAACTCAGTTTCTGCAGCGCCGTTGATTCTTTCTGATCCATGTCGCTTTATCAAACCGCAGCGTGAGTTTGTTTAAAAAATAAAGGTCAGGCGCTGTCAGGACATCCTATGTAAGAAAAAGCACTTGGAGAGTAGAAGAGCCAGAACTGGAAACAGAAATTCAGCAATTAAGGAGGTTCCTAAGGGGAGGAGCCTGGACTGGATGGTTTTAAGAGCCAGTTGATCCTGATCTGACACGCGTTTCTACACTAGACGGAAGTAAATACTGACCACAGTTTTATCACTCCATGCAAATAACTACAACCCACTTTTTTCCACACACACACATGTTGGGTGTCCGTGGTTTATGGGGACTTTCCATAGATTTGTATAGCCTACTGTACAAACTGTATTCTATTCCTCTACACTAAACCTTCCCATCACAGAAAATTGTCTGCATTTTTTTTTTTTTACATTTTTAATAAAACATTGTTTAGTATATTTGTAAAGCTATTTTACGTCGCAAAACCTGTGTAATAACCATGTCATTATACAAATTTGCGCGCGCGCGCTTCGGAAGCACATGCGTAGTTTGTCTAATCAACGATCATAAACTTCTGGTTCCAGCGCCCCAGTGTCAATAAATGCATCTGATTTGAATATGCATACCTCCCAAATATAGCCTGTGAAAAGTCTTGATGTGTGCATCTTTACTATCCCATGAGGCCACGGGAGATGATTTGTGAACGGCAGTGAAGCGACGCAACTGATGCTGGCAGGTCACATGATACTGAGAAAATGGCGGATGTACGGATTACATTCATACCACACAATACACACATTCATAGTATGCACTTTTTTAATGGTGGCAAAATAAGTGCTTATTCAAAAGAAGTACCTGCTCAGAGAGTTTGTGATTTCGGACACACAGCCAGTGGATTTTTTTGGTAAATGCCTGAAATAGGCTCTGTGGTTAACACAAGCTCATATTTATGAGACATTTCAGATTTTATTGCTTTAGCAAGCAGTTTTTTATTTGATTTTGGTATTTTAAAATAATTAAAAGTTGGTCTTCATGCCTGAAATAGTTGCCCAGAGGCAAATATGGCTGCCGAATGAACAGACTTTCCTTGAAAGGAAAGTTTGTTTGGCTCAAGCTACTTCAAGAAAAACAAAATCTATCCAGTCACGGCAGAGAGATGCTGTTGCCGGAGCTGCAGGTCCAGATGCAAGTCATATAACACACTGTGAGGACTGAGGAAGAATCTTGAAAATGAGTTCACATGCATCTTTATGTGCATCTCTAGGGATTATGAGTACCAGACAAAACAAGGTGTCACTGGGAAACTGAAGTATGTTATGGAGAAATCACTCAGTACAAAACGGTTTAACTCGATCTGTTTCATTCCCCGAGCACAATATCCACACAGCTCTTTATCTTGCAGCTACTGCAATAACCCCAGCAATGAAAGAGAAAGAGTTCAGGTATATAACATGAGCACAGTGACATCTACTGGACACTCGACATCAGCGAGGCCTACAATGAATACAACAATTTTATAATGTGAAAATATGTTGTTGTTTTGTACAATTGTTTGATTACTTACTGATATTAATTTCATTGCCTTTATTCTGTCATAGAATATCTCAACGCAAATCCACGTAACATATTCAAGTCTGCCTTCACATAAAACATTACAACAATTAACACATACTGAAAGTTGAATTTAACATAAAGCATAGAGTTGACAAGTTTTTGCTCCCTCTAGTGGACGAGTAAGCCTACAAGTAAGTAAATAAATAAAATTACACCATTAAATGTTCGAAATTTCTACTGTTTGATTTTACGGACGTTTTATATCCTGTGTTGCTTTAGTCACTGACTACTGTCTGCATCCCTGCAGTCTACAAGAATTCACCTGCTGCCTCTTCAAATATTATTATTATTATCTGACTATTTCTGAAATTACGTCTGGCCCTCGGTATCATTTCAGTGAGCTTTCATTATGTTTTACGCATGCGCAGTAAGATTAATTTAAGCGTTTCAGGTGCTTCGATGTGGACGAGCAAGTTCTGTAAAACGCTTGAAAACACATTCACTCGTTGCCAGTAGGTGGCACTCATGGAACAGCAGGATTATAGCAGTTACAAGCAGGGACGCGCTTATAAACACGCTGTTGCAGGCTTTCGGTCATATAAAAAGAAACTGCCATCGAAACTTTCATTATTCATCATCAGTTGTTCGATCGAAACTATCATTTGGCATCAAATGGGCATTATTTGGTGATTGCAAACTACGCGTTTTTATTTTGAAACATGCCGTGCTCGCATTTAACTAAACCATATCCATTTAAAGCTGCAGTCTGTAACTTTTTTTGGTTTGTTTGTTAAAAAAAATTTCCCCAAAATTTTTTTGAGCAAGTACATAACCAGCCAGTGTTCAAAACTGTCTTCTTACCTTAGCCCGATTCACGACGGTAAGCTTGTGAAGTTTATTATAATGTTTTATTATTATAATGTTTTATTATTATAATGTTTTATAATAAGAGTGGAACTGCTGGGTTTTGAGTTTGCCATTACACGTCTGTTTACATAAAGAAGGAGTCCCAGACGGATCATTTAGCCTTTTCTCACAGCAGCTGGATTAATTGAACTTATTATTTTGATGGCAGATTGTAATCCTAAAGATCCAAATGACAGTCAGTGACAAATGGAGATTCACCCGTATTCAAAAGCAAAAGACTTCGGACTGCGGAGTGGCTACAGAAACTGAAATCTACAGGTAACGCTAATACACAGTCACGCAATTATGATCTTGCTAACATTAACAATTTGAGAACAAACTATAACAATAATAATAATTTGCACGGTGTGATGTGATATGAATATGATTTATTGTAATGCTTTTTTGCTCAGTTGGTCAGAACAAAAGTGGCAGATTTGTTACTTACTTGATCAGATGACATTTTCCGGTGAAAATTCTTATTTTGGTCATACTTCCAAGACTACAATCTGTGATTTTGAAGTACAGTATCCACACCGATGCCATGACTGACTGCAAACATTAGATTCATCCGCGCCGAGGAGCACAAATGCCGCAAACAACTGCAATTGCAGGTTTCAAACAGAGATGGCGACAAAGAGGCAAAACGTACGGACTGCAGCTTTCGGTTTAATTATCACATTTAAGCAATAGCCTATTACAATTCCCGTTTTCTGTCCCCAGATTTGAAACCTCCTGAAATTAAAATTGAGACTTTGAATCAGCACCTCCGATGGAACACAGATGACTGGATCTAAAGCCTTCAGCTCATCACCATGTGCAAGTTAGGCTACTGAACCCGTGTGCAGTGCCGCTCAGAGCACCGTATGACCCTACAGAACACTAGTTGAGCAGGGCTTCGTTCGCCGAAAATGCAGTTGCGAGTCCTGAAAATGTATGAGAGTTCGTTTATAGAATACTGTGATCACTGCTGCAAAGTCCCATAAATAATTATTCGAAAAATATAATTTCCGTGCAGCCAGTAGGCCCCTGGAAGCCCTTGCACACACTTCTATCCGTCCTCTATTTCTGGACATGATACTTCAGCATTATCTGTGCAAAATACCCCCTTTTTATGTATTTGTATTCTGAAAGAGCAACAAAGGTTTGCTTGGACACCATCTTAGTATTCCAACCTGCTGAATGGCTCATCAGTCCCGGCTACGACATCTCTCTCTCTCTCTCTGAGGTAGGCTAAATGAAACGCAGCACTGTCTGTTAGTGGAAAACAGGATGATCAAAGGGAAAAATAGTCAAAAATACAGAAATAGCCTACATGTTGGTATGTATTGCTGTTTTTTATGTTTTTCTCTGTCAGCGCTCTTAGAAAGTTCAGAGTTGTAAGAGTCTGGTCTCTCACAGAGCTCAACACAGATCAAACGGCGCCTCCTTCTGGAAGTACTAATGAATCGCATCACAGGACATTAAATGCTGAATAGATGTTTTGCTTTCAATCTGCCTCCAAATATCCATCTTGATTTGAAATCAGTTAATCGATGGTTTGGTTTTATGCCTTTTCATGTTGATACTAACTATTATTTTAATTGCTGTGTTTTCAGGGTAATTAGAGGAAGAATATTTTGCTTATAATAGTTGTGTAATGTGTATGTACTTTTCACAAATATTCAGTTTTTAGGCATTCCTTTTATCATCTCTTGCGATGGATTCATCTGTGCGTGTGTGTAACTGATACTCTGTGTTTCTCAATGAGTGTTTTTCAGGTTCTCTGCTTGTGGGAGGGGTCGGACTGCAGCTGCGTTCTCATTGGCTGGACTGGTTGAAGCGGTGTATCTTGCACAGGAGGGATGGAGGGATCAGTCTCATGCTGAGGGTGGAGTGGAGAGCTCACAACACTGGAGCTGCTGGAAAACTGTGCCTTTACAAAATCAATAAACGGCAGCAGGCATTCAGCTGCGTCAGTCCCTGATCAGAGACCCTGAGTTGAGCTTCACACGCTGTGCAGCGACACTCACAGTCCATCATGAAGGTGAGTCTTCACCCATTAATCAAGTGCATGTGGAGGTGGCATCTCTTCAGCATCAGACGCTCAGAAAGGGCTGCAAAGAACTGATGAAGATTTTCATGTTGAAAGTATTGCTTTCACAAGAGAAAATAAATGGTTTAATTAAAGTAGTGAAGCCGCTGGATGTGGTCTTCAGCATTACTCTCTGACACTTCAGCTCCTGTAGGGTTTAATTAATTGTCCATTATGGGTTAGTTTGAGACGATGTGTTTCAGGCTCTGGCGCATGTTTAAGTTACAGTAGTTTCTTAAAGGGGCAGATTGAAGGATTTTACACCACCAGTACGAAATACAGGAGAGCATGCTGTACTCGTGCAGGCTTCTCCAGGCAAGCAGAAGCGTTTTCTGGACATGTACTGTATTTGTGAAACATGGCATCCCTACTGTAAAGAGTGAGACTTTGATACGCTCAGTACAGTAACTGCACATACAGACACACTGAACCAGACTGTGAGATCTTCTCTCTCAGGGCAGAACATATGCCTGATTTACTGATCAGATGCTAAATCAGGTTACATTTGCATCCAGCAAGAAGAGCAAGCAGGCAACAACTAACAGTTTATGATGAGAACAACAGATTGGTCGTAAAAACATGTTTTCTCAACAGCTGGCTGTTTTGATCTTTCTAGTCATTTAGCTGGCATGTTTTATTCAAACAGCTTTCAGCTTATTAAAGTTTTGTTCCACCGAGTTTATTGTTATCTGCGACTGCTATAGTTCGTGAGTGTCGGCGCTGGATTGGCTGTCTTGACATTTAATTAGGGTCAGTGAACGCTGGCCTTTCCTGGGGCTTTGCTGAGATTTCTGCATTAATTTCAGAAGCGAGAGGGACAGTACGTCAAGTGTAATACCAGTTTTCCTGACCTTTGCCCAAGTGACAGGTTTTATTTTTATGATGTTAACACATGTAATAGCAGCTGTTTCCTTTAAAAGCCACTCAATTTCATGCCTTTTTCTTGTTCTTGAAAATAAAGGTAAAAAGTTACATTAGTTACAGTAAACTGCCACTGTTATGAGTGGCTGATGTCACTGTGCATAGGAACAAGTATCATCAGCCTCTGCTATCGCACCTGAGTTAAGTGATTTGAAAACAATATACATAACCGGCAAAACATTATGAAATGGCGTACTTGTGCTCTGTGATGCTGTCAGATCCTGTACAGTCGGCACTGATTCATCTTTTAACAAAAGATACTTTGGATTTACAAAATATTCACAGTGAAGTGCATCAAAAAAACAACAAAAGGATCCTCAGATGTGCTTTAAAACACACCAACAAAGCAGCCGGGCACACACTGTCCTCCGATCATCTGTGAGCAGAGCAGGCTTGGAGATGGAAAAGGAGAAAAAGACAAGAGCACTAGGGGGAGCTGTAATATAGCCACATATTTATAATAAAATAAACTTGAACCATATATCTACTGTTAGTATTAGTAAACTTGTTTTTATATATATATATATATAGCCTGTAATGATTAGGCTAATACATTGTTAAAAATATTTTAAAATTAAATTAGGTCCCTCTGCTCCCCTTAACCGTTCATCATCTCCCCCGTCTCCTCTCCATCTCTGTACCTCTCTGTTGGTGGCATTGTTTGTGAAAATGTACATACGTCTGTTTACATCTATTAACTATCATCGCTTGGATTACAGCATCACATGCCTGCACGTTGAATGTGATTTTTCTCCAATGTGGGAGGACGGAGTACGCTACAGCACTTTTATTACTGCACTGATTGTCTATTAGCAGTGAGCAGACAGTGTCAATCAATGTTCTGGAGAAAACAGCAACCATAAACGTAAACGCAAAGTTGTTCGTCAGATTTTCCAACCAAAAAAACCCAGCAAACACGTGATTTTTTTGTTTTTTTTACGTGACTTACCACAAAAAGAAGCCCAAAGTGGCGTATTATAAACGGACTTGGCAACTCTGCTATTACACTATTGTAATTGCTCAGTCAATTCTTCTTCTCCGAAATGAATCACATTTTTGAGGGCCTAAACATGCTCAAAAACTCATGAAACTTTGCACACGTTTTCAGAAGTGATGAAAATGTACATCTGATATGGGTTTTAGAATTAGGTGTGGCAAAATGGCTCAATAGCGCAACCTACAAAATTTCAATTAAGAGCCCTTCGCACTACGTTTCACGTACAGGTATGAAACTCGGTAGACAGATGCAACAGCCCAATCCTTACAAAAAAGTCCATGGGTGCAAAATCTGTAAACCCAACAGGAAGTGAGATATTTTGAATTTTCTCTGCAAAATTTTTGCAGTTTTTACCATTTCTACACGTACTTTAACAAACTCCTCCTAGAGCTTTAATCAGATCAACATCATATTTGGTCAGGCTTTGCAACGTTAAAGTTTTCACTGAAGGGCGTGTCCGTGGTGGACTGACAAAGTTCGATGTTTTGCCATGAAACAGAAAGTTGTTGTAACTCGGTCATACAATGTCCGATCTGCCCCAAACTTCACGTGTTTTATTACAGTCCTAGCCCAAAGACATCTACATAGTTACAGTCATAGCGTCACCTGCGGGCAACAGGAAATGACATGTTTTACACTGTGATTAACTCCTCATAGAAATTTAGCCAGATCAACATCATATTTGGTCTGTCTAATCTTAAGGCCTTAGTGATGTTAAATTACGATGGCCTTGAATTTCGCTAAAGGGCGTGTCTGTGGTGGCCTGACAAAGTCTGATGTTTCGCCTTGAAAGAGGAAGCTGTTGTAACTCCAGACTTCACATGTGTGTTAAGAGTCCTGGCCTGAAGACATCTATATGCCAATATTCAGTTAGTCATAGCGCCACCTGCTGGCAACAGGAAATGACATGCTTTACACTGTAATTCACTCCCAGAAACACATTTGTATATGCCACGAAGTACCAAACATGCTAGAAACATGTTAAATCATGCAACACTTGACTAAGTGCTAAAGTATGCGATTAACGCCATGAAACAGGAAGTTGTTGTAACTCAATGTCTGATTTGCTTTAAACTTCACATGTTTGATAATAGTCCTGGCCAGATTTAGTTTGAAATGATGTCACGCCAGTTCCTTCTTCTATTTTGCTTGAAGTATATCAGGGCCTTAACCCAACACTTACCATTCCTGGCCTAAAACTAAATTTTTTTGTGGGTGGGCCAAAGTTCCCCTTGTTAGGTGTGTTTGATTGGGGTTAGCGCTGAACTCTGCAGGACAGCAGCTCTCTAGGAGCAGGGTTGGAGACGAACAGGCTATAGCAGGCATTTCATCGAGTTGGACCTACTCAGGTTTACTAAATCAACAATCTCGTTCACATGGTCCTCTGCCAAAATAATGGATATCAGTTATTATCCCATTACATACAGATTAGTGTGTATGCTTGAGAAACTATAATACTTTGTCTCCTATCAGAATGGCTTTATGAAAAAATTGATACAATAAATAGTGTATTTATTGATATCAAAAAGGCATATGAATGGTCTTTGTCCCATACCAGTCTGTTCCTGTAGTTACTGATTTGTTAATTGATTAGTTCCTTGTTTTATCTGTCATTTAGTCTGTGTATTTATACCCTTTGTTTAGTTCACTTCTTTGTCTGTACTCGTATAAGGTTTGGTTTGTGTACTCCTGCATTTTTTCTGTGCTCCCGTGTTCTACAGTGTTTTTTGTTTTCATGTAGTAAACCGCTTTGCAAATAGATCCACACTTCATCTCTCCTTGCCAGCAACCCAACAGTGACAAAGGAACAGACCCACAAATGGACCTAGCGGTATCGATCACGTAGGGTGATTGTTCCCTCTAGGAACACATGTGGACTGAACCCCAACGATTCCTTCAGTGTGTTTTTCCATGTCAGGCTCAATGCCTTGACAAAATCTTGCCTATCTGAGGATGGTCATCATGGACCCAGAGACTGCACACAAGCCTGCCACAGACCCCCAGACAGCGGAGCCATCCGTCCCAGAGCCAGCGCTCGTTACACTGTCCGTCCCGAAGCCAGCACCAGCGCCAGCCTCCTTGTCCATCCTGGAGCAAGCGCCTACCAGTGTGATATTCCTGGAGTTGCCTCCCACCCTTGTGCCCTCCTTGGAATTTATTCCTCCTCCGTCAATCCCGTCTGGCTTACAGGATTCCCTGGTTCTGTCTGGGATCCTCCCTCTTCCACTGGTCCTGCCCAGCATTGACTCGCTGGTTCCGTCCAGTTCCCTGGCTCCTCCTCATCCTCCTGCTCAGCCATCTCTCCCCAGTGCTCTACCAATTTAGAGCCCAATAGTTACAACCCTCCGGCTCCACCTGGACCCTCTGGGCTCATAACTCCAACATTACTCTCGGATCCCTTGGCTCCACCAGGATTCCTCATCCTTCCGGCTCTGCTTTGGTCTGTCGATCCCCTGGCTCTGCCTTGGCTCATTCGGAGACCTTCATCCCTCCAGCTCCTTCATGGTTCTCAGTTCCACTGGCTCCTCCTCGGTCTTCTGATGCCCCCAACTACACCTTGCTCTAGTTTTGCCTTGGTCCTCTGAGCCTGCAATTTTGCTCTGGTCCTTCATTTCTCTGGCTCCACCTTGGACTCCACCTCCTCTGCATCAGTCTCCTGATCTACTGGTAAACAAACTCTGTATAACGGCAGAGCTCTTGGACAGGGTTGCTTGTGGGTTAATGCATCCAAACACACTGCTTGGATGCCTCATTAGCTTCATGAACACAGGGATGAGATCAGAATTATGGAGCACTGAACTCCACATCATCTCTCAAGGTCTTGAGGCTGTTCTGCATGAGCAATGCAGCAGTGTGCCACTACACACAGAAAATATGCTGAAGTCAAAGAACAGTCCTGAGTCTTATTTGGTCTCTGATATTAATAAATATTTATATTCTTTCCTCTGTGTTTTTAAAACACGCTAAGACAATAACAGTTCACATACTGGGCTAGATTTGTTGGGGATGGGATGCTTTTTATGAATTTTAACTTAATATATCAGTCGATTTATTTCTTTATGATGGATTATTTATGTATTTGAAATTAACTTACTGTTTTTGTCATGTTTGTAGTAAAATGATCCCCCGTGTCTGTAAATATGCTAGCTGATTGTGTGTATCTTCTCCTCAACATTAACTAATTCTATGACGTGTGTAATGTGATAATACGTTACTGAATGTGAAATCATTATTAGTGGAACACCCTGATCACAGACAGGAGGGCGAGTAAAATCTGTGCTACAGACCTCTCTCTCTCTCTCTCGACAGCCGTGATATTCTGCACATGTTCCACAGCGGTGATTTTGTAATGTAGGCACCGGAGTTTGTGGCCTTGCAGTTCAACTGGATCCCATGTCTGGCTAATGCAGGTTTAATTGACTTATTGATCATGAGTTTCCAGCTTACAATCAATAACCTGCTTTGAGACAGCCGGTCTCCTTTTACCAAGCCTGTCCCTTATTGAATCGTACAGTGCTCTGGTTGTGTTGGGTGGGAGGTCAGATTATTTTGTACCGTAAGTGTTAAACTGTAAGTTTCCTTTTGTAACAGCCTCAGCTCTGCAGGTCTCAGGAAAACCTGATATGGATTTCAGACTGGATTAATTCCATTCCTCCGCTCTGATAAGACATAGGAAAACACTACCATAATGATAGAGCATTTCTTCTCAGTATTGTGGAGGTCTCTAAATGTCTAAAGGGGACATTTATCAAAATAAAGTGTAACTGAAACTGACATTCACAGTCCTATTCCTCCTTGATTTCTGAAAGACTTGTCATTATAGGTCATTATAAATATACTGTTAGATAATGACACACCGGACCAATTTCACTGAGTATTTAGAGCCGGTCACAGCACACAGAGCGCTCTTTTAAAAGTTGTAAATTATTTCGTAGCTGTTGACTCTGGGCTAGCCGTAATCTTAGCAACAAATTTACTGTTGATCACTTATTTCCCTTTGAGCGTTTGGAGTATGATTTGAGGGAATTTTTTTATTTCTACATTTTTGTTTTCTTATATACAGTACAGTTTATTGTATGTTGTTATATACAGTGCACAGCATAAATGAGTACACCCCCTCTGAAACTTCTGAAAGTCAGCAATTACTTCGAAGACATGTTAGGGTTCTTTAGAGATATAATGTTCTAGCAAGTCTGCTTAATCAATTACCAAAGAAGCATGTCAAAATGATTTAGGAAAACAAGATTTTCTTATCAAGGTGATAAAATGTTGTGTAGCAAAAATAAGTACACCCCCGACTTTTCTGGTGTAAGTTTAAGGCAATGTTTGATCAACAGGTAAGTATGTTGAACCAAAATATTTAAAGAGAAGTAATTTCTTGACAATTAAAAGTGTTATATAGCCCATATATATATATATATATATATCAGATTTAATGCTGACAACAATGGAAGCACTTGGGAGAGAACTGTCAGGAGACTTATTTCTTAGCACAGAAGAGGACAGTGAGACAAGAGGATTACCAAATCATTGTTTTAAGTGTGAAAATATAGCAAAAGTAACACAGAAATTCAAAAACAATGGACTTGTGACAATAATCAGGCCTTCATTTTAAGCTTTCGTTTAGTGATGAGGGATTTTTTTTGCTAGACAAAGAGCAGGAGAAATACCAAGCGAGTGTCTCAGAGCCAGCAAAAGCTATGAAAAGAGTGAGTGTTTATCTCACAGAGTAAGATGCAGCCTGCAGAAATGACATGGTTGTTGTTCTCACTGGAACTACCTACTGTAGCCAAAGCACAATAAAGTCAGTTAGCCATTTCCAAAGCCCATATTTACAAAATATAGATTCTGGGAATCAATACTCTGGTCTCATGAGACCAAATCAATCATTTTGGATCTAACAGCATCAGAAATGTTGTGTTGTTGCTAGAGGAGGAGTACAGTGAGAAGTGCCTGGTTCCCACAGTAAAGTTCAGTGGTAGTAAAGCTCTTATATAGGGATGTATGAGTGCTGAAGCTGTGAGGGAGTTGTGCTTTATCAATGCTGTCATGAATTCCCACACCACTGTGTAATTTAATACACAAACTTGAAACAGAAGATGTTACCCTTTCCTCATTCCCTGTCATTGTCAGGCATTTTTTCAACATGACAATGAGGATATGCATTCTCTCAAGGTGAAAAACCTTCTGTGGACACGTATTGCACTCAATCTTAACACTCTTGAGCGCCTGTGGAGATGAGTTGAGCAACACTCCCCATTAAAGATCAGGGCATTTAAGGAGCTCATCATCCAGAAGTTAAACAGGACAGATGTGACGATCTGTCATGAACTTGTACACTCCGTGCCAAGAAGGGTCAGAGCAGTATATTCAAAATTATGGAGGGCATACTAAGACCTGGAATATTATACATTTGTTGAATTAAATAAAAGGTGTACTCATTTCTGCAATCCTGCAATTTAATTATTTTATGGCTATTAATGACATATATTTCTTAGTTTTTATTATGTATATGTTTAATACATTTTGGTTTTGCCATCTTTCCATGAATTGTATTAGTGATCATAACGAAAATACATCTTTTGTCTTTGTTCAGAGGGGGTGTACTCATTTATGCTGTGCACTGTATCATTGTTTTCCTCAGTGTAAATACATGTTAATTTGAGCTTTCCACTTTATGCAGGCTTGTTTAGTTTATTTACAGTGAGTGTCACATAATTTTTGTGCCCAAACATGAACCCTCCAAGTTTTTTAATTTGCATTCTGGTATTTCAAAGTCACTTAATTGGTGTTTTTGTTATGCCCATCTGTCTATTTTTCATCATATCAGTATCATGACTGCAACTGTCTGAAGCTCAAAATGAGTAGCATATGTTCAGTGAGTAAGTTTACAGTTTACTTATCCATAAACTTACCCCCGTATGTGGCATAACCTGCTTTCTGGAATACCCCCCTGACCTGCCTGTTGTTGATAAATTATATTTCATTACATGACTGCATGATTATGTCACTGTAAACTAGGTAATCAGTGACCCGATGTGTATTGTTCAGGGTCCTGACCAGCGCCTTCATGGACATGATAACATTCAGAACTGAGGGAGATGATTGAGACAAACTCTTTGTCTAAATCATTCTTTCCCTGCTGAAAAATCCAGCATAAACCAGCATGAATTCCAGGCTGGTTTATGATGATTAGTGCTTGTCTAACTGGTGGACCAGCATAGTTATGCTGTTCACAAGAAAAACAGAGCTGGTTAAACATGGTCTTGCAGGGTTTAGTGAGAGTAGGCCAGCTGTCTGTATGCAAGCAGTGTTCTGGGGATAAGCATTGCTTTTGCTTGCATATTTATATTTTTAACACATTAATGATGTAAAGGAAAAACAATATGATATTAAAACATATGATTTATTGAAATATATAATTGCAAATTGGTAATTTATTTTGTTCCCTCAGTACAGACAGTAGAACTGAAAATTGTAATTGTTTTAGTAATGATTATACTATTAATCAATGTCATCTAAAGTTTTAAACAAAGTAAAATTCTAAATTGTGAAACATTTTCAGAGGATCAAAGAATTTGTCTCCTGTTTCAGAGGATCTATACACAAATCAGTTATAAAGAGCTTGTGTACACTGCAAAGCAAAAACATTTAGAGATATGAAAACAAAGAAAAAATACCAAATAACAGCGCAATTATAAGCAGTTTGTTCAGCAAAAGGGGTTATGAGAAGAGCTCTTGTTAAAAAAAAAGCTATTGATAATGAAAGCTCAACATTGAAAGTTGCTGTTTTTAAAGAATTTAATGGTCATTTGGGAACTCCTGTGTCAAAATCCAGCTGTCAGTCACTGATCCCAAAAACTGTACATAGTAAAATGTGTCATTGCAGTCAGGTGCATGAAATATTGTAGTCAACTGCTGAAAGAGAAAAGTCAAGGGCCAAGTGCCCAACTAAAGGCGGGTGCACACTGTGCGATTTTGGCCATGATTTGGTCATCTGAGACAAATTTTGAGAATCCTAAAAGATTCCTATAATCCTAGGCAAAAATCTGTAGTCTTTGACTGCTAGTTTGACATGTTCACCGACAGCCAATTAATGACTGTTGCTGTCAATTTTTTACCTCCAATGAAATTCTGGCAGTGTCAGAAGATTTGGCACACAGTCCTGCAGTGTGACTTCTCCTACGGCAAATGATAAATTGTCTTTGTTTTTCAAGATAAGCTGTGATCAAAAATTAATGCTAGAAATTTCTTTGTTAGCCACCATTTCAGTCCCGTGTGTAATGCAGCTCACAGTCACCGAACTCCGGACAAGTTTTCAAGCACGCGTCCATTTTTAACGCATCTTGACTGTCGTACAGTCTGACATATAGGACAGCTGAGATCCCACAGTGTGACATGTGGATCATGAACGTACAGTCTGACAAGCAACAATCGTAAAGGACTATAATAAATCGCCCAGTGTGCACCCAGCTTAAAAGTCACATAATAAAACACTACAGACTTCAAACAGACTTCAACAACTTTTAACACATATGCAAGTTTTGTTAGACAACATATGCTGGTCCATCAGCTCACCAGCATCCTAAGCTGGTCTCAGCGTGCAAAACATACCTTATGTTGCTCCACCAGCACACCCACTTCTCATGTTGGGGACCAGCCAACCAGCAACTAGAATCCCAGGTAACACTTAACTAATGTTAAATAATTAACCTTATTGTAAACTACATTAGTTAACATGAGCTAATAATGAACTGCACTTCTACAGCATTTATTAATCTTAGTTAATGTTAATTTCAGCATTTACTAATACATTATTAAATTATTGTTAGCATTAGTTACCACTGTGAACTAACATGAACAAACAATGAACAACTGTATTTTCATTGACTAACGTTAACAAAGATTAGTAAATACAGTAACAAATGTATGGCTCATTGTTAGTTCATGTTAGTTAATACATTAACTAATGTTTAACTAATGAACCTTATTGTAAAGTGTTACCAAATCCCATGATGGGGACCAGCAAACCAACGACCAGCATCACATGATGGGGACCAGCAAACCAGCAACCAGCATCCCATGATAGGGACCAGCAAACCAGCTACCAACATCCCATGATGGGGACCAGCAAACCAGCTACCAACATCCCATGATGGGGACCAGCAAACCAACGACCAGCATCCCATGATGGGGACCAGCAAACCAACAATCAGCATCACATGATGGGGACCAGCAAACCAACAATCAGCATCCCATGATGGGGACCAGCAAACCAACAATCAGCATCACATGATGGGGACCAGCAAACCAACAATCAGCATCACATAATGGGGACCAGCAAACCAACAATCAGCATCACATGATGGGGACCAGCAAACCAGCAACCAGCATCCCATAATGGGGACCAGCAAACCAGCTACCAACATCCCATGATGGGGACCAGCAAACCAACAATCAGCATCACATGATGGGGACCAGCAAACCAGCAACCAGCATCCCATGATGGGGACCAGCAAACCAACAATCAGCATCACATGATGGGGACCAGCAAACCAGCAACCAGCATCACATGATGGGGACCAGCAAACCAGCAACCAGCATCCCATAATGGGGACCAGCAAACCAGCTACCAACATCCCATGATGGGGACCAGCAAACCAACGACCAGCATCCCATGATGGGGACCAGCAAACCAACAATCAGCATCACATGATGGGGACCAGCAAACCAATGACCAGCATCACATGATGGGGACCAGCAAACCAACAATCAGCATCACATAATGGGGACCAGCAAACCAGCAACCAGCATCCCATAATGGGGACCAGCAAACCAGCTACCAACATCCCATGATGGGGACCAGCAAACCAACGACCAGCATCCCATGATGGGGACCAGCAAACCAGCAACCAGCATCCCATAATGGGGACCAGCTACCAACATCCCATGATGGGGACCAGCAAACCAACAATCAGC
The DNA here is from genome assembly GCA_037101425.1 of Elopichthys bambusa. Classification (NCBI taxonomy): domain Eukaryota; kingdom Metazoa; phylum Chordata; class Actinopteri; order Cypriniformes; family Xenocyprididae; genus Elopichthys; species Elopichthys bambusa. The sequence goes on along the minus strand of CM074443.1, from coordinate 263,143 downwards.
ATCCCATGATGGGGACCAGCAAACCAGCAATCAGCATCCCATGATGGGGACCAGCAAACCAACAATCAGCATCCCATGATGGGGACCAGCAAACCAGCAATCAGCATCCCATGATGGGGACCAGCAAACCAACAATCAGCATCCCATGATGGGGACCAGCAAACCAACAATCAGCATCCCATGATGGGGACCAGCAAACCAGCAACCAGCATCCCATGATGGGGACTAGCAAACCAGCAACTAGCATCCCATGATGGGGACCAGCAAACCAACAATCAGCATCCCATGATGGGGACCAGCAAACCAGCAACTAGCATCCCATGATGGGGACCAGCAAACCAACAATCAGCATCCCATGATGGGGACCAGCAAACCAGCTACTAGCATCCCATGATGGGGACCAGCAAACCAACAATCAGCATCCCATGATGGGGACCAGCATGCAAAACATACCTTATGCTGGTGACCAGCAATGCTGGGTTCATAGGTCTAAATCTTCTCTGTCCAATCAGTTTACACCTTCCACAGACTTTTTGCTCCCCTCTCACATATCCCAAGAAACCTGTATGATTTTCATCCCATGGAACACGAGTGTTATCAAAATTAAAGTGCATGGTGAATGATCACTGGCTGTCAAATTCAGCTGCAGTTTTGCTCGTTTTCATTTTGTGATTTGAACTCAAGTTCCCTTGCAATAAAAACTGTACGGCTGCACTATTACATCACTCACACACATGCACTGAAGCACTATTGACACTAACCATCTTAAAGAGCACCTATTCTGCTCTTCTCCGTGTTTATCTTTCTTTAGTGTGTAATGTTGATTGAGCATGAAAAACCTCTGCAAAGTTCCAAAGTCCTTCCAGCGGGAGTTATTCTCTATATCAGTGTCACTGTTACTCCCTGAAATGGCTCCAATTTATTCAAGCATAAAAACTTGTTCTAGTAGAGCCCAAAAACAACATCAAGACTTTGTAAAATGACATAATAGCACCTCTTTAAAACGATTGTCTAAGACTTCTTATAGTAATGACCAGTGAATTAATAACTGCACGACAGCAGGTCGATTTTGGACACTAACCACTCTTTTACTCTTGTAGTACAGCATGGATAAACTGAATTGTTTCCTTCTGCACATGGCCAGGGTTTGATGTTTGTTTCTAAAGCAAAGCATCTGCTCATGTCTAAACTCTACCTCTGAATGAGTGTCTTTGCTTCTTCCTCTTGTTTCTTGCAGTCTCAGCACAAATGCATTGTGATCTTTGCGCTGGTGTGCTGCTGTGCTGTCCTGATAGCATTAATATTCTCTGCTGTAGATGTGTGGGGCGATGATGAGGACGGCATCACTGAAGAAACGTGTAACCACACCTGCCGGTAAGCAAAACTCACCCCTCGGACCTGACAAATGACAACAAGTCTGGCTAAATAGTCTGAAAAAGTGGATCGGATGCATTTAATCTAAGGCCACTTTTACACTGACCATCTTCTTTTAAAAGTGACCCATATCTGATATCTGCATGTACATTATACACTTGGCGAAACAACCCGAGGTAGATAAAAAGGCGCGATTTGCAATGGACACAGATGAAATGATAATACAAGCTTTTGTTTTCCGCACATCAACAGTCAGAAAAACATTGGGTTGAGCCTTTGTCCTCCATTGCACCATTGAAAAGAGTCATATGATCGCGGTTGGTTGACATCATTTGTCACCATCGCTTTTTTTATGACTCACATTGACAGGAATATCCGATCTTGCCACTTATATGGCAGATGCAATGCACATATCTGATTCATATCAGATTTATTTCCACATAAAAAAAAATTAGTCCTGAAACCCATCTGAGAATATCAGAATCCATGTGCTTTTTTTCCAGCTTACACGTTCGTGGGTCATATCTGATCTGTGCCACATGGGAGGAAAACAAATGCAGCTTAAGAGTCATTTTGCATAACCTAATTATGATCCTTATACTGATGCACAATGAAATGTATATCAGGAGAGTGTCTTTATGAGGTTATTTTGAGTTTCAGCACTGAGAGACTTGTAATTAAAGTGACTTTAATTTTTTTTTTTTTGAAGATAGGGTTAGCATTTTTGCCAAAATATTCCTAAAAAGTAGGATTTGTTGCACTGCAAATCTCATCCAATATCCCAGATTCAGCCATGCATACTGTAAGATGTGGTTTTATATAAGCACAACATGATGAATATGAATCACAAATAAAGTCTTTAATATATAATCCACAGAGCAAACACAGATGAAGGCAGGTAAATCGTAACAAAACATTGATGAGACCAGACAACTCACTAATGAAACAGTGAAAGTTACACAGGGAACAAACAAATGGAACTAATTAGGCCACAGCTGAGCAGAGTGACTAATCTAATGAGTAACCATAGTAACTAATGAGGAACTCAGGCAGGCAGGAAAACAGCAATGACAGAAAACAAACTCAAAACTCAACGTAGATCTGGTCTCCCTTTATGCCCAGTGATCTTTAATGTCACGCGCAGGGCTTCATTTGTGGAACTGGATCCAGCCTCATTTGGGGGAAACCCATCTCATACACCACTGACAGAGATCTATGTTATGACATATGTTCAGGAAAATTAAGTATAATAACGATAATGTTGTTAATAAGTGTATTAAAACAATTATTAAGAAGTGGAAGAAAAGCCACTACATGCTGTGTTTTGGGGATTTTTTTGTTTGTTTGTTTTTTTTTTAGATTTGACCACTATTCACATTTGCAACGCATAACAAGCAAGATATCATATAGAGAACATATATGAACTTCAATGCACTTCTGTTGTGTGGGAAGCGGTTTTCTGAAACTTATGCATGCAAGTAGATATTTTCACATCTGAGTTTTCTTTAAATCTCTGCATGCATAGCTGGCTTTTTCAAAGTTAGCATGATTATCAGGTATTACACATTATATCTTGAGTGTTATTTCTGTTGTTGGACACACTGTTGCTGAGAGGACACACAGAAGAACTGATGAATTATGGGGGTTTAAACGGCGGCTAAACACCTGCAACGGTCACTAAATGACTATAACTGGAGTTTAAACTTCTGAATTCTGTACAAATGTTAGTCAGACCTTTTGTTGGGCTTTATGCATAATGCCATGGTGTTTTACGTGCACAACCGGTCACAACACAGCATCAGTATGCGAAAAAAGCATTTTACACAAAACTTTTCAAAATATACTCATAAGTTCCGGTACCTTTCCCAACCTCCTGAGAATATGTGATCTGAACTTTTATTTAAAATGAAATTATTGTTTCCCTTTCACTTGAGCAAAATCATCCACAATGTCACTGAAGTCCAGCGTTCTCTTTAAATCTGTTATCATCTTGCACAGGGACACAAGACGCCTCTGTGTCATTTTTGTTTCCAGTTTGCTTTTAATACGTCCCAGTTTAGAAAACGGAAGATTTAGAAAGATGCACAGTTCAACATAAACTTCAGGAAAGAGAGACTGAAGAACAACATCAAAGACTGTCAAGTCAGCTTTATTTACAGTGTGGTGACTCCAGAAGTTGTGCTGTGGTCAGCAAATTCACATCATTCTTCTGAAATTTCAAACGGACTGCGACTAAGGGAAAACTTCACTTTTCTTTTGCATGTCTCTTCTGCTCTAGCTTGTGTAATAATCTAATGCAGACATAAAACTTGGCCTTGTGAACTGCAGATCACTGGTGTTCCTCACTCGTAAGTCACTTTTGAGAAAAGTCTCAGTTAAATGACTGTATGTAAATGTAGTGGTGTGAAACACGTGCACCGGCTAGACTGTATGATGGACTCTTCACATTGTTGATTCTCAGTGAAAATCTTATACGGAAGATCTTATAAAGGGACAAAAGAAAGAGCGTGAGTCTTTGGAAGGGACAGTAGGTGATGATCACAACACAAGATGGTGGTCAAGAATGACAGTGAATCAGTGCTCTTTCAGCTGCGGTGAGGATCATCCTAAACCACCAGTCTGAAAGTGAATATAATTAGGGCCAGATTTGCTAACAGCTTGTGTCAGTGCAAACCCATGAAAAATGAAAAAGCATGAAACATTAGCGATGAAAAGGCTTGGTCAGTTACTTTTGCAGATGAGGTCGTTGCACATGCATTTGTCCGTTTCAGATGCTAAATTTATGGGAGGAGAGTATTTAAATGAATCATGCAGCATGAGTTACAGCGCTAGTCAGTTTACTGGCATTTGCAACATTATTCAGCACAAGAAAAGCATGTCTTAAACCATTTTGCACTTGACATGCTTCAATAGTTGCTGTAGGATGAGGAACCGCAGGGAACAGGTAGAAGATGTTATCCAATTGTTTGTCAAGCCATGTTATTTTTAATGTGCTACGCCTGTGTTGTTAGTAGATTACCTGCACCTGTTTATCAGCGGCTCTGCTTGTTTGCGACTCTATGCTAATTTGCACTGCTCTTGGTAGATTATGTTGGTCATTATGGAAATGAGCTGCTGTGTCTGGGTTAGGGAGCTGCACTGTCCGGCAAAGTTTATTTCCAGCCTGCTTCATCACACCTGCCTGCCGATCCTGAAGAGCTAATTTAGCTGGTTTGCATGTGTTCGATTAGGATTGGAGCTGAACTCTGCTGTGGGTCTCAGGAGCCTTAGCGTCATGGGTCTGAAGCATAGACTGCGGAAATTTTTCGATTGCGTCATTCGGAGCCCGAGTCTACGCAGTAGTGAACCTGAGGTGGAGCACAGCTGTCAATCATGACAATACACCATGTTTTTATAGCATCAAATAACTAACTAAAGACAAACTTATTTGGAAAAACGAACACTTGAACATGCATCTATGTGATAAGAACTACTACCTGAAACATCTTTGGAAAAAAAATTATTTGAAGTGTAATAGGATGTTTTAGTTTTTGCTCGCATCCCATTCGGTTACACGAAGAGGGCGGTCTTTATACTGCAGCCAGCCACCAGGGGGCGATGGAAATGCGTTGGCTTCACTTTTCAGGACGCGTGCGGCACACTTGGTCTGAAGTCATAACTTTGTAAATTCATGAAAGCAGTCTAGTTTGCCTGTATTTGCTGTTAAAGTTGTCATTGATGCACCACTAGGGGCACCAAACGAAATCACGGACATATTATTAACAGCTGATGTATTTCAAAAAAGGCCTGAGATTGTGAGCTATACTCATCCTTTTTAACTTGTGTGGTCTTAATTATAAGGGTTTGTAAAGATGTGATTTAGAGAGAGTATTGATTCTGAGCTATTTAGTGTTGGACAGGGTGCAGGTAATGTGACCTTTTAAGATATTCTGTTACACAGACTCAATATACTGTAACAGGATAGGAACCGTGATCATATCTACATGATTTAGCAGCAGAAAAGACATTAGCAGAGGCTTCTCCTCATCTGAGGACCCTTCCAGTACGAGATAGAAGTCAAACCCCTCTGGAGTCACTAATGATGCTTTAAGTGTTGGAGTGATGTGGTAATGCACAAGAGACCGCAGTAAATCTCCTTTCCTGAAGTGAACCTGGGACCTTGAACAGTCAACATGCTTAACCACCAGACCACCACAACTCTCCTGTGAATTCTGCTCGTTCTGTTTGCATTAGCATCTATTCTCTGCAATTACTTTGCATTTTGGAAAGATTTGGATAACATTGTGCATTGTTTTTTTTCTGAAATTGACAGCCATGGTCATGAGTTTTACATGAACTTGATTTCATTAAGGAGGGGAATCTGTAATTCAGTTCTATAGTACCTTTTAATAAACGAATTCATGTAACCATTGTGCCTTAAATTTGATTCAAATCAGATTTTAATTTAGAGATCGAAACATTAGGAGGACATGTTGACTTTACAGGGGCTCCACCTTTCCAAGGATCTCCTACCGGATTTTGCCTAATAAGGAAAGACGCAACTGATTTCTTCGCTTCTCAAGCCCACGTACGTGACCTGGGCACTTGCTTAAGGCAATGCTGGCAAGCCACCATAATACATACAGTTATGTATGTATGGGTGTATTCATTATCATTGTTCACTCTGTTACTGTATCATTGCACTTATTTCCATTAGTGTACAGTATATGCCAACCTCTGTTGTGTTTGTAGGCCTGCTGTGTCTTGTCATCAAGGTGTTTTGTTTCTCATATTGATCTGTGTATTCCATGTCTTTGTGATCTGACTGTCTGTTGCAGCCAGATAAAGATTTATTGTGCTGAATCACTGTCAGGATGATAAATAAACACGTGACTTTGTAATCTAGTAAAATCCTAGGAGGTGTTGCAATGAAATTTTGTACACATAGTGGCAATCCATTATCCACACCTGTCTGACGGGTCCAAACGCTCCTTCAGATCCCAAAAGCAAACATGTTCCTGATTCAAATTCCGTCAGTTGTCAAGTTGTGATAATACTGTTTCCGGGTCCAAACCTCCAAATGAGAATACTAGAATACTAGTATTCTCATTTGGAGGTTTGGACCCGGAAACAGTATTATCACAACTTGACATTATAGCACACACCCACATAACCCTGTGCAAAATAAAATAACAAAAACATCTGACAAATATTAGCACGTATTGTTGCAAATCTCCATACCTGGGCAAACGTCTACATCTCATAATCAGAGGGAAAGTTACGCAGTACTACAATATGCCTTCAGCTGAATGTCGATTCTCTTGCGTTCTCAGTTTTGTGCTTGTGGAGAACATTCCAGAAGATCTGTCCATCCCATACAAGGACACAGTTCCACTGACCGCTGGCCTTCATGAGCTGCTGGATCGAGCGCGTCGATCCGTCGAGATTGTGTCACCGTGGTGGGCACTGAACTCCACCAAGTCTGAATCAGATCTTCCTCAGGCCAAACAGGTAACAATCAACATACTGCAACTGATTACGTCTATGAACTTTCTTGGTGATGCAGATAATTGTACATGTAGAACATTGAGTTTCTCCTAAAGAGAGTTGGATTAGTCCCAACATGACCTGATTTAAATGTAGCTGTTTCTTCTGTCATCCTCAGGGTCAGATCTTATTCCGTCAGTTGATGAGTTTGCGGTCTCGGTCGGTCAGTTTGAGAGTGGCCAGTGGACTGACTGATTCCTCAGAACTCAAGGCACTCGCTCAGAGTGGTTCGTATATGCTGTTATTTGGCATCCACTGTGTAGCAAAACAATCTCGTAAGACTCTCTGTGTTTGGACCCAAGAGGCAAAGGCACAAGAATTTGATTAATTTAATTCTGTCATGACACCTCTCAGGAGATTGGTATGGTAAGAGAAATTGGCAAATGAGACCTATCAGCCTGCGCCATCTAGAGTTTCGTGCCAGAACTAGGTAATAACTCTACATGAATAGGAAACACTCTTAATTAGTAAACCTACAATCAAGTCCAAAGGACATAAAAAACTGCAAAGGAACCAAGAGAAATTTAATAGAGGAACAAAAGTGAGTACCAATTGTTTTGGAGTCCGCTTCCGGTGTTTCCACATCTCAAAATCCTGCTCAGATTCTCTCTGGCCCTCATCTACTCAAGATAGACAAGTCAAACATCAGAGGAGACACTTGAGGTTTTGGGGAATAACTGGAATCTTAGGAATAGACCCCAGGGACTTGAGGAAGAGGGCATCGACGGGGAGTCTGGAGGGCAGGAGAGTCAGGAAGATCATTGGAGTCTCGGTAGCACTCAAGGAATCAAAGTGGAGTCATGACATCAAGTTCTAATGATAAATGGCTTCCCAACCTTTCTAGATGGGAGTATGACAAGGCAGGGGAGAAGAGTGTGTACTGAAAGGCCAAGATGCCAAGGTGTAAATGGCATCTAAATGCCTTTAGATTGAAGACTGTCATCTTTGAGCTAAGTGACCAGTAGACATAAAAGATCCCACCAAGGTTGCTCAGTTGTACTGGGCTCGTAACATATTTTGAGTGTGGGCACCGTCGTACTGAGGAGGAGATCAAGGAGGACATTGTCTAAGGATGGTTGTGGAGATTCAGAATCACGTTACAAGTTTCCTTCTTGTGCAACATTTCAAAGAGGTCAAAGAAACTGAAAGGTGCTAATGGAAGCCCAAAGCGGCACTAGATGTGATCGGTTATTTGACTAGGATCACGATGTGACAGAGAAATTGGTTTATTTGAATAATTGGAATGGGAAACCAGGACAAATTGAGCCAAGGTACCTTGGGACTGGGGGAAAGAACCACATTTACCTCCTTCAATGTAACAAAGGCTTCGGTTGAGTGAGAAGCAGTGCTGTTGGTTTGAACGCTAAACATTCAAAAGTGAGCAACAAGGTATGAGGGATCATAGTGTACACGGACTAAAAGTGCTCTAGTTGTCAGTCTATGAGTGCGGTGAGGTTAGCAAATGAAAAGCTGAAACCACAGCAGGAACAGGAACCAGAACATCAGCTGGTGAAACAGGCTCAGGAAGAACTGGAAGTGTATGAATCAAATTGAGATGGAAAGATGGGTCATATCAGCCGCATTGAAACACTCCACTGAAAACTTGCAGACCTGCTGGATGTCTGTCACATGACTGTTCTCTTCTGGGTCTGTGCATTTGATTGGTCTGTAATACTTGTGCATTTTGCCAGGTTCAATATAACTATGTGACTATTGGGTCTATGACAATTTTTGGGCTTATCCAATAAATAATTCAAAAATGCATTAAAAGTCATTAACTGTTTAGTCATGAAATAGTCAGTATTTTGTGTCATGTGATTCATTCAGGTCATGAAATTAGGCAGGTTACACTACGTTTATGACTCGCAGCCGTGAAATGAACACCTTGTGTGAAAAATCTGAGAACGATCGCTATTGGTTATTCAACAGAGTGACTGTTTGTTCATTGACCAATCAGGTGCAGACGTGCGGTACCTGAACATGACAGCCCTCACTAGAGGCCAGCTGAACTCCTCCTTCTGGGTGGTGGACAGGAAGCACGTGTACGTGGGCAGTGCCATCATGGACTGGAGGTCACTCTCTACGGTAATAAATGTACCTGTGTTTATCTGGACACCAATAGTCTGGATATTAAAGGGGTGGTTCACTTTTTTTTCTAGGCTTGATTGTGTTTGTGGTGCGCAGTTTAACACGTTAGCTGGTTAGCTGGCCTTGTGTATTGTGATTCGCTATCTGGAATACGTTGTCACGATTCACGTTGTCCGGAAACGCCACGCCCCTTACCATTACAGGCAAACGTCACATGTGCTTCCAGTCTTTGCTTCGGTGGAAATGTAAATAATGGCATCAATATTGCCGTATCAAGCCTGAATCAGACCCAGATAGCAGTAATGATGAAGAGGGTCAAGCAGAACCTCTGCAAGCACGGCTTTTAATGGACGTTTATGAATGTTAAGTATTTGTATTTGTGTCAAAGTGTTTAGATATGCTGTCACTTGTAAATGTTACTGCTGCCCCATAGTGTTCTGATTAAAGCTTTACTGTAGCTGAATACATGACTGAGCAGTAGCATTTTTTAAAGGTATTGTTTAATTTATAGCATGAACGAGCATGTGGGTAAACACAACATAAAAGCTGCAATGAAACAATGCTGTACACTGATGACAGAAACGCCAACAGAAGTTCGCTGGTGTGATTACATATTACATAAGTATGAAATAGAATTTAGCTAATTTTAAAAGAAAATATCTCAGTTTGCATTGCACTTTTAGCGCTGTAACTTTGCAGATGTTGTTTATGCTCAAGCAGCAACATTACACACTAAGTAAAGTTTAAAAAAAAGTCGCAATGAACCACCCCTTTAAAGCAATATAAACCTGAATAAGGCCTTTGTTTTGATGTTGAATATTGTTGAAAACGGCATTATGCTGTAACTGGAACATAACCCTGTTTTGCACCATAATGGACTACTTGCACAACTACTTCTACAGTGTTCAGCGCACCAACATACACGAGAACGCAGATTATTACAACATTTTATGGCTGCCAATTCATAAAAACAATGTATCATGTTCTCTGCGTTAACATGAATTATCTTGAACCTCCTGAAATGTTCCTAGAAATATATGTTATATATGTGCTATAGTCTGCAAGAAGATTTAAAAATCTGGACAAAAATCTGGACTGAAAATAAATGAGATGTACTATTTCAAAACAAAAGTGTGTCACGAAGCTGAACTGTACAGCTCTGTCTCTGCTGACGGTGGTATGAATGTTAGTTAATATTAAAAAAACAAACTTTGCCTTAGTTTCAATGACTATTGTTACATTTGCCTTTTATATCACCCTCAGCAGGGTAGTAAGTAGCATTAAAGGGTTAGTTCACCCAAAAATGAAAATTCATTAATCACTCACACTCATGTCGTTCCACACCCATAAGACCTTCGTTCATCTTCAGAACACAAATTAAGATATTTTTGATGAAGTCTGAGAGCTTTCTGACCCCCCATTGGGAGCAATGCAATTTACGCACTCAAGGTCCAGAACAATAGGAAAGACATTATTAAAGTAATCCATGTGACTCCAGTGGTTTAACCTCAATTTAATGAAGCGAACGAAGGTCTTACGTGTGTGGAACCACATGGGGGAGAATAATTAATGACAGAATTTATATTTTTGGGTGAACTAACCTTTTAAAAACTAGTACGTTTTTTGAATTCACTCCACTTCTACATGTTGCTTTACTAAGTTTATTTAGTCCACTTGATTATTATGTTGGCTTGACAAGCTTCTTCTTCTTCTTCTTCTGAGCCATCAGTATCTCGTCCTAGAGCTTTAAAGCTACAACCACCAAACTCAGCTCAGACCTTCAGACGGTTCTGACTCGGGCTGCTGTATTTTTTCTAACTAATCCGACTTACAATTTTCATTAAATGGACGATCAAAGCTATGAAAAGTCCCATGGACTTTCATTGGGGGTCAAAAATATTATACAATAGAGTATTTAAGCTTCATTCACTAATATCTATTACTATAGCAAAGCCTAGAAACTAGATAAGGACATGCTAACAACATGCTAAAAACATGCTAGCAACATGCTAATTCATGTTAGCAATCTGATAAGTAGTAATTTTATTAAATGTTATTTTAACACAAGCCATTAAAACATAGATTACGCCTAGTCGTCATGCAACATCAGCTAACACTGGTGAGACATCAATATTGCTCATCAGAAAAATATAAATCCATGCGTTTTTCTTGCATTGCACATTACGACAGTGACAGTCTGCCAGTGTAGCGATGCTGAGATAAAATTATTCAAGTGGAGGTGACGTATTTCCTGTTCAAGAGTGGAGCTCCACTCGCCCATCCACCCTCCTCTTTTTAAAGTGAAAACGAGGCCGCTGCCATCTTAGCAGCGCATCACAGCGCGTCGCTCCCGGATAACTGAAAAGTTGAGGTGCCATTGCCACTGTAGTAAATCTGACGAACAAAACTTTTAGCCAATGCCACGATCTAACAAAGTGTGTTCTGTTTATCTTCCGCATGTGTGCACATGTACACAGACGCACATCTGTCTCGACCATTAACCGCACAGCAAGCCATATTATTTGACAATTGTATAAAATAATCCAGAAAAAAGCACAAACACGGCAGAGATGCCAAGTTCAGCGGCTGGAATTAGCTGAGGTAATGTGACAGCTCACAGACAGCAGCGGCAATCCACCTGTCACTCAAGTGGCCACACCCTTAATAATGCAGAAATGAAAGGCTTAATATAATTTAAACGGATGAGTTATTAAAAAATTGGGGGAGGTTGCCGCTTGGTTAAATCATGCTAACAACATGCTAAATAATGCTAGCAATGTGTTAAAACATGCTATCAATGTAGTAAGTCATGTTAGCAACATGCTAATTAATGCTAGCAATGTGCTAAAACATGCTAGCAATGTACTAAGTCATGTTAGCAACAAGCTAATTCATGCTAGCAGTGGGTTAAATCATGTTAACAATGAGTTAAATCATAGCAACATCATTAGCAACATGTTAAATAATGCTAGTAATATGCTAAAACATACTAGCAATGTGGCTAACACACGCTAGCAATGTGCTAAATCATGTAAGCAACATGCTAAATCATGTTAGCAACATGCTAATTAATGCTAACAATTTATTAAAAACAGCTACAAAATGTAAAACAATGCTATACACATGTTAAGACTAGGGCTGTGACGGTCAGCATGACGGTCATTCATGTTTATTTCGTTCTGTAAAGAGGAAAGGATGATCGCGTTCACTCACGATCTGTTCAAGATGAAAACTAAAAAGTGTCTTTGTTCAACTTTCTTTTCATAGTATAAATAAATGCATAGCCTAGGCCTATTTACTTATCCTGTAAATTCGTGAATAAAAATGAAAATGTGGACGAAATCATAAGCTATTAAATGTCTTATTAAAATATAAAAATTAAAATGACGGGTAATAATTGATTATGACGGATTTTTTACTGTCCATCAAGAGTGCGAAAGTCTAACGCAACCTCTGATATATTCAATTCAATTCAATTCACATTTATTTGTATAACGCTTTTCACAATACATATCGTTTCAAAGAAGCTTTACAGAGAGTGCATGTCAACATTACAATTTAGAGAATGCAGTTAGCTAATAATTTAATAATTTAGGCAATTTATTTACAGTCACTGTTAGCAGTTTAACTGAAGGTAGAAGCAATGAGCTCCTGGAAATAATGAATTACATATTAACAATAATGGGAATGTGCGTGTTGATCCAGATGTTGCGTCTTCTGAAGTCCTCGCAGGAGTTGGCGCCGTCTCTTCACAGGTGTTGGTCATCTGAGGTCTTCTTAAGAGGCTGGATCCAAACTGAAGCTGATGTACTCTCTAGTCAACGGAAAAACGGAAAAGCAAATGGAGAATAATAAGCGTAGCTGCTGTTCATGACATTAAGCAAAGATAGTCATGTGCAGTTGATATGATATGAGGTGCATTATGTGAATGCTTGGCTAAAGAGATGCATCTTTAATCTAGATTTAAACTGGGAGATTGAGTCTGAGCCCCGAACATTATCAGGAAGGCTATTCCAGAGTTTAGGAGCCAAATGTGAAAACGCTCTCCCTCCTTTAGAGGACTTAGCTATCCTAGGTACAACCAGAAGTCCAGAGTTTTGTGATCTTAAAGAGCGTGAAGGATTGTAGGGCGATAGAAGATCGGAGCTAAACCATTTAGAGCCTTATAGGTCATTAGCAATACTTTATAATCGATACGGAACTTAAAAGGTAACCAGTGTAGAGATGATAAAATTGGTGTTATATGATCATATATATATATATAAAACCAACCAACCCTGCCACTGCAACACCGGCGGTTGTTGGTGATTTACCACAGCGGTAGTATAAAATTGCCACCGTCACAGCTCTAGTTAAGACATGCTAACAATATGATAAAACATGCTAGCAACCTACTAAAACATGCTAACAACATGCTAATTCATGTTAGCAAGATGCTAATTCATTTTAACATGTTAAAACGTGCTAACATGCTAATTTATGCTGACAACATGTTAATTCATGCTAACAACTTATAAAAATGTAAAACAATGCTAGACGCTGTAACGTTTGAGTTGTGTTTTGTTCTTGTTTTGAGTTTGCTCTGAGTAAGTGTTTCTGTTCATTGTTTGAGTTCTAAGCTTTCTTGTTTTGTTAATTAGTCCTGTATTCCTCTGTTCTCCCCCTGTTGGTCTCTATGGTTACTGATTGAGTTATGGTCAGGTGTGTCTAGTTAATTAGTTCCTTTGTTTGTTGAGCGTATTTAAGCCCTGTGTTTGTTCGGCTCTGTTGCATAAACGTCGTTGTTTTTGTTCTGTTCCTGCCTGCTTCTTAAGTCCGTTTTGGAGTTTATTTAATAAATGTACTGCTGCACTTAGATCCGGCATCCTCTTCTTTGATTTCAACCACGTGTGACAGACGCATGTTAAGACATGCTAACAATATGATAAAGCATGCTAGGAAGCTTATAAAACTTTCAGACAAGGCCTTGACAAGCCAACATAAAAGTTTGTCCCAGTGAACTTTACTGTCTAGTTTGTATGTTGGAGTTGTGTAATATGTCATGTTTTTCATCATGTTTAGTGAAATTTCAGTGGTCTGGAGAGTGAGGTGACGTGTTATTTTTACAGACGAAGGAGTTTGGCATCATCGTTCATGACTGCAGCTGTCTGGCGTTGGACCTGCACCGGATATTCAGCCTGTACTGTCAACTGCAACATAAAGACTTTCTGCCCTCAGTATGGTCCAAGAGACTATACGCACTGTATAACAGAGACAAGAACCTGACGCTGCTTCTGAACGACACTAAAGCAGAAGCATACATTTCTGTGAGTTGAGTTAGAGGTGTTTCGATTTTTCATTTCTAGTGGAAGCCAGAAAAAGTCCCAGTACACAGACATGATCCTTCATTTGATTAGCTTCACTGTAATGATGTTTTATCTGTTTGTTACTACAGGCACCCTGCAGTATAAATAGAGCGGAGAGAGACTGGGTTAAAAAAGCAAGATTAATGATGTTTGTTTTCTGCACTGTTTATGGAAGAGAGATTTGCTATTACAGATTTACAGATACAGGTCTCCATTGATTGAAGGTTGCATCGCCTTTAATATCCTGTTCAATCAACGAAGTCCTCGAAGAAAATGAACAAGAAGTGTTTATCATCCACTGCAGCTTCTGCTACTGCTTTACTCTTGATCAAATCCCTCACTGTGACGTGTGATATATTACAAAGGAGAGAATGATAAATCATAGCTGCTGTCCTGGTCATGAACTGAACACACTGTGAATAAACACGGCAGTGTTCGCGTGTTTGGTGGCGATTCTGTAACCTTGAGCTTTAGCCCAGTGTTGATCCTGAGCAGTTTAGAGATTTTTCTAACCTCACTGTATGTAAATAACTGCAAATATTAGGACTGAATAAAGTCGACTACATTGAGTTAAAGGAGAAATAGATCCTTAAAACCGTAAGTCATGATTTATGTTTGTTTTTTCCCTACCATCGTTTGTTGTGCTAGACTTCTCCAGATGTTTTCTGCCCAAAACACCGGACGAAAGACACCGAGGCCATTAAAAGAGTCATTCAGGAGGCCGAGACATTTATCTACATCTCCATATCTGACTATTTACCAATGATGAACCGCAGCCAACCCAAGTGAGTCCTGTTAAACAATGGCTGACCAGCACTTCCGCTATAATATAATGAAACGTTTGTGACATAAATAAGCCACAGCTACTGTTGAATGAGCATGCAGGAAGAAGAAGCTTTTTTTGGATCAGATTGGATTTCATTTGTACCATCATTCATGGCAGTATGTACTTTCACAGGTACTGGTCACTCATTGACAACATGCTCCGAGAAGCCTTGATTCTGAGCAGAAACATCAGAGTTCGTCTGTTAGTAAGCTGCGGCGAACAGACTGAGCCGCTGACGCTGAACTTCCTCTGGTCTCTGAAAGCACTGTGTATAGATTCGCTCAACTGCTCACTGGAGGTGGTGAGTGTGCATTCATCACAGATTACCAGAGATTTACATGGCAAAGGCTTGCTTAATTTATTATGAAATCAAACTAATCTAATCTTCAAAGCTGATAGGATTCTGTGCTGATGTGACAGTCCAACAGCACTGGGACGTCACTGTTTGTTAGGGTAATCTCAGTTTTTGACTGTTATGTGATTAAAGTCGAGTTGATGTCGACTAATTGCTGTCATTAGTAAAAACACAAAAGATGGGAATGCTTTGCCACATGCCCCAATTTGCAACTAGAGGCTAAAGCTTGTGAACTTGTTTTGAGAAGCTTGAACCTCGAGCCGAGAACGCTGCCCACAAGCCTATTGCTCCTAAAACAGCTAATTTTCTTCAGTTTTTTATGGGTTTTTATATATCTCTCACAGATTTCTGCTCGTTCTAAATCAGATACAGATAAAGCAGCACAGTATGATTACATTTATTTGAATGCATTAGTGAGAGAGCGATTGCATGAGTGAAGTGACTGTGCAGTTGTATCTCTACTAGTGAAGCTGTGGGTTTTAATACAAAAACAAAGGAATATATGCTGGCACTTTTAAATTTATAAGCTATTGTTTTTCTGCGCTCCTGAATGTTTCTGTGTGCACAATCTGCACGTGATGTGCGATCTACTGTCTGTATGCGTGTGCGTGTTACAATGTAGCAGCACATTAGTATGGAACGACGATTAACTTACCTGAACAATAAACTGATTAAAACATGCATTCACCGATCAATATTGAGCATCCAGATGGTATAAACAAACATAACTTGTGGAGTGCTCTCGGAGTATGCATTAATTTGTCATTTTAACTGATGGAAAATGAGCGTAAAAGTGGACTTAAAAGATTTCTTATCCTATGGCTCCCTCTAAAAGACAGCATTAGTATTACAACCAGTATAAATCTATGGGATTTTTTTTTTTTGGAGTTTTGATTGTAACTTATACGAATACCGTTAATTCTGATCATTTAAAAAAGATATAGCACACTAAGTCAGAACAGTATGAAGGTCTTCTGCAAGGCATCCATGTTGTTAGTATCAAAATCATATGATCAGCGACTAGTGTCAAGCTTAAAGGATTAGTTCAGTTTAAAATGAAAATGAGCCCAAGCTTTACTCACCCTCAAACCGTCCTAGGTGTTTATGACTTTCTTGTTTCTGATGAACACAATCTGAGAAATATTAATAAATATCCTGACGCATCCGAGCTTTATAATGGCAGTGAACGGGATCAAGGAGTATGAGCTAAAGAAAGTGTCTCCATCCACATCCATCCGATGCGTTTGTGTAAAAAAAAAAATATATCCATATTTAAACAAGTTATGAAGTAAAATATCTAGCTTCCGCCAGGCCGCCTTCCGTATTCAAGTTACGAAGAAAGTGTAAACTGGCGTCACGTTAGTTACACTTTTTCCGTAAGTTTAATGGGGAAGGTGTGGGACGTAGCGTAAGCTTTGTGAACTGGAAGAGTTTCACACTTTCTTCGTAATTTGAAAATGTGTCAGGATATTTATTAATATTTCTCTGATTGTGTTCATCAGAAAGAAGAAAGTCATAAACACCTAGGACGGCTTGAGGGCGAGTAAAGCTTGGGCTCATTTTCATTTTAAACTGAACTAATCCTTTAAAACGTCATGGCAGAGCATTAAAGTCGAATAGTCTGTGCAACGTATCGCCTGACTTTGTTCCAGACAGACTGCATGGAGAGGGCAGGGACTCATTCTGCATGTTACATCATCATGCCAGTAGGTGGCGACAAGTGACTGTCTTTATGATTGAGTCATTAAATCAAACAGTTTACCATTGACCACTGGTGCAGGGGTGCTAGGTTTGCTACTCAAAACTAGCCCGATCGCGTTTCGGAGGGTTCCCTTGGTAAAAATCACATGGTAAAATCTGCTTTTTGCCATAAAATTCTAATTCCAAGGGAAAAATATCATGTTATTTGGGGTCGCTTCAACCCGCAGACATGAAAAACAACCCGCAGCAACAGTATTAAACAGTATTCGGCTGGAAAACCGCAGACTTGGCAACGCTGCGCTGGGGTGCGTCTCAATCGGTTAATTCAACTTCCGTTAAGGGAACATCGTGAGTGTCGATGCACTCTGGTTTTCACTGTGCATTGTGGGACTTTTTAGGGAGCGAACGTTTCAGTGCACTGGTGCGATCAGTGACCTGACTACTGAACTAGGGAGCTGATTGAGACGCACCCTAAGATATAAAGGTGCCGCAATGCAGTGGAAGTTTATTTGAGCAGAATTATGATTTGCTATGGCCAGATACAACATTCATCAACCTAATACACGGATCATACTGAATTATCAAGTGTTGTTTCATAAGCAATAAACGACCGCTCTGGCAGGACTCCTGTCACTCGTACTGAGTACTAAACTGAAAACACGTGTGCTGTTGTTGTTCTTGTAGAAGTTCTTCATTCCCCGGGAGCAGAGCGATGGACGTCTCTACAGAATCAACCACAGCAGATTCATGGTAACAGACAGCTCTGTGTATCTAGGTGAGAACATGTGATAATGTCACATTTATTGAATTGACAAAACGGGGAAACGGTTGTTTATCACTTCACCCATGTGTCTGGGCTCTTAGGGAATTCAAATTGGGTGGGCAACGAGTTGGTCTTCAACGCGGGTGTCGGTGTGGTGATCAGACAGCGTCTGCAGGAGAACAACACCGCCTCTGTGGTTGAACGGATGAAAGCGGTCTTCGAAAGAGACTGGCATTCGCACTACACTAAAACTCTAGATCCAAACAGCATCCCAGCATGCAGCATGAATACAGTCAAAGAAAACATCCGTGTTTGAAAATGACGTGCAAAACATACTTTTCAATGTATATTTGTTGGCTGTTTCTTTTCCTTTGTACCATGCACTTTGAGTTCGACAAAGCAAGGCATGCTATCAGAACAGTTTTTGTATGGTAATATCTATTTCACTGTACTGTTTGGCCATTTTTTCCACCTTGTATGAAGATGCATTTTAGCGATGCGATCACAAGTGTCCTGATCAGACTCACAGCTGCTATCTGTCCTTCTCATTGGCCTCTTTCCTTTATCACTTGGAAGATGTGACGTGGGTTTAGTCCGTTAGATCGTATTTAATCATCTTAATGCCAGGTGGAAACAGGCCCTTTGTTTTGAGATGTTTGTCTCTGAGGAAGTGTTGAGACTTTTACTCTGAAAACTGTTTCTACCTTTAACTATTAAAAATGTTTTATCACTTTGTAGCATAAAAATCTACTATGCATTATCAAGTAGTGTATTTGAAATGATTACATTTTTAAAGGCAGGTTTACAAAATCTTTCTACAGATTTTCATATCACATCTTGTTTTTTTTTTTGTTTTTTTTAGCTGATTCAGAGTTTATGCAAGATCAATTTAAAGTGAAATACTATCAAAGCTTTATCATTTTCACATGCATGTTGAAACATTGGCAGTTGATTTATTTGCACTAGGGATGCACCGATCCGCCTTTTTCGCTTCTGATACCTGGGATTCAGTATACTGATCCGATATTCAAGTAATAATAACAAAAGTGCTAAATTACCTAGTAAACTGTATGCCTCACTGTGTGGAAGAAACTGGGATCCTTTTTTGTGTGCAAGGCATAGGGCTTGACTTAAACATTACTTTACTAACTTTGTAAAACAAATGAACAAACAGACACAAATGTAGTGAATTATTTATTAAATAATTGTGCATCAGTGCAACAACTGTAAATAAACCAACAGCTTCTCTAGCTCGGTAGACATTCAAAATAAACCCGCTTGACTCATGGCTTGTTTTTCATGAATGTTTGAGACATACATGACATAAACTAAATATATTTATATATAAATATAGGCTACACTATAAAATTAAAAGACATTTCTTTGAAATTTATAGCGGAGTTTTTTCAATGTGGCAGCAACATATGATAGATAGGACAGAACAAAAAATGCTATTAACAATCTTTCATTGTGCAAAAGTATTATAAAGGCTCTCATACAGAGCGGCACAAAGCGCTTATGCGCATCCCGTGTGCAGAATGATGCGCTTGAAGCATCATGGAGTCACAGCGCGCAGCATTGAAAAGTTCAAAGCACAAAGTGAAGATATATTGACGCGTATTGTATATTACCGGTATCGTTGTCTAAAGATGAAGTATAATAATAGAAACATTGATTCATGTTGGAGAGAGTTTCATTGTGTTGACTGTCGGAACCGAACGCGACACGCAGTTTAAATGCTGGATGGAGAATGACTGACAGGAGGGAGGCATTTACGCGAACTTTAATTTAAAGACTTAAATATTTATCTGTACCTCAAATTAAACTATGGAATGGCTTCAGAACACTTGGAATATAGTGCACGGCAACTTTATGGTGCTTTTTAATGTTTTTGTGCCTTTTGTGGAGCTTAACAATAACACAGAATAGAAGGTACACGCACAATATCGGATTTGGATCGGTCCCATCCGGCCGATACCCGATCCGGCAAAATGTCAGTATATCGGAGCCGATACCCGATCTGAGTATTGGATCAGTGCATCCCTAATTTGCACTTTGTATTTCAAGAACATCATGACTGTACTTCAGTGAACATGTATTTTCTTTTATATTTTGTGTTAGAAACAATAAAAGGAAATATTATATTAAAAATGCTTTTTCAGTATTATGATGTTTACAGCAACGTCTGATGTGCATTAGACGCTTCACAACAATAACTGTTCTAAGGCCTTTATTTATATCTTTTGCTTGAGTGTGAGATTTAAAGAGTTCCAAACATTCTTTTTTGCATATATTGAAGTTATTAAAGGCCCATTACTCACAGAAGTTATTTTTTGTTCTTCGCTTAGGCATTAAAAAAGATCGAAATACATTCATGTCTACTGTAAGGTAGAGCGTTCATGTTTTCACTCACGTCTGACCTTGACCGACTGAACAGAAGAAATGAACCAGAGAAGATTTACACCTCAAAAAGGCGGAGCCTCAGATTCACACCTAAAAGAAGGCAGAGCCTCAGATTTACACCTCAAAGAAGGCGGGGCCTCAGATTTACACCTCAAAGAAGGCGGGGCCTCAGATTCACACCTAAAAGAAGGCAGAGCCTCAGATTTACACCTCAAAGAAGGCGGGGCCTCAGATTTACACCTCAAAGAAGGCGGGGCCACAGATTTACACCTAAAAGAAGGCAGAGCCTCAGATTCACACCTCAAAAAGGCGGAGCCTCAGATTCACACCTAAAAGAATTTACACCTCAAAGAAGGCGGGGCCTCAGATTTACACCTCAAAGAAGGCGGGGCCACAGATTTACACCTAAAAGAAGGCAGAGCCTCAGATTTACACCTCAAAGAAGGCGGGGCCTCAGATTTACACCTCAAAGAAGGCGGAGCCTCAGATTTACACCTCAAAGAAGGCGGTGCCTCAGATTAACACCTCAAAGAAGGCGGAGCCTCATATTTACACCTCAAAGAAGGCGGTGCCTCATTTTTACACCTCAAAGAAGGCGGAGCCTCATATTTACACCTCATAGAAGGCGGAGCCTCATATTTACACCTCAAAGAAGGCGGTGCCTCATTTTTACACCTCATAGAAGGCGGGGCCTCAGATTTACACCTCAAAGAATTTACACCTCAAAGAAGGTGGAGCCTCATATTTACACCTCAAAGAAGGCGGAGCCTCAGATTTACACCTCAAAGAAGGCGGAGCCTCAGATTTACAACTCAAAGAATTTACACCTTAAAGAAGGCGGAGCCTCAGATTTACAACTCAAAGAATTTACACCTTAAAGAAGGCGGAGCCTCAGATTTACACCTCAAAGAAGGCGGAGCCTCAGATTTACACCTCAAAGAAGGCAGAGCCTCAGATTTACACCTCAAAGAAGGCGGAGCCTCATATTTACACCTCAAAGAAGGCGGGGCCTCATATTTACACCTCAAAGAAGGCGGAGCCTCAGATTTACAACTCAAAGAATTTACACCTTAAAGAAGGCGGAGCCTCAGATTTACACCTCAAAGAAGGCGGAGCCTCAGATTTACAACTCAAAGAATTTACACCTTAAAGAAGGCGGAGCCTCATATTTACACCTCAAAGAAGGCGGAGCCTCAGATTTACAACTCAAAGAATTTACACCTGAAAGAAGGCGGAGCCTCAGATTTACACCTCAAAGAAGGCGGAGCCTCAGATTTACAACTCAAAGAATTTACACCTTAAAGAAGGCGGAGCCTCATATTTACACCTCAAAGAAGGCGGGGCCTCAGATTTACACCTCAAAGAAGGCGGGGCCTCAGATTTACACCTCAAAGAAGGCGGGGCCTCAGATTTACACCTGATCAAAGTTGCCTGTGTTATTCTGGATAAAGCATTTTATTTATTTTAATTTGATTTGATAATTACACAACATTTTCATGGTTAAGTCACTATTGTTCAGTTCAGCACATTGAGTGGAACATTTTAATTCATAGAAATTTAAGATTTCATAGAAATCTAATTTAAGAAACGGCTCGATGTGACCTGCAGCAGGATCCAGATGTGGATGTGTGTTTATTTTTAAAAACAATAATAAAATTGAACAAAGAACAAAGTAAAGAATGTAAAGTGAGTCCTCAAACACGCGCCCATGAAGACTCATCAGTTCTGCACGAATCATATAAATTACATATTTCACATTGAATATTTTTGTGTTTTTTGCATTTGGCTCAACAACAAAAACATGCCGCCATGATGCTTCTGGACATTAAACGACTGTGATGAAACAGGTTACTTTATTTTTTAAAGTTATTTGGTTGATTTTTCATTTCCACCTCTTTCCCACTCGTTCTGGTTCTGATGAAGACTCTGTAGGACAGGGTTTGGAGGGCATGTGACCAGAGGACACTGGGGGTTTCTGGGACTTCTAGCTCATTTGTCACAGAGCTCAGATGTTGCCATTGTTCTTGTAGAAGATCTGAGCTGTGTGTCGTGGCATGTGTGTGTTGTGTTGTCAGAAGCATGTGCTGTTGTAAAGCTGAACGAACAGAAGGTTAAGACCTTAGTGACATATGACAGATGGAAATACTTGCGGTTCACGCAGAGAAGAAGCTGGAAGAACAAAGTGTGATCCACTCTTTACTGTGTAAAGAAATGGAATGAAACAGAATGAACCTTTGCTCTAGTTTTTTCTTCTCTATTGTGACTTATATACGAGTGAAACAGCTTCTCGAACAAGAACAAATGTAGGGCGGGGCTTGATTTTGTCTGTGGGGAGTTGATTAGATGGTTGTGGTTTGCTATTGGTGGATCTCCTGTGAGTGACAGGTTGCCCCGCCCTCGTCATCAGAGAAGAGAAGAGATGCTGCAAGAGGGAGGAGAAGATATTCTGATTCAAGATTACCATGAATTTAACACAATAATGATGTGCACCGATAAATCATTTATGATAAACACTGCAGTATTCATAAAAGGGGCATTCCTGGGATTCGGCAATATTTCATCCAGGATTTTATTAACTACATATAATTAATTTTCTAAATAGCCCACATCATCAAACCTCCAACAAATCATATTTCCCACCTCAGGCATTAAAAACCATTTATTATTTTAAGGTTTTTTTTTATTTAATTTAATTTAAACACCTTTTATTCTCAACCCCTTATAACGGACAAAATGGAATTGGTTTAAAAAGGATTTTACTCAAAACTTGTTATTAAAAAAAATCTACCTACTGCTCAAACAATTTAATAACTACAAATGTAACATTTATGATAATTTTCATATTTTTATGGGACTGACGTTAAAAATAGACAAAATTTGTCTATGGTCTCTTTATTTTTGTAAAAGAAAAAGTTCTCAATTTAGATGTTTAACAAAAACCACTATCTTATTGTGTTAGTCCTTAACATGTCAGGTGGAAATCAGCAATAAATGCCTTCATTTTTAACTCTCTTCCCTATTTTTTCCAAAATAATAGTTGAGAATAGTGTGACGGGGTTGAACACTGAGAGACTTTGAAACACTGTACATCTCATAATAACGAGACACTTTCTCATAATAATTACTTATTTTCTCATAATAATGAGAAACTTCTACGCATGCGCAAAGCAGTGGAGCAGAAGGGCGTAGCACGCTAGTGACATCCGCTGGCCAAATCTCAGCAAACATTCTGCAAAAGTGTAATCTATAATATCATTAAATAACATTATTGATAAATCATCAGTATATGAGATATAGTCTTTTATTCATTTGTAACATTCATTTGTATTTCTGTGTAACATGCAACACAAAATGGTGATGTTTGCTGTGTTCTCGCATTTACACGGCTTTGGCCAGGGCTCGTATTGAGGAAAAGTAGGTTGTAGCTCTTTGTCTACGTTACTGTGATCGGAAAGAGGTGTCATTTGTGTTTTTAAAAACGTTTAGCTCTGGAGTTATTGATCCAGGAAGTTCAAATATGTAAGTCTGTGACTATATTGCCAACTTACGAGTTACACACTGACCGTATTCTTTATGTGCTACTTAAGTCCAAGTCCAAAGTCAAACTCTATGAACCGCTCAGCGTACTGTACATATAGTGTAGGGCAGGCGATAAATGATCGCTTGGCCAGTGCCATAGATCTGTAACGCTACAGCGCTCTGGGTGATCACATCAACACACGCTCCGCCCGCCGGCGGTACTGGTGGTACGATGGAGCGCTAATTATATAAATGGAGTCATTTTTTATGTTTGTTCAAAAATCAGCCAAACTTGTAGACTCGAAAATGAAACTTAGTTAGAATTATCCGTTTGTAAATTATTCTAAAAAATGAAAGTTCGAAGCCAACTTTTCATTTGGTTCATTTTGATAGTGCGAAAAAGAACTGCAAAGCGTTACACGGGAGCTCAAATTTTCAACCCCGGAACAATGATGAGAAATATACAGATATGTGACGGGGTTGAGTTTTTTTGCTCAAAATGGCCACTGCTCCTCTTGTGGTGAAGGAGAAGGCAGCAATGAAACAAGTACATTTTGGAAAATTAATTGTATGTGATGGGGTTGAGTTGTTAAGCGTGACTGTCCCTCCCTGACTATAATACGCCTCAAAAATATGAATAAAAACTATTATACTACTTACCATCTTCACTGTTAAAGAGACCTGAATGATGTCATTTCTGGTAAATGATGTCACATATGGGTGGAGTCTAAGTTATTATAGGTGGAGAATGGTTGGAGTGAAGGGGTTCAGACTGAGAGATTGCTTTATAATCTTGTTTTTTATCAAATATCTTGCTTTTTTAAAGAACAATATTTTTCACAATATTGCCAAAATTTAAGGACACTGTGCACACTTTGTTTTCAATAGTTCAAATTCAGTGAAGTGCCTCAGGGACATGACAAAATGCTTAGTGTATGATTTTATTTTATGATAATCTTTTTGTTTGTTTGTTTTTAACGCATTTTTACTCATTATAATGGACGTACCAAAGTATTGTGAACAGCTTTAACACTTCATTCTGGTGAAACACCACTTTAAAAGGTCTGGGGCACTGAAATATTACCCAAAAAATCAAGAACTGTCCGTTTTGATGTCACGGTCACTTTAAGTGTCCAGCTGAAGCTCCAGCTCCGGAGGCGGCGGTACGCAGCTACGTAAGCTGGCTCGCAAGCCGCCGAAGAAGCAGAAGAAGTTGTGACGCCCGCAGTGACGCCATCGGTTGCTATGGTCGCAGATTATGTTGCACATCACATCCGGGGTGCTCGCGTTTGTTTTTAACACAGTGTCTTCACAGGAGCGCTCTAATGTGTCCGTGATGTCTCGAGTGATGTGAGCGCGAGCGCGGATCATGGCGGATGACAGCGAGTGGGTGCTGGAGAGCATCGCGGGGTACCTGAGCAGCCCGGACTGGCTCATCCCACTGGCCGAATTCATGGAGAACAAATGCTCAGGTGTGAAAACACTGTCACGAGTCTCCGCTGTAACGCAGCAGCACTTGCGTAACACACGTGAATGTCCTGTGTTTGCTGTGTTTTCAGTGTTCGATGATGAGGATGAGAATAAGCTGACCTACACAGAGATCCATCAGCAGTACAAGCAGCTGGTGAGAGCGGCTCAGACGCGCGTTAAATGCCGCAGCTTCATCGAGCGCACTGAGTGACGCTGCTGTGATTGATTGACAGGTGGAGCGGCTGCTGGAGAACTACACGCAGGAGGTGGGAATCAGTGAGCAGCAGTTTCTGCACGCCTGCTCGTCTTTCACCAGCTCTAAAACGCTGCAGGTAAATCACATCACATCTCTGGATTACTGGCGTTATAACGCGGCTCAGACGCGCCGTAGATTATTTATTGCGCCTTTACTGATCTTTCTCTCTTCTGACCATCGTAATCAATCTCTTGCTACTTGTTTTCCTCCTTTGTAAAGTCATAGAAACGCTCTTGGGGTTTTTCTTTTGCTATTATTGGAGCAAATGGAAAAGCAAACATGGTGTTTGTTGTATTTTCCATTCATCACCGTAGAAGTTTACACAACTACAGCGACTTCTGCTTCTGAGAGAAGGTCCGAAGCTCTTGTTTCGGCTCGTTCTCGAGGCCTGTGTTCAGGGCTGAATCACTGACGCTCTCATAACGCTTTGTTTCTGTTGTTTAGCATGGAAACGTCAGCCTGAGCCAGCAGCGTCTGGACTGAGACATCGTCAGTGTTGACAGAGTCAGAGTCACTGTGACACATGCAGGTTAAGGCAGTTGATGGAGATTAGTTAACTGGGTTAGTGAGACTGACCTGGACTAGATGACAGACCTAGAAACTTTAATACTGCAGTATTAAATGCAAATATATACGCAGTAAAGAAGATTTTGAATGGGTTCACAGCGGAGCTGAACTTTCACCCTTTTAGAGCTGCTTTACCTCAGAACTGGCCTTATATTTTATTAAGTTTGCATCACTGATTCTGTTATTTTCCTGTTTATTAGTGTGAAGCTGATTTGAAACAAGCTGTATTAGAAATAAAGCTGGCTTTACACTTTACGAAACCTTATTTCTCCATTTTCATTTTAAGGTTCTTAGCATTGGCACCAAATACCTTTTTTTTTATTTTTTTTATTGAGATTTAAAGGATTAGTTCACTTCACAATTAACATTTCCTGATCATTTACTCACCTCCATGTCATCCAAGATGTTCATGTCTTTCTTTCTTCCTTCAGTGGCAAAGAAATGAAGGAAAACATTCAGGATTGTTCTCCATATAGTGGACTTCACTGGGGTTCAACGGGTCCAAATGTCAGTTTCAGTGCAGCTTCACGATCCCAGACGAGGAATAAGAGTCTTATCTAGAGAAACCATCTGACATTTTATAAAAAAAATAAACATTATATACTTTTTAACCACAAATGCTCGTCTTGCACTGCTCTGTGACGCTCCACGCATGACGTAATCACGTTGGAGACGTCACGTGACCGTGGTAGAGCGAAAAACTTCAAAATCGTCCGACATCGTTGTTTTACCTTTTTCTGTAACAGCCGTTTGACTTAGTCTTTGCACGTTCACTTTGTAAACACTGGATCGGTACTTCCTCCTGCGTCACGTGACCTTTCCAACGTGATTACGTCACGCGTGGCGCATCACAGAGCAGTGCAAGACGAGCATTTGTGGTTAAAAAGTATATAATGTTTATTTTTTTAGAAAATGTCTCTAGATAAGACTCTTATTCCTCGTCTGGGATCGTGAAGCTGCACTGAAACTGACATTTGGACCCGTTGAACCCCAGTGAAGTCCACTATATGGAGAAATGTTTTTCCTCAAAAACCTTCATTTCTTTTCCACTGAAGAAAGAAAGACATGAACATCTTGGATGACATAAATAAATAAATAAGTTTGTGACTTATTTAATGATGTCATAGTGGGTATTTTGTAAGCATTAAACATGTTTCTGTCATGTATTTGTCAGGAATGTTATTTTTGATTTCTCAGATCAGAGAATTTTTACCTTCCTTTTGCAGTTCATATTGTCGTGAAAAATTTGAGCTAGAACTGGACGCTTTCTGTCCGTCGTTGGTACAGTGGGAAGTTCACACAGTTTTGTGGAAGATTGTCCGGTTTAGTTGACTGAACGTTATCCAGTGACAATAATGCTTTCAGTACTGACAGTGATGAAAATCCGACTGCGTTTCCCTTTATGCAGCATGCAGAGGTTAGTCCTTCGTTCTCGTGTATGTGGACTTCTGTTCTGTGCGGCTCCTGTAACGTCAATGATGGCTCACTGTGTTTTCTTCTTCAAACAGGCTGTTTTCCAGCCAGTTCTTGCAACAGATGATTTTCAGATGTTCCGCTCTCTGATGGTCCAGAAGAACATGGAGCTTCAGCTGCAGGCTCTGCATGTCATCAAGGAGAGAAACGGTATTTACGCCACAAACGTGTGTCGAGCACATCCAAAACCAGTTCAGCGGTGTGCGCTTACGTTTGTTCACATGAGAATGTGTTTTTAGGGCTGTCAAAGCATATCTAATGCATTATATCTAAACTCAGAATTGCAAGATTATAAACTGATAATTGAGGAAAAAAGTCAAAATTGGGAGAAAAATGTCAGATTTGCAGGATATAATCTTGGAATTGAGAAAAAAGTCAGAATCAACATTTTACTATATATTCACATATCAAATCATAACTTTTCCAGACGTTTGTGTGTGTGTGTGTGTGTGTTTCAGGCGGGCTGCCCGAGTGTCTGACCGATGGTGTGGACGTCATGAATGAACTCGAGCAGCAGGAAATGAAGATTCTTCAGGAGGTTCTCAGGTAAGTCCACCTCATTAGTGACGTTACCTGCGCTGACATCAGACCAGCTGCTTATGTAACGAGAGCAGATATTACACGCATCCGTTCATGAACACGGCCGTTCGCTCATTAACTTTGATCAAACGTGTTCCAGGATTGCCATGTTGAAAATCTTTAAAATGGCCGTTTTAAAAGTCCTAAAGAGTGGAGGCATCATTTACAGCACACATGTGACGCGTCCCAGATAACACGTCCTCACCGCGAGGTTACTTCAGCTGCAGTAAAGGGATTGATAGCGCTGTCAGGAAGCCAAGTATATAAAGCCACGGAGAGACCACTAACGTTAAGAGGCTTAACGTTTCACTAATAGAGTCCCACCGAAAAAGAACGGCTCGATATACTTAGTCTGCAGCGTTTCTGTCCCAGCGCTGGCCTGCCGCTCCGAACTCCAGCACGGGTCAGTCCCGGAGATTCTGCTTCTATTAATTAAGATGCTAACCTTAATGAATGCCATTAAGAGATCAGGGTTAGCTCACAGCTCACATCGCTCCACACACAAACCTGCGTTCACAAGCTCATGCTGTCATAAACTATAAATGAGCAGAAATGTGCTGAAGTCTGTGCCGAGGCCTGTGGAAAAGCTTGGAGAAAAACTAATAAATAAGGTTCAGATGTGGTGATGTATTATTCCTGCAGGAGGTCGAAGGAGGAGTATGATCTGGAGATGATGGCTCACCGGACACAGGAGAAAGAGGAGCCGGCCTCCACGTCCAGCAGTCTGTCGGACACTCCTCCGGGAAACACGTGCGCGCCTCAGACAGCCTGTGACTCCGGGACACGGCAGAACAACGCAGTACGTGACGGTCACTTTTACTTATTGTGTATAACCACAAAGTTATTTTTTGCTGGAAATAATTTATTTTAGAACTGGATATATGATCTAAGTAAATGAAGCCATGTTACACGGCTTGCAATCGAACGGGAACGGAAGCAGATGAGCGCTGCGTTTTTAGAACGCTGTGTCACGCACAAGACGCTGCAAAAGACACAAGACGTGAGTGCAAAGGTCATTCACGTCCGTCTAGCACATGATTACATAGAAAAATGAAAAGGTAGCACAAAGGAATGGAAAAACATGTGAGTTGTCATCATTATGAGATGAAAATTTGAAATTATGACAGCCAAAACTGACATACTAAGTTGTAATTAAGTTGACATAAAACTGACATAAGTCATAATTATGAGATGAGAATTGAAATTGAGTCTAATTTGACATACTAAGTCATATGAAGTTGAAATTATGACAGTCAAAATTGACATACCAAATCATAATTATGAGATGAAAAGATGAAAATATATTTCTCTTATAATTGTGACTTAGTTAGACTTTTTAACGTGGTATCTCATAATTATGAGGTTTTTAATGTCTTAATTAAGATTTACCAAAGCATGATTTTTTTTTTTTCTTTTCTCTCTCTCGTGTGACGGAAATGTGCTTCCATAGTTATGATCAAGCACGAGCTGTAGTTTAATTTCTGCTCGTGTGTTCTGGAGGAGAAGTGAATCATGGCTGAATTTACCCTTTAACAGCAGGAGAAACAGATCTCAGACACGGACTAACGCTGCTTCTACTGAACGCTCTTTCTGCCGTCCACAGACCAACGGCGTGACAGAAGCTACAGAGCTGAAGTTAAAGCAGTCTGAGTCTGCAGCCGTCAAGAGTTCAGCCACAGCGTCATGTGAGTCTGTGTTCCCATCAGCACTCGCTCGCACCGCAGCCTGTCAGAGAATATCACTGCTGTTTTCACTCGTGAAGCGAGTGTCTGTGAGGATCAGTGTCGTGTGTGTTTCACAGGTAAAAGTAAAGCCCTTCCTGCTGTGAGGGCACCGGTCAAGGGTTCAGTGTCTGCCAATCACACGAGTCCAGAGAGGCTGAGAGACGACGACACGCAGAGAGACTCCAAACCGCTCGCGGTGAGACACACATCACCAGCCTGTGATAAAAGGCATCTTTCCCATGATAGTCCGTGTTTTTGTCCTATATAGCCGTACAACATACAAAACATGAGCATTATAATCCGTTACTGTTTGTGCTTCATTTAATGTCAAAAGTGTCAAATGATATTCAAAGTCACATTATAGATCTTGAAAATAAATAAAAAACAAGAACATTCACAATGTGAACAAACAATTCTATGACAGTGCGCTCGCAGAGAGACTCCGCCCACATGCTCTTCTGATTGGCTGTGTGTGTGTGTGTGTGTGTGTGTGTGTGTGTGTGTGTGTGTGTGTCTCTCTCTGTGTGTGTGTGTGTGTGTGTCTCTGTCTGTGTGTGTGTGTGTGTGTGTGTGTGTGTGTGTAGGATGAGGAGGCGTTACATCAGCGCTCTGAGTATCTGAAGCAGCAGAGAGACAAACTCCAGGCCCTGAAGAGAGATCAGACCCTGAAGAGCCCCGCTGACGCTCCTCCTGCGGCCCCGGAGCCCAGAGCCTCCTCACAGGTGCTCACACACTCACATTCACCTCCATCACACGCCGCTTCAGTGCCGTCAGTATCAACACACACCAGCAGAGTCACACTTCCTGGATTTAACACCTGAAATTCAAATACCTGAATTTATGGGGGAGTTTAGTCCCTGTGGACAATTTTTTTTTTTTTTTTCTAAAATGTTGATTTCAGGATTCATATAGAGCTTTTATGATCACAGTTTTTAGCAGTTAATGTCACCTAAGTAATAACCGATATCTGAATGTAATTTCGATGTTCCTCCATTTAAATGCTCAGTTTCTCCCTTCTTTTCCATATTCCAGGAAATCTCTGTTGAGGAGAAGAAGAAGTTGCAGAAACGAAAACACCTGGCAGAGAAACTCAAAGAGGAAGTCATCAAGAAATAAAGCTCAAAACGAACTGTAAAGACGCGGATTACTTTTGTATATTATTTCATTTATATTTTTTTATGTACCTGTAGCTCTGTTAGATGTGTTCTCACTTTATATGAACAGACGCGTGACGTCACTGAATCTGGCATGATCCGTTTATTACTGCTGCTGTTTAAATCTTTCCTTGCTGAAATCTTATGCATCATGGAAACACTCACATACTCTTAAGCACATGCTCATATTTCACTGTTATTTCATGATCTGTGGACAGATGTTTATGAAATGACCCAATAAAGTATCATTTTTAGTCATTAGAGAGAGTTTTTTTTTTTTTTAATTAATTTATTTTTCCCAATTAAGTACATATTCTGCTGTTTGAGTTTGTTACAGGCATTATATCACATTTTCACATTATGACCGGGACGATAACATCTGTCCAGCCTCACCGCAGTGATAAAGGTCATAATGCAGTCCAGAAACACGTTGATATCAGGTGTAATTATCTTATATATTCTCTTTTTTTATGTTTTCTAACTAAAAGAAACTATTGAGCCAGTATAAAAACCCTTCCCATGCTGAGGCCGTCACTAGTGATTCATATTCAGAGCTGCCAGGATTCATTTAATTTGGCACAGAATTTCTCATTTGAATTTTCACATCCATAAGCAGAAAAGATACTAGAGCATCAGCAGATTTACTCAGATAAATCCTGTGATGAAAGTCTTTCAGTCAGTGTGAATATAGTCAGATCCGCCGTGGTTTAGTGACCACAGGCCACAACCATCATGACTGAAGAGCGGTGCTTAATCACTGACGTAAAAATGTTCCTTCACGAGTTTTTGTTTCAAGCACTGATGGGCTGTTGCTTTGCATCTAGAAGAAGGTGAAGGTGGAAAAGCACAAATGGGTGGAGAAGAGTTCAGAAGAAAGCTGTAAAGTTTGAAGGCGTGTAATGATGACACTGCTCTATGCTGTCCTCCACAGCATCATCTGCTCGATCTTCTTCACAGTCAAACACTGAACTGAAACTGGACGTTCCTCACTGCTGCATTTGACCTGCTATAACAGATATCTGTTTGCTGATCACATGTTTCTGGTTTTGATTCTTGCTTTGTTTTTGGATTATCTGCCTGGACTTTATTCAAGCACTTTACCTGATATTACAGTATCAATATATTAGAATTTGTACTAATATATGAATGAAATCATTTTTGCAGGCTAAAGTAACATGCAAGTATAGTGCTCCGATCAGCATATGCAACATACAGTTTCATGTGTTATAAATGCTGCATTATGCGGCTGATTTCCCCTCAAGCAAAACTCTGTGAACTTCAGATCATTTTGGAAACCCAGCCTTTAGTTGATCCTGGTAAGCGTTCATTATCAGGCTTTCTTTTTCCATGAGGGGGTTTGACATCACAATGGACCGCTAAAGAACGCGAAACACATGTCTCCTGGAGAATTCAACCTATCAGATGATGACCTTGAAACCCATTTTGTGTGCCATATGTATCAGACGTTTCGTTCGGACGCTCTCCTCTTGTGTTTGCATAATGATGTGTTTAAAAGTTAACGGCCAAACGGATCTTTACAAAAGTTCACGTTGTTGCAGATGCAATATAACACGGATAACTTTAAATAAATATTTTTTATCAGATTAATGTTGATTATTAGTAGCTCAAACCCCTTTATCTAAACCTCTTAAATATCAGTTGCGCACGTTTGTAGTTTTTTCAAACACTTTTTACTAGTGTTTGTAGTTCTGAACTGAATCCTCCTCCAAAGCGCAGTGGGTCGTGGGCAATATTAGCCGTTAAGAGTGTGCACGGATCCACACTTGGAAAATCTAGCAAAAATAGTTGACCATCCGGGGACTTCTGGCATAATCTTTTCGATATAGTATGCTTTGGGACACACTTATTGTAATCTCACAATCTCACAGAGACATAACTTGTTTTAAACAGCGCAAATACATAATTAGTTGTATACAGCTTTATCTGTTTGTGTAAGAACACATTTGTTTTATACATCTTCTGTCTGTCTGCTGCTTTAAACATGCTTTACACCTCATCTATTGATTTCACTATTGATCTACTTGCCTTATTCATTTTCACTAGATTGCGTTTTCTAGCAAATTTGCAGCGTAAAACGGAACATAATACTGCATTCATAATTTATGGATTCAGAAGATGTTTTTTCACATGTTGAAGAGGTTTAACTGCACTATACATACAAGTTCATTTAACCACTCACATCAAGGAAAATCGTCTAATCAAGCAAAAGTGTGAAAACACCTGCAAAAAGATAAATATATTGCATGGATGTAATATTGCATTTGTGTAGGAGAACACAGAGCAGGGCATCTGTCCACAACATCTGTCCCTATCTGTGAATGTGTGTGACAGTCAGTCCTGACAGAGTGTGTGGATATAAATCCAATGTTAAAAAAGATGTATAAATAATGTTTTTGTGCTTTTTGAGAACATTAAAGACCAGATATCACTGAATGAACGTTCTATTAACGTTACTGAAAGAACGTTTGTTCATGACTTTGAGAGAACCTTGGCAGAACGTTCCCTGTCAGCTGGTGTCTGCAGGAATTATTAATGTAGTCGAGCGTTTTACAGTTACTGAAGCTGTTGTTTTGTTCTTGGCAGACATTGGAGATCATATTCGGACAGATAAGCACAAGAAGCAGGAAGTCGCTTCAGATCTGCGGTTCTAGCGAAAACAATGTAAACAAAAGTTGCTTCTTGTGCTGATTGTTTATCTCCTCACAACAGTACTGTATGGCCTCAGAACTGTAATTACTGTAGGCTACGTCTTAGTCATGTTTATTTACATAGAGCTTTATACAAGATTGTTTTCCTAGCAGCTTTACTCATGTTGATCATATTTGGGCGTCCGTGGCATCTGAAAGAGTTAAAAGCCCTGATCTAGAAGACTGATCTTTAATAATAAGACCATCATGCACAGTTAAAAGCCTGAGAGACTTGATTTTTAAGTGTCTATACAGTGAAACAGGAGAGGGATAGAGACAGTGTATATGCTTTTATATTTCCATCTTTATCAAATGATATGTAATGCAAGTCCTTGTCAAGATTATCACTGTTACTTATGTGAGAGAATAATGTCAAGACCTAAAATAAAGTGGGACCGGGAAAGTAGGCCTATTTAAAACACATTTAACTTTATGAGCTGATTTGGTTTTAAGAAACAGTATTTTAATATTTTCTTGTTAGTGTAACGTAAATTATAAATTTTCCTTTTCCTGACCCTTATATTTTCCTCTTTTTTTTAGTGAAATAGGAGTCGGGGACCGCGTTTCAGAAGATCACGCAATGAGTGACTTTTATTTTGAATCGAAGCGCTGTAGTCTCTTCTCGCGAGAGTTCATTGCTGTAGTTATGGCGGCCCCGTGTCTCCTGCATGCGTGTGTGTTATGAAGATCACTTTGTGTTGTGCGTGTCGTTAGGATGAGTGTGATGATGAGGTGTGTGATAAGGGCTCGGCTCGGCTGGGTTCGGTTCGCTGCTGTCAGAGGCTTTCATGAGCAGACTGTAGCTGTGAGTTTAGGGGAAAGGTGAGAGTGAGGACTCCTCATCATGATTACCAATATTGATTTAAAACACTAATATTTAAAAGGCATCTATACATGTTCATGTATAAGAACCCAATTAATACGGTGTAAAATTACATTACATTACATAATTGCGATTTTATACTCACTTTAGTACTGTATGTATTTTATTAATTAATTTTCTCATTTTATTTTAATCGATTTATTTAGTTACTTAGTTTAATCTTTATTTTTTATTTATTTTTACATTTTTGTCATTGCTTTTTTATTTTTTATAATTTAAGCTTTATTAATTTAGTAAGTTTTATCAGTCATTTATTTTATTTACATCAAAATGTATTTGTTTGAATAACTTTTGTTGTCAAATGTATTATTATTTATTTATTTATTTAAATCCACTTTACACTTAATTATTTTAAATATATATATGTATGTATGTATATATGTATGTATGTATATGTATGTATATAATTCAAATGTATTTATTAGCCATTTTTGGCTAAATTTAGGTTTTTTTCCCCTCTAAACCACCCCCGAACCCTAGTGTGAAAACCCCTGTGGCAGAGGAAAGTTTTCATTATGGATGAGAGTCGCTTTATACCAATACATGCAACAGCATCACCATGAAAAATAACATTAATGCTATACAGTATGGCCTTATAGTACCATTTATGTACCACTGGTATAGTGTTAATCCAGCAGTACTATGGTATTACCATCTCTGCATCATGGTCTAAAAAATGGTCTATAAACAGTTTTCACTCGGAAATTGCTAGTAAATTTCACAAATAAATAGCATTGAATTTAATCTGAAGTCTTTCAGATTAAAAGTTATAAGAAGAGACATAAGTGAAACGTAGGTAGAAAACTAAAATAGTGTGGGGTTTTTTTTTTTTTTGTAAAACATACTCCAGTAATCTTTGTTTCATACATAACTTTGAAAACTTATTTTAAAATACAGTGTGTGTATTGTATGACAAGTGTGTGATGTACTGTTTGCAGGAAGCTGGAGATCTCCACGGGGAAGCTGGCACGCTTCGCTGACGGTTGTGCTGTGGTCACGGTGAGTGAGTGAGAGTCTGCTGTGGTCAGGGTGAGTGAGTGAGTCTGCTGTGGTCAGGGTGAGTGAGTGAGAGTCTGCTGTGGTCAGGGTGAGTGAGTGAGTCTGCTGTGGTCAGGGTGAGTGAGTGAGTCTGCTGTGGTCAGGGTGAGTGAGTGAGTCTGCTGTGGTCAGGGTGAGTGAGTGAGTCTGCTGTGGTCAGGGTGAGTGAGTGAGTCTGCTGTGGTCAGGGTGAGTGAGTGTGGTCAGGGTGAGTGAGTGTGGTCAGGGTGAGTGAGTGTGGTCAGGGTGAGTGAGTGTGGTCAGGGTGAGTGAGTGAGTCTGCTGTGGTCAGGGTGAGTGAGTGTGGTCAGGGTGAGTGAGTGTGGTCAGGGTGAGTGAGTGTGGTCAGGGTGAGTGAGTGAGTCTGCTGTGGTCAGGGTGAGTGAGTGAGTCTGCTGTGGTCAGGGTGAGTGAGTGAGTGAGAGTCTGCTGTGGTCAGGGTGAGTGAGTGAGTGAGAGTCTGCTGTGGTCAGGGTGAGTGAGTGAGAGTCTGCTGTGGTCAGGGTGAGTGAGTGAGTCTGCTGTGGTCAGGGTGAGTGAGTGAGTCTGCTGTGGTCAGGGTGAGTGAGTGTGGTCAGGGTGAGTGAGTGTGAGTCTGCGGTGAGTCTGCGGTGAGTCTGCGGTGAGTCTGCGGTGAGTCTGCGGTGAGTCTGCGGTGAGTCTGCGGTGAGTCTGCGGTGAGTCTGCGGTGAGTCTGCTGTGGTCAGGGTGAGTGAGTGAGTGAGTGAGTGAGTGAGTGAGTGAGTGAGTGAGAGTCTGCGGTGAGTCTGCGGTGAGTCTGCGGTGAGTCTGCGGTGAG
This sequence comes from Elopichthys bambusa, assembly GCA_037101425.1. Lineage (NCBI taxonomy): Eukaryota > Metazoa > Chordata > Actinopteri > Cypriniformes > Xenocyprididae > Elopichthys > Elopichthys bambusa. Next base: position 226,592 of record CM074443.1, on the reverse strand, counting down.
TCTGCGGTGAGTCTGCGGTGAGTCTGCGGTGAGTCTGCGGTGAGTCTGCGGTGAGTCTGCGGTGGTCAGGGTGAGTGAGTGAGAGTCTGCTGTGGTCAGGGTGAGTGAGTGAGAGTCTGCTGTGGTCAGGGTGAGTGAGTGAGAGTCTGCTGTGGTCAGGGTGAGTGAGTGAGTGAGTGAGAGTCTGCTGTGGTCAGGGTGAGTGAGTGAGTGAGTGAGAGTCTGCTGTGGTCAGGGTGAGTGAGTGAGTGAGTGAGAGTCTGCTGTGGTCAGGGTGAGTGAGTGAGTGAGTGAGTGAGAGTCTGCTGTGGTCAGGGTGAGTGAGTGAGTGAGAGTCTGCTGTGGTCAGGGTGAGTGAGTGAGTGAGTGAGTGAGTGAGAGTCTGCTGTGGTCAGGGTGAGTGAGTGAGTGAGTGAGTGAGTGAGTGAGTGAGTGAGAGTCTGCTGTGGTCAGGGTGAGTGAGTGAGTGAGTGAGTGAGTGAGTGAGAGTCTGCTGTGGTCAGGGTGAGTGAGTGAGTGAGTGAGTGAGTGAGTGAGAGTCTGCTGTGGTCAGGGTGAGTGAGTGAGTGAGTGAGTGAGAGTCTGCTGTGGTCAGGGTGAGTGAGTGAGTGAGTGAGTGAGAGTCTGCTGTGGTCAGGGTGAGTGAGTGAGTGAGTGAGTGAGAGTCTGCTGTGGTCAGGGTGAGTGAGTGAGTGAGTGAGTGAGAGTCTGCTGTGGTCAGGGTGAGTGAGTGAGTGAGTGAGTGAGAGTCTGCTGTGGTCAGGGTGAGTGAGTGAGTGAGTGAGTGAGAGTCTGCTGTGGTCAGGGTGAGTGAGTGAGTGAGTGAGTGAGAGTCTGCTGTGGTCAGGGTGAGTGAGTGAGTGAGTGAGTGAGAGTCTGCTGTGGTCAGGGTGAGTGAGTGAGTGAGTGAGTGAGAGTCTGCTGTGGTCAGGGTGAGTGAGTGAGTGAGAGTCTGCTGTGGTCAGGGTGAGTGAGTGAGTGAGTGAGTGAGAGTCTGCTGTGGTCAGGGTGAGTGAGTGAGTGAGTGAGTGAGTGAGAGTCTGCTGTGGTCAGGGTGAGTGAGTGAGTGAGTGAGTGAGAGTCTGCTGTGGTCAGGGTGAGTGAGTGAGTGAGTGAGTGAGAGTCTGCTGTGGTCAGGGTGAGTGAGTGAGTGAGTGAGTGAGAGTCTGCTGTGGTCAGGGTGAGTGAGTGAGTGAGTGAGTGAGAGTCTGCTGTGGTCAGGGTGAGTGAGTGAGTGAGTGAGTGAGAGTCTGCTGTGGTCAGGGTGAGTGAGTGAGTGAGTGAGTGAGAGTCTGCTGTGGTCAGGGTGAGTGAGTGAGTGAGTGAGAGTCTGCTGTGGTCAGGGTGAGTGAGTGAGTGAGTGAGTGAGAGTCTGCTGTGGTCAGGGTGAGTGAGTGAGTGAGTGAGTGAGAGTCTGCTGTGGTCAGGGTGAGTGAGTGAGTGAGTGAGTGAGAGTCTGCTGTGGTCAGAGTGAGTGAGTGAGTGAGAGTCTGCTGTGGTCAGGGTGAGTGAGTGAGTGAGAGTCTGCTGTGGTCAGGGTGAGTGAGTGAGTGAGAGTCTGCTGTGGTCAGGGTGAGTGAGTGAGTGAGAGTCTGCTGTGGTCAGGGTGAGTGAGTGAGTGAGAGTCTGCTGTGGTCAGGGTGAGTGAGTGAGTGAGAGTCTGCTGTGGTCAGGGTGAGTGAGTGAGTGAGAGTCTGCTGTGGTCAGGGTGAGTGAGTGAGTGAGAGTCTGCTGTGGTCAGGGTGAGTGAGTGAGTGAGAGTCTGCTGTGGTCAGGGTGAGTGAGTGAGTGAGAGTCTGCTGTGGTCAGGGTGAGTGAGTGAGTGAGAGTCTGCTGTGGTCAGGGTGAGTGAGTGAGTGAGAGTCTGCTGTGGTCAGGGTGAGTGAGTGAGTGAGAGTCTGCTGTGGTCAGGGTGAGTGAGTGAGTCTGCTGTGGTCAGGGTGAGTGAGTGAGTCTGCTGTGGTCAGGGTGAGTGAGTGAGTGTGGTCAGGGTGAGTGAGTGAGAGTCTGCGGTGAGTCTGCGGTGAGTCTGCGGTGAGTCTGCGGTGAGTCTGCGGTGAGTCTGCGGTGAGTCTGCGGTGAGTCTGCGGTGAGTCTGCGGTGGTCAGGGTGAGTGAGTGAGAGTCTGCGGTGAGTCTGCGGTGAGTCTGCGGTGAGTCTGCGGTGAGTCTGCGGTGAGTCTGCGGTGAGTCTGCGGTGAGTCTGCGGTGAGTCTGCGGTGAGTCTGCGGTGAGTCTGCGGTGAGTCTGCGGTGAGTCTGCGGTGGTCAGGGTGAGTGAGTGAGAGTCTGCGGTGAGTCTGCGGTGAGTCTGCGGTGAGTCTGCGGTGAGTCTGCGGTGAGTCTGCGGTGAGTCTGCGGTGAGTCTGCGGTGAGTCTGCGGTGAGTCTGCGGTGAGTCTGCGGTGAGTCTGCGGTGGTCAGGGTGAGTGAGTCTGCGGTGAGTCTGATGTGACCCAGATATATTACAACTTTGCTGCATCTCCTTGATCTGCATAAAGCTTGTGCAGGGTTGAAAGATTGAATGGCAACCACTTTCCAGCAGGTTGGTCTTGAATGTGATGACCGTTGACTTATGTACATTACCCAGGCACACTTCCCCTATTACTACCCAGCCCTGGTCCAGTCGTTGTGCAAAGGGGGCGTTGTTTGGTCCATTGACCTTATGTCATCTCTTCTGAGTAGCAGAAATATTTCCGCTTCTGGTTCCAGTTCTGGAATGTACTTTGCAATGTGTCGGAGACGAGGCCGGTGTAGAACTGCACTTGGTGTTGGAATTTCAGACTGATTATTCAAGATCTCATGACACTCAAGGAGTGGTGGCAGAGAGATGAGAACTTGTCCATCCAGTGACTCGATCTGTAAACCTTCTGCTTTCCTGCCGGATGTTTCTACGATGCCAGAGCAAGTTCTGAGATTATTTGAGAATGGTTTGCTCTCCACATTGAACAGCTTGAAGAACTCTAGTCTGGCTAATGAACGATTGCTCTGGTCATCCAGAATTACATAGACTTTGATGGCCATGTCCTTGGAACCCTTGGGGTATATCTTCTCAAGGCAGATTTAGTCATGTTAGAATGATCTTCTCCCTCCTAGATGCTAGAAGCATAAAGCATAAAGGAGTCTTGACTGCTTGAGGTGATGGGCCTGGGTGTATGGCCGCATCATGATTGGTGCTGCTGCATTCAGCGTACTTCACAGAAGACTTGCATTCTTTGGCGAGGTGAGAAACCTAAGAACAGCATTTGAAACATATTCCTTTCTCGTTTAGGAAGGCCTTTCTGTCATGGAGCAATTTGTTCCTGAATGTTCTGCGTTTTTTAAGGGTGTGGTTTATTGTGTAATGGACACTTTGTTAGGGTCGTCATTGGCTGCACTAAATAATCTGTTTTGTGCAGTGAGATGGGTTTGTTGGTCACTGGACTTCACAATGGATCTGTCAGGCTTTGTGGGTGTTGTAGCACTGCTTTTATGCATGGATCTAGGGTCATTTCGCTTCTTTGCTCCATGGCACACGAAGTTACAGAAATACTCTCAAAGGGAGGAAATTGTCTGTGATTTTCTTCCTTATAGAAAGCTCATATGGAAGCTTGTCTACAATTGGTCCAATTCCACGTGAAGTGTCGAGGTATGACATTATCTGTGAGATAACCATCTTCTATAGCACCTTGGATTTCCATAAGCAAATCCCAGAGTTCACATAATTCGGTGTGGTCTTAAGCTGAAATCCAAGGAAAACTTTCCAACCGCTGAAATAGTGACTTTTCAATGATTTCTGGTGCAGCGTAGCACTCACGTAGTCTCTCCCATGCTTTGTGTAAAGCAAGATTGGGGTTTCTGACATGCACTGACCGGATGCGTTTCACCTGTTCACCAGATAACTTTCCCAGCCATTTAGTCATGAGGTCCAATTCTTGGGTTGCTGTGAGGTGAACTTCACGAGCTGCACGGGTGAATGAGGAATACCGTGACCGAAAAATTCTTGGGCTTATCATCAAATTGGTACAGTCCTGAATTAACAAGGTCTCGTCTTGCTAAATACTGTGCCAAAGGCTCTGCCTGAGGTGGCGTGCTAGCTGGAGGAATGTATCGAGGAACATATGACTTGCACATTCATCATGGGGCTTCTGACTACAGACTTCATCGCACCTGCAGACAGATCAGGTAGGTTTGTTGCAGGTAAGTGCATACTATCAGCTTACTCAGACTTTGGCTTGTTGATAGACTGTGTACATGAAATGTCTTTCGCGGGCGGACTCCATGTTATGAAGCTGTAATGTGAGTCAGTGTGGAATGGAGGAGCGATGGTGTCTTTTCACTGTAGTGTTCTCGTACGGTGTATTGAAACTCTGACTAAACACACAGTCAAACCATAGCCGATGAAGACCGAGTCCTAATAAGGTTGATCATTTACTGTCACTCTTCATCATTAACATGTTGCAGTAAAAACGTTAATAAAACAATATTCAATGTGTATGTCTTGATTAATCATTTAATTATAAACGTCTGTAACATATTCACTGCTGTTCTCACTGTAGTAGCAGCTATAATGGCTATTAGCATCACCGTTAGCTTGTTTTTAACAACTTTCTTTTTAACGATCCTTATATAATCTTTAACATGTTTAATGTCACATAGATGAACTTACGGCATTACCTCTATGATGGTTTATAATAGATGCGAAGGATTACTAGTGAGAGCACACCATTTGTGTCTCATTGTATTCATGCAGAACCAGGAAGGATTAACAGGAAGTGACTAAACAGGCAGTGACATCATCACATAACAAATAATATAAATTTTTTACAAATGAGGTAGATAAACAGAAAAGTAATTATGAACTTCACATTTTACCTGAGAATATATATCAACAAAAATAAAGCAGGTATTTAAAAGGTTAAATTTCTTAAAGGGCAACACAATTCATATCGATGTTCTGTTGATTTGTGCTCATTGATGAAAGAGCAACTTTTGATGAAATGTAAAAATAAATTTTCCAAACGACAACAATCATTGCAATTAAAATTTAGCAAAATATATATAATTTTTGATCATTTTAACCATTATACAATGTGACGAAAATGTGTACGTTTCCTTTGACTAAAACGAGACTAAAATGCTCAGACATTTAGTTGACTAAAACTTGACTAAACAAAAACAGGACACGGTTGACTAATTATGATAAAAACTAAAAGTTACATTTGACACAGGACTAAGACTAAATTTAAAAAATGGCTGACAAAATTAACACTACTGCGATGAGTCTGCTGTGATCGGGATGAGTGAGTGTGTCTGCTGTGAGTTTATGGTGAATCTGATGTGGTCAGGGTGAGTGAGTGTGAGTCTGCTGGATCCAGTAGCATGTGTGTTTAGTGCTGATCGCTGTCTCTATGATTGCAGTTGGGTGAGACGTCAGTGATGGTGACAGCAGTCAGCAAGAACAAACCGGCCTCCGCTTTCTTCATGCCTCTCGTGGTGAGACACTTTAGCTCTAGCATGTTTACAACACGCACACGATTCTGGATCAAGCTCATCACAGTTTCATTAGCACTTTAACCCTACTGAAACTTTAGTGTGCTTTGTGGTTTTTCACACTGACTGTTTTCTGTGAGATCATCAGGTGGATTACAGGCAGAAAGCAGCAGCTGCAGGACGAATCCCCACAAACTACCTGAGACGAGAGATGGGCAGCACAGACTCCGAGATCCTGACCAGCCGGCTGATCGGTCAGACACACACACACACACACACACGTTTATTTTTGTGAATTGTGGGGACATTCTAGGGCTGGACAATTCATCGAAAAGTAATCGAAACCGAAATTCAGAACCTCTAACCGACGTAATTTTCCCATGTCAGTTTTTTTTTTTTTTAATCATGTTAATACTTGCCCCTAAAAGGGAACCCCTGGTATTAAGACTTGTATGGCTTAATATAACGTAAATTATGTTTCTAACTGAAATATGTAGTAGAAAACCAATGAAAGATTTACGTTATTTAAAAAATCCATGACATATTTGGACCGATTTGGACAATGGGTGGCGCCATTTTGTTTGCGTTCTATGTCGGTGACGTCAAATGGTTGCACTCACTGCTCTACTGACACTGTCCTATTGCTATTTTTAACGCGACACAATTCGGAATATAATATACGATGCCACATTGTGCAGCTTTTGATTGTAATTTTCAGTCGATGAGCCACAAGAGAAGCGATGTAAGTCTTTACTGCTTTACTAGCGATAAGAGGAAAAAAGAATAGGAAGTTGTGAAGAATGTGGACGAATAAAACTTCCTTATATTTATATCGAGCTACCGTGCTCGCGCAACTGAATTGTGGCACAAAAACGTGAAGATCGCGCGCACCGAGAGGAATGCAGAAAATAGTTGTCAGCGCTGTCCTGTGATTTATCACTAAAGTAGCTTAGAAACTAAAGTTATTATAGTTTTATACTTTTGAAGTAACTATTTACAACCCACAGCTTCACAATTAATAGAGAGATGGTATGACTAATCACAGGAAACTGTGCACATTTTTTACTTTCTCACAAAAACTCATTCTGTATGATTTATAAGCCTTTTGAAAAATGCGGATGTCCTCATAAGTCACCCTGTCCTTGTAATACCTGTCATACCCATGTCATTATACACATTTGTGTCCTGATATGTCACAAAAACACACAGATATGCACATAAACACATATGAGTCAGTAATGCATTCCCTGTGTGCTGTTGACACTGTCTGCTGTGTGTTTGTGCAGATCGCTCCATCAGGCCACTGTTTCCCACCGGATACTTCTATGACACACAGGTGTGACACTCACCTCATCTCTCACGCAGTAGCTGTAGTGACTGAACGTCACATGAGTCAGAAACACTGATACTCAAGATAGTTTTGTGCTGTTCCATGTTTGGATCACATGAATCTTCTTTTAAAATCATCATGAAACTGAAGTTGCGCTAGTCTTTTCTTCTCGGTGTCGTATATCCGAGTGAAACACTTCTGGAGCAAGAACAAATGTAGGGCACGGCTTGATTTTGATTGGATGGTTGTGGTTTGCTATTGGTGGATCTCCTGTGAGTGACAGGTTGCCCCGCCCTCGTCATCAGAGAAGAGATGCTGCAAGAGGGAGGAGAAGATATTCTGATTCAAGATTACCGTGAATTTAACACAATAATGATGTGCACCGATAAATCATTTATGATAAACACTGCAGCATTCCATAAAAGTTGTCCATTTTGATTTCATGGTGACTTTAAAGCAGTTTAAAATGCTTTAGGTGTGTCCTAATTCATGTACTTATGCACTATTCTGTGTCATTTTGTAGTACAGTGCAAGTAGTGTTTTCACCCTGAAAATTCCAACAAGTGAAAGGTCACTTCAAATACCCGGATGATGCACTTCAATCGAATGTTGGACACTTCATGCATTCAACCGTTGCAGTTTAATTACATAGATGAAGGGGGCGGGACTGTCAGATTATCACAAAATAACCGTCTAAAATTCATCCACTAGACGCCAGAGTGGTGCATTTCTGAACCCATCCACACCTGTCTTTAGTGTTTGTGATGAGGTTGCTCTGGACTCATTGTGTGTGTTTGTGCTGAAGGTGCTGTGTAACATACTAGCCGCTGATGGAGTCAATAACCCTGATGTTCTGGCCATTAATGGAGGTATGAGTATCTCTGCACTATTACATGTCTGTAATGTGCGTTTTCGTGTCTGATGCTTGTTTATTGTCTCTCAGCATCTGCGGCTCTGGCTCTGTCTGATATTCCCTGGAATGGCCCCATCGGTGAGTCCGCCGCTTGTACTCTTGTGTTTGTGAATGCTGTGTGTGTGTGTGTGTGTGTGTGTGAAGTGAAGCTCCCGCTGTGGCTCGTTTCAGGTGCGGTGCGCATCGGCCTGGTGGACGGAGAATTCATTGTCAATCCCACACGCTCGGAGATGAACAGCAGCACACTGAACCTCGTGATCGCCGGAGCCCCGTCCAACCAAGTGGGTCGGTGAGATTTCAGTAGAGCTCAGCTTTACCCACGATGCTCATTGCTCTTGTTCTGATGGTGGTTGTGTGATGTGTGTGTAGTGATGATGGAGGCTGCGGCAGAGAACGTCCTACAGCAGGACTTCTGTCACGCGGTGAAGATGGGCGTCAAACACACGCAGCGGATCATTCAGGCCATTCAGCAGATGAGCCGTGAGATGAAAGTGACCAAACGCACTCCTGCCAAACTCTTCATTGCCTCAGCGGAGATGGTGGATTTCACACGACAGTGAGTCTCAATGATTTGTTTATGTATTTTGGGGGTGAAATAATATGAACTGGTCTTTTCTTCGTGACATTGACCCATAAAACTGCTGTGTTTGTTAGGGCTGGGCATTGACACACATTTACAATTCGATTTGGATTTGTTTAAACACTTGTTTCATGACAGATTTTAAATATTTATTATACTTTTACTTGATCTGTTCTCCAATAAGCAGTTTATGGACACTGAATGGCTGTGTGATTGGCTGTTTTTTTCCTCAGGCTGACATCTGATAGCATCTACGCTGTGTTTACAGACGTCACACATGACAAGGTGAGCGTTAGCACCACTCCGGCGTGTTGTGTCTGATCTCACGTGGTATTAAATGTGCGTGTATTTCCTCAGACATCCAGAGATGAAGCGATTAATAAGATCCGCCTGGGGGTCGAGGAGCAGATCAGAGGTGTGTGACAGACGCACTCATTCATCAGCGTTTCTAAATCGTGTGTTTACACTTTGTAACGCTGCTGCTGTCTGATGTCTGTAGAAAAGTTTCCTCGGGCGGAGGAGTTTGAGGTGGTGGAGGCCTTCAACAGCGTCTCCAGAGAGATCTTTAGGAATCTGGTTCTTTGTAAATATAAACGGTAACCTTCATACTCGAGCTCTTCATGGAAGCGCTGATGTTTGTGAGTCTAGTAACACACGTGTGCTGCTTCATGTGACAGGTGTGATGGAAGAGATCTCACGTCTCTACGCAACATCTCCTGCGAGGTGGACATGTTTAAGCCACTCCACGGCTCGGCTCTCTTCCAGAGGGGTCAGACACAGGTCAGCACACAGTACATCACACAAACTAGATAACATTCTAGATCACACACTACATCACATGGTAAAGCATGCATTACAGCATGTTACAGCACGTGGTACATCACTTACTAGAGCACACGCTACAACACACACTTGAGCACATGGTACATCACACGGTACAGTATGCGTTACATCACTCACTAGAACACATGTACATCACGCTACAACACACTCTACAGCACACGTTACAGCACACGCTACAGCACACGCTACAGCACACGCTACAGCACACGCTACAGCACACGCTACAGCACACGCTACAGCACACGCTACAGCACACGCTAGATCACAGGCTACAGCACACGCTACAGCACACACTAGATCACAGGCTACAGCACACGTTACAGCACACGTTACAGCACACGCTACAGCACACGCTACAGCACACGCTACAGCACACGCTACAGCACACGCTACAGCACACGCTACAGCACACGCTAGATCACACGCTAGATCACACGCTACAGCACACGCTAGATCACACGCTACAGCACACGCTACAGCACACGCTAGATCACAGGCTACAGCACACGCTACAGCACACGCTACAGCACACGCTACAGCACACGCTACAGCACACGCTACAGCACACGCTACAGCACGCTATAGCAAACGTTACAGCACACGTTACATCATGGTACAGCACACGCTACAGCACATGCTAGATCACACTACAGCACATGCTAGATCATAAGGTATGGATAATTTAGCAACAGATATGGTAAAACCATAGAAGTAGAAGTAATAATAAAAGAAGTACTATTTTAACTCTATTTTGGCTTTGTTTAAGGTATTGTGAGAGAATCTTATAGTGTGGTCAGTATTGTGTGTCGAACCAAAACGTGACACAAGTGTATCGTTACATCTCTATTAAATATTGTAGTGGAGTGATATGGTCAACAGGCCTGCGGTTATGTCTGTATGCAGGTGCTGTGCACGGTGACCTTTGACTCTCTGGAGTCCATTATGAAGACTGATGTGATAACCACAGCGCTCAGGTCAGTAACACACGCAAACACATGATTTAAACGTGTTCCACACACCTGAGCCGATCCTGCTCATTGAGCGAGTCATGTCAAATCAGTCATTTAAAACAGGGCTTTTCAAACTGGAGTCTGTGGAGAAGTCTACAGATAAACAAAACAAAAAAAAGTAAAATAAATAGATTCAAAAAAGATTAAAATAAATAAGTAAATACATGTTTAAATAAATGAATAAAAAGTGATTAAAATATTAATTAGTTATTAATCTATTAAATAAATAAAAATAAAGGAATAAATAAATAAACATGATTAATATAAATAAAAATTAATTAAAGAAATAAAGTCTTGAAAGACAGCTTCACACAGTGAAGGTTGGATAGTTCTGATCGGATGTTTGTTCTCTTCCAGTGAAATCAAAGACAAGAACTTCATGCTGCACTATGAAGTGAGTGAACGCTTTAGTCTCATGTTGATCTCAGGCTGTGAAGTGCAGCTCATTCACTAAGCGTTTTCTTTCAGTTTCCTCCATATGCCACCAATGAGATCGGGAGGATGGGAGGAATGAACCGACGGGAGCTCGGTCACGGTGAGTGTGTTTCCAGCGTATGAGCCACAGCTGTTTGTCCTCTGAATCTCAGCTATGTCTACTGTGTGTGTGACATTAGGAGCGCTGGCAGAGAAAGCTTTGAGACCCGTCATTCCTGCAGACTATCCCTTCACCATCCGCGTGACGTCTGAGGTGCTGGAGTCCAACGGTACGGCGCTTCACACGCACGCGCTGCTCTCAGCCATCTGTATAAACGTGTCCTGAGTCTGTCTTCTGTGTGTCTGTAGGATCCTCCTCGATGGCGTCGGTGTGTGGCGGTAGTTTAGCACTCATGGACGCAGGTATGATCACATGATCACATGACCGCAGAGCAGTCTTATGTTTGATCCTGTTAGTGCTCTTTAATGATTTGAACTGATTCTGGATTGTTTTGCTCATGTAATGGACTCAGCAGGTGTGTTTCGTGTTTGTTCAGGTGTGCCCATCTCCTCAGCTGTAGCCGGCGTCGCCATTGGCCTGATCTCTAAAGCCAGTCCTGAGAAGCCGTCAGAGATTGAGGACTACAGACTCCTGACTGATATTCTGGTATGTGCATCAGCATCTGTTCTCAGATCATCAGCTGAGCCGTGTGTTCATCCTGTTCTGTTTATGAATGAAGGGAATAGAAGACTACAATGGAGACATGGACTTCAAGATGGCAGGGAGCAGCAAAGGCATCACGGCTCTACAGGTAAACATATTACAGAAAGTAATTTCTGACTTCTAAAGATTCTAAACTATCTGTTTGGTCACCATGGCAGTTTCAGTTAGGAGCTCATTTAAGAGAAAAGCTATTATACAATAACCTTTCTTAAGTTCATTATTTTATCTTAAGAACAGATAGGAAAAGGGTATTACAGAAAAATCCTAACTCGAAAAAAAATCCTAAAAACGGTCTTAACTTTAGGATTACTCCACTGGTGTCCCACTTTACCCCACTTTCAACTTATTTAAAAGGCAGCGGCAAAAATCACATTACAGTAGCCGTGTCTGAAAATGGCATTCATTTAATAAAATAATAATACAAGATGAAGAACTTCTGAAGACTCAAATGATGTGATGCTCTTAGAATCTCCAGAATGCTTTTAACCTCACGAACTGTGCATATAAATCACGAATCGGCTCCGGCAAGTCCTGGACCAATTGCCCCATTGGCACCTTTGTTACCTCATTGAAGAAAAACAGAAGAGATTCTCACCAGCTCCAGGGACTTCAAAGAGTCACCCTGGTGAGGCTAAGGGCCATGTAGTTACAGACACCGGCCACAACCCCAACACACACATACAGACACACGCAAACACACATGGAGATTGTATGTACATGTATCCTCCAAATATGACCGTGCCAAGGTGTACCCGTCGTTGTATTTCAAGTTGCATATATGTATCCCTAGTATATAAGCTTAGCTATGACTGTAGTGCGTTAGTTTTATTATAAACAATAGAATTCAAGTATAAACTGTATCTCCCCTTTTATGTCTTTGCTATCTGACAAGTTTGGTCTCACCGTAAAGCTGTCGTTATGCCCTAACTGAAAATGTATATCACATTACTGTAAAATGTATTCTTCTTTTTGTAATGGTACTTTGAAGAAAATGTACTCAGATCTGACACATCATAAACCATGCAAATTAGGTCATAAATGGAGACAAAGACAAAGTTTGCCCGCCAAAATTGCACCCTCATCATTGGCTGACGTACCCAAAAAGGGCGTGCTGGTCTGTTGTCCTTAAAACACAATGACACTCGTCTCTTCGTTGCACAAGTTCTTCTTTTGTCAAGGCTTCGTCATCCTTCATCACCTAGGAGATGGACTCTTTCTATTCTTTATTTTCTGGTTATCTTACTCTTAAGTTAAAACCTTGTTTGAAAACCCCGCCGAAGAATGCACCCGCCTGGAAAAGGACCAATCGCCAAACCACGCGCAAGGAAACTCCTACAGACAGGCAAGTAACCACAGCACCCGAACTAATGCAAGTACCAAACAACTTCTTTCCACGCGCTTTAAGCTCTGTGTAAACTGAGTTTCCTTGCTGGCTCTCAAAGGTTTTAACTGTTTGTAATTTTGCCATTTCTTTGATCACCTCTGCTTTTTTGACTTTACTTTAGTTTTATTCTATGTATGTTTTAATGTTGTATTTTAGTCATATATTCGTAGTTCGTATCTATTAAATACATTATATTCATGCTCTATTGTTTCTGCTGCTCATTCAGAAAACCAAGTCACTTCTATGTTTGATTCTGCAAAAACTGCTTCACGGTTTAATGCTAGAGGGAAATTAATTCTCGTGGCCAGAGAATAAACTTCCTATTATAATAGTCTATGAGAAAACTGATGGTTTGCTGGACAAACTAGGATAGTCTTTCTCAAACAACTCTTAAACTAGAACTAATCATATATGTAATTAATTATAATCCGTTGCAATTAATTCACAATATATGTGCATAATTCCCTCTTTGGTCAATCTATATTATAATGAATCATAATGCGTTGTGATCTAATTATATATATTTATTTATATATATATATATATATATATATATATATATATATATTTCACCCATGATTTGAGCTAATTGATTAAATACCTGTAATTTGCTACAGAAGGTTATTTTGGTGGAGAATGCAGGCAACGTTTTAAACTTGGTTTTGTGTTTGAGCAACTCTGATTCAATGTTATGCGCGCTTTATTCACAGTGAGCCGAGACGCAAAGCGCTCCTCACTCACAAACTTGTTAACAGTTTAAAATAAACTGCAGTTCATTAATATTTAAATTTGTTCCTGCAAAGGGAGACAATCTTTTTGCAACACAGTTTTAATATTAATTTCCGCTTGAATAAAACGAAGAAATCGTTTTTCAAGCGTGTTTAAAAGATTGATTGGGACGCATAATTCGTAGCACTATTAAATTTTAATTGTGTTGTCCGATAATACAAAATAGCATCTCACTCCCTTGGTAAATCATTGATGTAGCTAACCAATAACGTTACCTAGTGCAAATCTAATCTGAAAAACAGTTTATCTGATTTATTCGATTGATGTGTAAAATTGGGAGTTTATTAAAACCTTGATCCAGTGTTAATTTGCAACAGCAGCGAAGAAATCCTGCTAAAAGATTGCATATTCGTGTCCAGTGAACTGGCACAAAAGAATCCGCTGAGATTCTAAATATTGTAAGTGATAAGTTGCAGTTAAATCGTCCGTGCGCTAGATTTAAAAGTCACGATTTTAAAGTAAGTGTTTGTTTCTTTCAGTTCACGTAAAGGCAGAGCCTGCGAGAGCCATCACGGAAGCTGAATAATAGCTTCCAGGCTAAATCAGGCTACCAGCAGCTGCGATAGGCTCTGATCAAAGTTTTCTGACCCTGAATTGGACCAAGGGCTCCTCGTGGCCATGGACCTTAAACAGGGTCGACTGGAAACCCCACAAGTGTACTACAACAGACTACAAAGGGCCTACTTCAGAGCACGTAACGAGCCAGGAATGGAGGAAGATTTCAAATTTAAGACTTTAAAATTTCTCTGTTTTGTTTGTAAAATTTGTTTCTCTGAAATCTGCACCCTGTGGTGAGTCATCATCTGGGAGTCTTGGCCTGCCCACAGAGTATGTGTACTCAACAGCTGTGAGATTTAGTCCACAAGGCTTATTCTAAGCAGAAGGCTGCATCTGAAAAGACTGTCAAAAACCAACCATTTACCTGGTTTCTGATCACTGTCCAGAACTGGCCCTAGAGGCCAGACCGTTTAACAGATATACAAGACCGTTCACAGCCAGCAGAGGGCAGCCTCACTATGAGGGTGCCCGTCCCAAGCAACAGACCGGGCGCTCTGAAAGATTCTGGGACAAACCACGCCCATCCAACCACCCAAAGGGTGGTGCCACGTGGGATGCCAGCCGACAGCCCAGAAATGGCAGACCCTCATCGGCCAGAACTTCAAGCCCCGACCACCATGCAGCGGAACGCCTCTCGACACGCACTGAACAAGCCCAAGTCCGAGCTCTCACAAGAGCAAAACAGTGCAGCTACGTCTGAGTCTATAGAGATCCTGAAGGCCCTAAAAGAGCTTATCCAGAATAGCCACAAAGGAGACAAGGAAGAGAAGAAAGACAAGCCGGACACTTTATGACTAGGAGTAAGGCCTGCCCCTAACGTCCGCCCTGACAGCCCTCCAATGGAACCTAACACCCAGATCCCTGCTGACCATCTACTGACCACAGAACCAGTTAATGCATCACTAAGTGACAGCGTCACCCAGTCACCTCAGCTGACAGCTGAACGCCCAGAGCAAACCAACCCACGTCATCACCCTTAACACCAAGGTTCCACGTTACCAGAAAGCGCTGTTTTGGTTGTCTGCCTCCCAACGAACCGCACGAGACCAGCCCCACTTGCCTACCGGTCAGCACCCAAGCCCCGGTACAAAGACTCCTGGGGAACCTCATCGAGAAGGGGGTGGCCCGAAAACTGTATATAGCCATCACTGTGGAAAATGACGTAAGAATTGAAGCGCTGGTAGACACCGGAGCAGATCTAACTTCGATGTCCTCTGACCTTTTTGAAAGACTCAGAGTTAAAGCTAAGAGACAAAATCGGACACTAAAATCACAAAGATGTGAGGTAAATGTGCAGTCATACAGCAAAAATGAGATCCAACTTGAACAAATAGCTCCCGTTCATCTGACAGTCGGTCCAATGAGCCTGGTACACCCCGTATGCATTTCACCGATGGACACATTTCCCCTGCTCATTGGCAAAGACTTGTTAGATCGCTTTGAGCCCTTGTTGGACTTCAGACAGCTGAAAATTTGGGCTCAAGTGCAAGAACCTCTGCCCTACCAGTCACCCAGGTTACCTGAGCCAGATTGTCAGGTCACAGAGGTAACGGGAAATCTCACAGCTAGCCGCGGGAACACCGTCTCAGCACCAGAGCAAAGTTCAAGTTCGCTACTCTGCGCTCTCCAACTCACCACAGACTCTGACTTCTGCCCCAAGGTCATAGCAGACCTGCAGCTGAATGATTTAACAACAACAGACATTATTCTTGCATTATGAGCAGACAACTCAGCCATCAGCCACACCCTGTTCAATGCTCTCGTGGGAAACACACTGGACCTCCCATTTGCCAACAAGCGCACGCGTTTCCCGTTAGACTCTTGTCTGTCAACCATGACGACTGCTAAGGGCATCTGTGCTTTGAACTTGAAATGGAACGACCGATGTCTAACCCATTACTTCCTGGTCCTTACGGACCTATCGCATGAGGTCTACATTGGAGTAGACCTCCTGATTCGCCTCAAAGCTCATGTGGACATTATTAATGAGGTGGTGTGGGCCCCAATGACTTTATAGCCTCCTGTTGTGCCGGTCAATACTGAAAACCTCCTGTCAGGCCAAACCATTCCAGAAGTCTGCACCCTGATCAACAAACAAGAAGTGTAGTACCCGCTTACACCAAGGGGGTCGCTGTTCGGCTCAACATGCATATTGCAACATTAGCATATTACGATCGCAAGGCGTCACACCAGGAACTGGATGTGGGTGACAGGGTCTGGTACTACCATTTCGCCCAGCCACCCAAGACAGCCTCCAAGCGGCTGTCAAAGAAATTTTGACAGCTCTCTCTCTCTCTCTCTCTCCCCCCCTCTCTCGCTCTCTCTCTCTCTCCCTCCTTCTTTCCTGTACCAGGATGCTGCTGTGGCTCACCCTCTTGTGCCTCCTGCCAACCAGAGGACAGCCGCAATCAGACATCAAATCACCGGGTCCAGCATCAGGCATTGTACTGAGACTTGGACTTCTGAAACAATCTGGAATTCTGGTCACCAACTGCCGGACTTACACTCAGAAAGTGTACGTGCAGCTTCACCCCCTCAATGTCTACAGGGTACACTATCCCAGCAGAGTTGCACAATACAGCTGGGCAGGTGCCCGATGGACGGAGTACTCCCTCACTCATGCAGAGGCCGATATCAAGCACATGCTCACCCAGCTGGAGAAAATGACTGTCACACAAGCTGAGTTAAGTGGACATAACCGACACACCAAATGGTTCTTGAGAACTCTGCCTGGAGCCGCCGCTGCTGTCGGGACCCTGTTTAACCTCGGCATGTCTAGTGTCAATGCAGTGAGCCTAGCCACCATAAGACGGCATGTGGCTGAGATTCAGACCGAGATTCCACAGCTGAGAGACCAACTCGCAACACAGAGTCAGACCCTACAAACCATTGGCAAAACCCTGAAAGGCACTGTGGTGGTTCTCAATACTCACAGTGTCCTGCTGAACCAAACGGTGAACTCAATGAAGCAACTATTCACCGTCTTCCAAAATGACTTTGCCCAAACTCAGCTGGTCACCGCTCTGATGACAGACATGCTGCGGGAAGTGAGCTCCTCCATTGACAGCTTGGCCATGGGTGGGATTCCCCCGTACCTTGTGCCCCTGAGCCTTGTCCAATCCGTGCTGGCCTCTGCTACCGTCAGACCCACGGACCCTCTTCAGACCCACTTCGCCTACTCTCTGGGTAGTGCAATCCTACTGCACGTCGACCCCGAACAGAGTGAGGTGGCCTTCCTCCTAAACCTACCAATCATTGATTCAGATAACATCTACAGACTCAAAGACATTGTCAATGTCGGGTTTTGGCAAAGTAACACCCATGTCAAGATACACACACCAGATGTGGTAGCGTACCACGACAGCAACCCACAGCTGTACCTGGCTCCCAATTTGCGCATGTGTACTTTGACCAAAGACATTCACTACCTCTGCCCTAGCAAGCCTTTCCTCAGAGACAATACTGAAGGAATCTGCCGGTTGCAGCCCATGATCAGCGACTCATGCTGCCCTGCCAAGGCCAAGCCTCGCACCCAAGTCATAGGAACACGAGCAGAGATTGTGGGCCATCAATGGCTCGTCAACACCCCCACTCGCACGGCCACGCTCCCACGACCTACGATCAGCACAACACTGCCACTCGTGTCAGCCTGCCCAACCAAAGTATATGGATTTAAGTACCCCCAGGTGCTATCCTCCACCTCGATGATCTGGCATTATACCATCTCCCAAGCGAAGAGTACCAGTCAGAACTGGAAATCCCAGCCTTCTTCAAGAATCACAACCTCACCTTAGATCCAGAACTGGAATTGAGGATTGAGAAAGGGGGGTCCCAGTTAATCGACATTACTCCCATTGACACAGCCCTCCAAGCACTGTCCTGACTGCCCATCCTGACCGGCTCACCTGTAGCCCAGGCTTGGACTGCTGCCGACACAGCCCTTTGCCTCTCCATGGCAATCGGGTACGCACTGACACTGGGCCTGGCCTTCATCCTGTTCAAGAGGCTCAAAGGAATGCGAGAATCCATGGACAAGTGCCTGCCTGCCCTTCCTCGAGGTTTCAAGAGAAAACCAAGGAGAGGAGGTACCAAGATGGAGAATATGTCAAACCTCATCGAGATGGACCCTTCATCTGAGGAACCAAAGGTTGAAAACAAGTAGGAACCATCTGCTGCTTGACCATCATGATCCATTTGCCATCTGACTCTTGTTACCGTCCAGTGAGGTCCACACAGGAACTTCGTCGGCCAAAAGGGGGACTGTAGCGTCTGTACAAAGATCAGATCTGCCAGCCAACTTTAGAATCTCCAGAATGCTTTTAACCTCCTGAACTGTGCAGGTAAATCACAAATCGGCATTATATTCATGCTCTATTGTTTCTGCTGCTCATTCAGAAAACCAAGTCACTTCTACGTTTGATTCTGCAAAAACTGCTTCACGGTTTAATGCTAGAGGGAAGTTAATTCTCGTGGCCAGAGAATAAACTTCCTATTATAATAGTCTATGAGAAAACTGATGGTTTGCTGGACAAACTAGGATAGTCTTTCTCAAACAACTATTAAACTAAAACTAATCATATATGTAATTAATTATAATCCGTTGTAATTAATTCACAATATATGTGCATAATTCCCTCTTTGGTCGATCTATATTATAATTAATCATAACGCGTTATGATCTAATTATATATATATTTCACTCATGATTTGAGCTAATTGATTAAATACCTGTAATTCGCTACACAGTCGAAAGTAATCTAAAAGTAATCCAACTTGGACGAATGTAATCTAAAAGTAATATGATTCAATTTGCGGGAGCCATTTATTTGCTTTTAGATGTTTTCCTTTTTTTTTTTTTTTTTTTTTGGACAGACAGTGAATCTGTACTGAAATATATAGCCAACGAACACACAGGATTCCACACCTTCATTGCAAACCGAGTCTCCTTGATAAGAGATGCTACAGAATTGGTGCAATGGAAATTTATTTGTAGACACAAAAACAAACCCTGCTGATGAAGTCTCGAGAGGTCAGAATGCAAAAAGGTTCCTGCAAAATAAAATATGGATTCATGGTCCAGACATCCTTTGGAAAGCAGAATGTGATTGGCCCTCAGTAACGCACACAGAAACCCACACTCTGTCTAAAGATGATCCAGAGATAAAGAAAAGGCCTACTGTGAATGTAAATCAACCCTACAGACAAATACATTTTTCAAGTTGGACTAAGCCTAAAGTCACAGTAGCCTGGTACCTGAGACTAAAAGAAATCTTGAAAGACTTGGCACTCAAAAGAAAGGACCAAATTTCAACAGTCAGTCATTCAAGGCCATTTACACAAAGCATGGAAAAGGAGTTCCAACAAAAAAGTAAGCAGAGCCTAAATATTTTAGATTCAAGCAAAACATTTTGCTAAAGAGATTTTCAAGGAAACCCCAGGAAAGAAAGTCCAATTTACAAGCTTGATCTGATAATAAAAGATGGAATTGTTTGTTTAGGAGGGTGTTCATCAAAAGCTGCTCTTCCAGAAAAGGTAAAGCATCCTGCTATTTTACCCAACCTAACCCACATATCTACATTTATTCTCAGCCACATACATGAGAAATTGGGGCAAGCAGGAAGAAATCTAATGCTCTCAGAACTTTGCAAAAGTTTTTGGATCACCAATGCCAATTCTTCAGCACGTAAAAATTATAACTGATTGCATTGTGTGCAGAAGAAACAGAGCCAAAAATAGAAGAACAGAAAATGGCTGATTCACCACAAGAAAGATTGGTTGCTGATTTACCCCTTCCAGTAATGTGGGTGTATATTATTTTGGGTCTATAGAAATTAAAAAGGGATGAATTAAAATGAAATGTTATGGAGTAATATTCACACGTATGACCAGTAGAGCTGTTCATATTGAAGTCGCTCAATCACTTGACACAGATTCCTTCATCCAGGTCATTAGGCATTTTATTTGTAGAAGAGGCCACGTAAAACCCAAGATCTGACAATGGAACCAATTTTGTGGCTGCAAAAAGGGAACTAAGAGAGGCCCTTGCTGCTCTCAACCAAGATCACGATCAAAAGGCTTTGCGTCGTCATGGAATAGAATGGAGTTTTAATTCCCCAGGAGCATCTCACCATGGAGGAACATGGAGCGCCTGATCAGGTCCATTAGACAGGTACTTCTCTCTGTCTTAAAACAACAAGATGAACTGAAGAAGGACTACAAACTGTATTATGTGAAGGAGAGGCTATTTTAAATAGTCGTCCAATATCTACAGAATCTGATGATCCTTAAGATTTAGAGCCTCTCACTCTAAATCACATTCTGCTCTTGAAATCCGATCCAGTCTTTCCACCTGGATTATTTTGAAAGACCGACCTGTATGTAAGATGCCATTGGAGGCAAGTCCAGTACATAGCGGACATATTTTGGAAACGTTGCCTCTTATTCAAGAAAGACAAAAATGGAACATCTTTGTAGCTGGTGATGTAGTGTTGGTGGTGGATTCTACTGCTCCTCGTGGCTCCTGGATTCTTGGAAGAATTGAAGAGGTCATGCCTGACAGAAATGGACTTGTATGAACTCAAAGTAAAGACACAAACTAACATCCTAGAACGACCCATAACCAAAATATGTCCTTTACTAGAAGGTTAAGATCAACTTCCCCTTCATTAGCAAAGATAAGTATTGATTTTTTTTTTTTTTTTTTGGCACTTGTACATATACTGTAGATGCTGTATATATAGCAATAACTCCTTTTGATATATTTAATTATATGTAATTGTTTTTGTGAATATTCCAAAATATTTGGTTTTGTAGGAGCCATTTATTTGCCTTATTTGAAGGATAATTGTTAATCTTTGTTTTCTTGAGATGTGCGCCCTCTGCAGGACAGGAGAAGCTTAAAGGCCTTGGTCTGGCTTGCTGTAGTGTGGCCTGCTGGGAGCACATGGGCTGCGTTCCACTCCAAATTTTAATTTTAACTCGCTAACTTCCCTCCGTCTCGTGGACTCGGACATGCGTCATTGCTTACGTTGCACAAGTGCCCACTGCTGGAGGAACTCGTGCATAAGATTTAAGTGAAAGCACTTGATCACTTGGAATTCACTATGGAGCTGATTTATTATTTAAACCCCTTTTCTACTTATGAATTTGTTTTATGCACCATTCTATATGCTTATAAGTTGTTGGAGAAAATATATAAGATCCTATAGATATATGAGCTGTTGGAGAAAAATAAAACTACACAAATGTAGTGATTTTTACTCCATTCACCGGTGACGTAGTAATTTTTGATCACGTGTCACTTATGGTGTGGTTGTGAGTGTATCAGATGACCCCTCTCCCCTTTTGTAATATGGGGCACCAGTTAAGAATACTATCTTAACAACTTAAGAACACTCCAAAAGAGCTGTTCAATAATTCAGAATTAATATAAACTGGAGGGAGTTGGTCAACTGATTTATCTGAAGGATTTGTGAGAGTCTGGTCAACTAGTAGAGTCTTTGATCATCAACACAAGGAAGACACAGTTATAATAAAATCAATGACATTTATTAACAATAGACATGCAAGAGTAAATACAACAACGATTAATAATGAAATAATGAATATGTATTTCTAAAAGAGAGTAAAATAAAGGAGAATACTGAATTAAATCAAAGAAACAAATAAATGAAGTGAACACAATGGATAAATGCAATGCTGTTGAACTGAATGTAGAATGGAAGAGAACTGTATGGGAATGCTTCTTATGGAAGCCACCTAATGGCTGTGGTGAAATGGTGATAAATAATTGCTTATTTATCATTCAACAAATAATATCCCTTTTATTTGTAACAAGCTGACCTTAAGTAACTGTTATCTAAACAGGTTAGAAAAACATATGCTGCATGTATAAACTAATGCCAAGGTCTCTAGAAAGAGGTTTGGTAAGTTTATATTTACGTTCCGCACAGTCGGACAATGGATTTAGATAGATCTCTGTGGCCTCTCTTCATTTCAGTTACTGCTGCTCCATCCAGGGGGTCCTGAAGGAATTTTTATGGCAGTCCTTGCCCAAACCTTAGGAATGAGTTTGGTGGTCAGAGTCAATGTGTCGTCCAATGAGGAGTCCTCTCCTTGGTTTCGGTGGGTGCCGAAGGTTCCCCTTCCTGCTCTGGAAGAGGTGTCTGGCAGTTGTCCTAACATCTTATCTGATGTTGCTGAACATTTGTTTATGTTCATTCACCAAAGATCCAATCACAGTGTGGCACATCTTCTTACACACCAGCAGTTAGAGAGGGGCCCTGTCATAAACTGGTCCCTGGAATGCCATCTTAACTGTTGTTCACAACACAAATGAAACAAAATATCAATAGTATAAACTTTGACTGTGAACATAAGGTAGCTACAAGTATTATGCAATTGAATTTCAACATAATTAATATAGACTATTATGTGATTAATTCTCAAAATAATTAATATCATACACTTCAGTTAAGCTTGATCTGCTGTGATGTCACAATCAAGTTGAATTGTGGGATATAAAGCTGCTTGAAGTGTACATCAGAGTACTTGCTCCCTCTGTGAAAATCGAGGGGACGAGGGTCTGTCTATATAAACTTCCCTCGTCCACTTCACGAAATGGAGCACACTTAAAAATGGCGGCAGGGATTCCCCCGAGGGGAAGTGCTTAGGGAAGTTCACCAATGCGTGTCTGAAATTGGAGTGGAATTTTAGACCTTGCCTTTTGTTTGTTTGACAGCCAAAGTTGTTTGATTTCATTACGTTTGTATTACCTTTTCTATCAGTTTAATTTTCCTGTAATCAAGCTTATAATAATTAGCAAGAAATGCATGTGCAACTTGGTGGACAATGGATTTATTTTAGGCAAAGGAAGCGTCTTAACACCTCAGCAGACCCAAGGAGTGACTAACAGGACAATTTGATTAAGAAGAGTCACTACACAGCTGAAAGCTGTACACTGCGACATATATGAGTAGATTACCGAACTCGATGGAGTACTTTAAGATTTCCTAACTTCAGATAAGATACGATTCTGTAAGAAATCGGGTAGGAATCCTAAATCAAGTTCTGTAATACGAATTTGTGAAAAATCCGAAAGGAGCTTTTTAGATCTTAAGACTCAAGACAGAACATTTCAGTAAAACTCCTCATGCTCCATCATGTCATGTTTGGTGATCGGTCATTGTTGTTTCCCACAGGCTGATATTAAAATCCCAGGACTTCCTCTGAAGATCGTGATG
Organism: Elopichthys bambusa; assembly: GCA_037101425.1. Classification (NCBI taxonomy): domain Eukaryota; kingdom Metazoa; phylum Chordata; class Actinopteri; order Cypriniformes; family Xenocyprididae; genus Elopichthys; species Elopichthys bambusa. Next base: position 203,336 of record CM074443.1, on the reverse strand, counting down.
GAGGCCATACAGCAGGCGTCAGGTACGTGTCACTCCACGAGCATCATGGGACGCACACAGTGAGTGTTTGATGTGCCGTTTCCTGTGTTCTCTTTCAGTGGCCAAAAGAGAGATTCTAGGCATCATGAATAAGAGTATTTCCAAACCCCGGAGCTCCAGGAAGGAGAACGGGCCGGTCGTGGGTATGATCAGTTCCTCCTCGTGTGCGGTTTGTATTCCTGCTGTATTTCTCTGATCCTGCTGTGAACTCTCTTCCACAGAGACTGTCAGTGTGCCTTTATCTAGACGAGCTCTGTTTGTCGGTCCAGGAGGATTTAATCTGCGCAAACTGCAGGCTCAGACAGGTGAGGGTAGAAACTGATGGTGTCATCTGGATTACATCATCACATTCAAGCTTTTAAAATCAGATTACAGTACGTTTTTATTGATTACATGATTACATTATTCACGCAATGGCAATATATTGTTTATAATTTAATTTTCCCTAATTAATCTTTTCTATCCTGACAAACACTTTTTAATTATATGTATTATTAAGCTTTTTATTATTTATTAATATTTTTATTATTATTTGAATTATCACTTGTATTATATCTTGGGAAGACTTTTGTTTTTCAAGCACATTAAACTGCACAAGTTGCACAAGCGATGTCGGGATTTATAAATAAAGACGTTATATAAATATTGTTATATTTTCTTTCTCTTTGTATTATATCAATATGGTCAATGTGATTTGAATAGTATGAGTTGGGTCAGAAGTAATCCGATTCAGATGAAAGTAATCTGATTCGGACAAACTTGGTCTAGAAGTAATCCTATTTGAACAAATGTAAACTGATTCAGTTGTAAGTATATTACCTAAAATGTGTAATGTAATAGATACAATTTTCGTCATGTAATCTGAAGTCAATAACAGGCTCTGCTCTTACGTCCGTCAGGTGTGATGATCAGTCAGGTGGATGAGGTGACGTTCTCTGTGTTTGCTCCGACACCCAGTGCCATGAACGAAGCCCAGGAGTTAATCCGTGACCTCTGTAAAAACGATGTACGTGCGCAGCTGCCGTTCGTCTGATCTCTCTCGTGTGTGGTGTTGTGTGAGACGCTGACGTTGGTCTTGTGTTTGTATCTGTAGCAGGAGCAGCAGCTGGAGTTTGGATCCGTTTACACGGCGACCATCACAGAGATCAGGTAGTGCCACAGACTCTCACGGCAGGCTCAGTCTCAGTCTCCACAGATTTTATCATTGGCTTGAAGCTGATTTTGGGTTTCAGGGACATTGGCGTGATGGTGAAGCTGTATCCCAACATGAGCGCCACGCTCCTACACAACTCACAGCTGGACCACAAACGGGTGAGAACACGTCACCCTAATATCATCAGCCCAGCCGTAACTGTCACACATGAGCTGGCTGGGAAACCTGTCATGTTCTTAAGGACTTGTTTGTTGTCTTCTCCAGATTAAGCATCCCAGCGCTCTTGGACTGGAGGTCGGCCAGCAGATCCAGGTGCTGTGAGATTTCCTGTGATGAACACAGATGAATCCTTCATGAACTCACGGCTGAGCTTCTTTATTAACGTGTTTGGCTCTTTCAGGTGAAGTATTTCGGCCGGGACCCGACGGACGGCAGAATGAGACTCTCTCGTAAGGTGCTTCAGTCTCCGGCGGCGGCGGTGGTGAAGAGTCTGAGCAACAGACAAAGCATCTCTATAGGAGAGTCCAGCGAGCAGATCCCAGACCCCTAGGGCAGACTTTTGTACACTGTATATTTTATAATAAATGGTCTTATTGCTTACATTATCCACACAAACACAACTTCTGCATTACTTGTTTGCAAAAGGGTGCAAAACTCTCAAACATACATGTGAAAGTGTTAACATCTGTCCTGCAGCTCAGACGGTTTCAATTGAGAAACAATCCAGATGTCGTACTACTAGAAGAAAAAAATCCCACACACACAATATAGGGATGCTATTTCCGTTAATTGTAGAATACTGTGCACATTCATGCAGTATGTCAAATGCAGAGCAACAGAGAGCTCATTTTCTCCAGAAGCATTTTAGAAAAAAATTTTAAGACATGAAACAAAATCTGTTCTGTCATAAAAGAAGAAAGGATCCAAATGTATATTAGGTGTCTTTATCTAGTATTGTGTTGATGTGGTGGGATACGGGTGAGGTTAGGACAGGTTTGCTGGTCTGGGTTTAAGGCTGGGTCAAGTACAGAAATGAATTACAGCTGTAATTACATGCAGGTTTTCCTAAAATATAAGTACAATGTAAAAACATGTACACAATAAGTGCACTATCAAATGATTCATTTATATGGTAGCACTTTACAGTCCTGTTCCCCATGTATTTATTGTAACCCCTAAACCTAACCTTAACCCATGTAGTTATTACCCAGTACTTTCCTTACGAAAATTAACCATGGTTTTATTATAGTAAAACCATGTTTTTTGGCGTATTGATTACCATTTGTATAACCACACAAGTATAAAAATACCATTGTTAAACTATGGTTTTTGTAGCAAAACCATGGTTCATTTGTGGTTACCATGGAATAACTGCAATAACTATGTTTTTTGGTTTTATTTGTAGTAGTAAAACCATGGTTAATCTTCGTAATTACACTGTAAGCACATGTAAGTTCAGCCATTTAAATAGTAGTACATCAAAATTAACAAAAACGTGACATTACATTCATCCATGTCATATTTAGACTGGAAACAAGACAAAAATACTAAATAAAATCATTTTTTGCAGTAGTTACCGCGTTCAAATCTGTGAACTGTCAGTCTGACAAACAGAGTTCTGGTATGGAGTATTTAAGTGAAGAAAGTACACATGATTTTTGGGGGGTATTTCATGTCGTGTTTATAATAATCTTGATTTCTTACAACTTTGTGTTTTTTCTGGGCGAGTCAGCGTGAACTGCGGCGCTAATAGTCTCGTGAACGCGCAAACGGACAAAGTTTAAAATAACATTTAATTTCGGTTTATTTTTCACCAGACCTTATCGTAAACCCCCATAAACACTTATACGACACATGTCGGCATCATTCTGTGATACTTTTGAGTCTTTTAAAATAAATAAATAAATAAAAAGCTTGATGGTGGTTGTTATTAAAATGCCATTATATGGATGAGGGCGAGCGGGACGTTTTTAAAAATTCTCTTTTTAATATAAGGCATTACAACAACACCAGTGTGAGTAAATGAGGAATTCATTTTAAGGTGAACTATCCCTTTAAAGCATGATGGATTCTGATTGGCTGTCAATGTTTATATGGTTCATCAGCTGGGGGGGAAAAAAGTCGTTATCGTTATAGTTGCGCTGTGGACTGTTCTTTTACATTTTATAGCCTAACTCTATCTTTATCGTTATTGTTATATTTTTCATCCTTCTGAACTCCCTAAATTAACCTTAAACCATCTGCTTCTGGGGAGTCAGCAGTGTTCGCCGAGTGACTGTGGTAACCATGGTGACTGCTGTACGGCTGCGCGTGCACATGTCCTGACGCGGCTTCCGTAGCCCGTGTGCGGAAACCCCGCGCCATCAGATGAGCGACGATGAAGTGAAAGACACACAAGATGGCGACGATCGGCGGTTAGACGAACGATCACGTAAACATTTAAACGATCCGACCCGTTTAATGCTTATTCCGAGTTATAACTAAGACCCAACACAGATAAACGAGACCGTAGACTGTTCACGCGAGAGTCTGGGGATCATGAGGCTGAAAGTGTGAGGTTTGACTCATTCTACAGGTAAATTGATTTCCGAGCTTAAGATGAACGATAGGGGGGATTAAACCAAGTGGTTCGACGTAAATAAACCGTGATAAAATCTGTTTAGTGAGACTCCGATACAGTCTTCGGCTAATTTCCAGAGGTTCGCGTGGGTTAGTGAGGTAAACTAGTAGGTTTAGTGAGGTAGGATGACTAGTACCCGGCTGTGTGGATGCGAGGGCAGACAGTACTAGTTCCCTGTGGTAAACCTGAGGTAAATATGCGTCAGGGCTGCTAGTGTTGTTTAGGTGAGTTAGGTTTGGGTTAGTGTAGTTAAGATGAGTGACACCCGGCGGCGCGTGAAGCTGTACACGCTGAATGAGGACAGACAGTGGGAGGACAGAGGCACTGGACATGTGTCCTGCTCTTATGAGGACACTGAGAAGGAGACATCACTCACTGTCACCGCTGAATCTGACGGTAAGACCGGTTCATCACTGACAGCGTGGAGCACGTGATCTCACGCAGCTGATCTGATTAGAGTGTGTGTGTGTGTGTGTGTTCTGGTTCTGTAGGGTCACTGCTGCTGGAGTCCAAGATCAACACCAGCACTGCGTATCAGAAACAGCAGGTACAGCATCTTCACAGTCATCCCACATGAGACTGATTCAGCTGTAAACATCTCTAAAAGACAATAAGAGTCATTATTCAGATCAGTTCATCTGATAGTGTCCGGTCAAATTGATATTTCAGAATACTGAGTGTCTTTTAAACCCCTCTCTTGAACGCTGTGACGTTTGCCTCCTCAGGACACGCTCATAGTTTGGTCCGAAGCGGACAACTATGACCTGGCTCTGAGTTTCCAAGAGAAAGCCGGCTGCGATGAAATCTGGGAGAAGATCTGTCAGGTTTGTTCGGTCTCTTCCTGACTGTGTGTCCACAGCTGCGTTTACATGGACACCTTCATTCTGAGTGATTCATTCTGTCTAAATACAGTGATCAGATTGATGTGCGTGTTTGTCAAAGCTTCAGATGGGATGTGATCCTTTGGCATGCTCTCACTGCACGAATATACAGTGTCCCGCTGCTTCAGGAAGATCCTCCTGTCTTTGATTCTTTTCTTTTCCTTTTCCAGAGTTTTTTTAGTTGGTTGACTGACCTGTTTATTCCGGCTTCATTTTCTAAACACCTGCTTGAACAGTTCATTTTTGCTTGACTTGCAGCCGTCTAGTCTTTCAGCTCTTCTTTTTGTTCTTTTAAAATATTCCGCAACAACGTGATTTCTGCTGCAGGCTAATTTTGCTTACTGCACACTATCTTTCTATTTTCATCTCACAGTTTTCTGTTTTAAAGTGTTTGTGTCGTATTGAACGGATTTGAAAAGGTATAAACTGAATCTGAAACTTAAATGGATTTGGCCAATTCATTCTGATTATTCTTCTCTTATTGAAAAACATTGTTTGTTTATTTGGATATCTGTACAATGTATTTCCGCATGTTCACTGAGAGTAACTTATGCACGACACAAAACAACAGCAGCGACTAGAGACTGAGACAAATTTATTGTTCAAAAGCAGTCAACCCTTTTTGGCACAAATGAAGTGCCATCATCTTTGAAAACAGCCTTCAATTAATGACAGAACAAGATGACAAGAACAAACAACATTAATATCAACATTACTAATTTATTTTAGGTAAAGTAGGCAAAGACTGTAAACAGATGTATAGGACAAATCTGCTTTATGGCATAAATGAAACGCCATAAAAACAACTTTCCATAAATGACATAAACATACAGTACCAGTCAAAAGTTTGGAAACATTAAGTTTTTTTTTAAAGAAGTCTCTTCTGCTCACCAAGGCTGCATTTATTTGATAAAAATACAGTAAAAACAGTGAAATATTATTCCAATGTAAAACAGCTGTTTTCTGCGTGATTATATTTATGATAATAATCATAAATGTTTCTTGAGCAGCAAATCATCATATCAGAATGATTTCTGAAGGATCATGTGACACTGAAGACTGGAGTAATGATGCTGAAAATTCAGGAATAAATTACACTTTACTGTATATTCACATAGAAAACAGCTGATTTACATTGTAATAATATTTCACTATTTTCACTGTATTTTTCATCAAATAAATGCAGCTTTGATGAGCAGAAGACTCTTTCAAAAACATTAAAAAACCTTAACTTTTCCGAACTTTTGAATAGTACTGTAAATATAAAACACTAATTTATCTTACGAAGTATGCAAGGACTGCAGACACAGACAGATCCGTGCTTTCTGGCACACATGGAAGCTCGTATGGAAGGTCAGGTCTCTTGTTGACGTGTGTTTGGTGTTCAGGTGCAGGGCAAAGACCCGTCTGTGGAGATCACTCAGGACCCCATCGATGAATCGGAGGAGGAGCGTTTCGAGGAGATGCCGGAGACGGCTCATCTGGTGGAGCTGCCGCCCTGCGAGCCCGAGCGGTTGGAGGAGATCGCCGAGCTGGTGACGTCCGTGCTGTCCTCGCCCATCCGGCGGGAGAAGCTGGCGCTCGCCCTGGTGAGCACGGGATACATCCGGAAGCTGCTGCAGCTCTTCAGGACCTGCGAGGACTCAGAGCACCGCGAGGGCCTGCACCACCTGTACGAGATCGTGCGCGGCGTGCTCTTCCTCAACAAAGCCACGCTATTCGAGGTCATGTTCTCCGACGACTGCATCATGGACGTGGTGGGCTGTCTGGAGTACGACCCGGCGCTCGTCCAGCCCAAGAGACACCGCGAGTTCCTCACCAAGACGGCCAAGTTCAAAGAGGTGATTCCCATCACGGACTCGGAGCTGCGGCAGAAGATCCACCAGACATACCGCGTGCAGTACATCCAGGACATCATCCTGCCCACGCCGTCTGTCTTCGAGGAGAACTTCCTGTCCACGCTGTCCTCCTTCATCTTCTTCAATAAAGTGGAGATCGTCAGCATGCTGCAGGTGCGTGTGTTTTCACGTCTGTTGTTCTTGTGTGCTCAAGTGTCGTTCGTTTGAGTTCAAATGTTGCTTGCTTTTGTGCCGTATGTGTAATTTATTCAGAAGCAATGTTCTCATCATCAGCGGTCTATCAGCTTCTTAATAGTAGAAATAATGAAGCATCGCAAGCCGAAACTGTTGGCATCAGAAACGCAGGCGTGGTCAGATCGTGAAAGACAGACAAATGGGTCATTGACAAATAAATCTTTTCAAAACTGATGTACATATTTTTGAGTCATGAACAGTGTGTTTAAACAAGTTTCAATTGTCAAATAACATTTCAAAGTGTTTGAATTCCTGTTTTGACTGTTTTTATAAGGTGGTACAACCATGTAGTTTTATGTGCATATATACTGTAGTTGTACCACCTGACCTGAAGTGTACCAACTGACCCATACTTGAAATTAGCAGTTTTTACCAGTTTTAGAGAGATATCTCCAAACCTTTCCAATCTCCTCTGGATGATCATGTTTATTGTTATTACCATGTCAGTTCATAATAAAAGAGCCGTGTCTGCAGTTGTGCCACCCTGACATTTGAGAATATACACAATTCCTGGACAAAAGCTCTTTTTTTCAATTGACTATACAGTATTTGTATAATTTGTTTATATGAAAGATTTCAAACCTAAAAAGATGCCATAGTGTTTAGTTTTTAATTTTTTATTATTAAGACACCATTTTAAATAGTTTTCTCATCTGTTCATTTGTTCAGACAGTTGCACCACCTGACATTTTGAGGGTTTAAGATAACAAAACATAAAATATATTGTTTAAATGTACTAAAACTGAATTCAAACTAAATAGGTTTTATAGAATAATGTAATATGTCATGAATTTATCAAATTACTATGAAAGGAAGTCATGCACTAATATGCACATCATGCCGTTGACTCAAATGTAAGTCATTAGTTCAAGCAAAAAAACCCTGAAATGACACACACTTGTTGTGTTACGTGTCTTGCTTCCATTAATCTGGTTTTCTGTGCACAACCCTGCTGTACACCTTCAGATCACGCGTGCATCCGTTCACTGAATATGATAAAGTGTGAGTAGGATATTTTTGTTCTTCATTTCTCTTTTTGTGGTCCGAGAAAGAAAGAAGGTCTTACAGCTTTTAGAAGAACCTCGGGTGAGTAAATAATGACTTTTTTTTTTTTTTGGGATGAACTTTCCAGGAGAACAATGGCTTTAATTTTGGGGACAGGAATTTTAATTTGCAACAAGGAAATGTGAAAACTTTCCATTTGCAGTGGCTTTGGGTGTTTTGGTAACTTTGCGGTTTGTTTCTCTAAGCTTCGGTGAGTCTTTGCGGTCGTGTTTGAGTCTCTTATTGTTTAGTAAACTGTCCCTTCAGTGGTATTGGAGGTCACAAGTGTTTCTGCCATGCAGACATCAGTGTCACAGTAGACTAGGTCAAAAATACAGCTTTCAATCATGCCAACTTAGTCACTGTGACAAATGCTCTTTTAATTTTATAGAAGGTTTAACATGTTGTGAAACGGCTCATGTTCTGTTTTCTTCACATTGTGCTCCTGTTCAACACACGACTGCATTGTTTTTGCTTGAAATGAAATAAATCTTTCTCACAGTTTCTGTATGTGAGATTGAAGGACTGTTTGACAATAAGTGTCCATTTCTTTATTTCTGTATTTAGTTATGCTTTGATCTGATGATGATTCACGGTCAGTGTAACGCACACATCCGTCAGTGATGTCAGTTTGACTCTGTTAATCTGCAGTCTTTGGTCCATGTGATTGTAGTGCTGAACACGTGTACTGCTGGAGAGTGACACGGCCTGCATGTAGTGCTGGGTGGTTTGACCAGAAATCTGTCTCTGTTTTTCTGCACTTGGCATATTTTACTGTCAGGAGTACAGGGAATATATTATATAAACATTGTAAGGACAATTAAAAATTAATTGTTATCAAATCAGTTCATAAAGATAATTTATTTTAAAATATAATCAAATAATTTATTTATTTAAATTAATAATATTAATAAGTAGGCTACTTTTTACTGTGCAATTTGTCATTTCAATGAAGACCTTTGAGTTTGTTTTAATAAATTAATTATTATTATTATTATTATTATACTCAATTGTACAATAGTATTTCTTTTATTTCAAGTTATAACAAACTTTTATTTTGACAGGGTCATGAAGACCCCTGACTTGTATGATACGATACGATACGACACATGTCAATAGTTTGATCAGATTAAACGGTGAAATGTTCATAAAGTGACAGCAGACACTGAGGCGCTCATTCATACAGACTTCAGATTTCAATAGCAGTCTTTTTTAGCTTTAATATTCACAGACACTAGTCCGTATCTATCTGATTCAGTGTACAGCCCGACTTCTGATTTATTCATCCAAAAATTGCCAAATTCTACAGTAAGTTCTGTTTGTGACTGGATTCTGTGATGTCATCCGTGTTTTCTGCATTGCGGAAATCTTATGGCTCTACATGGTATTAAAGAGAGATGGTTTGTGAGGTATTTATTGTGTTTCCATAAGTGTAAGAAGGGAATGCAGTTAATAGAAGCCCGCTCTCGGTGCGCTCTACACAGCGCTTCCTAGCCATTGAATAGAGACAGCAGCTGTTTCAGCTAAACACCGGTATGACGGTTTTTGAAAAATACATATTGGTCTCGAAACTGAAACCGGTATACCGCCCAGCACTACCTGAATAATCACGGAGTAAATGTTTCTGTGTACATCACTCCAGTCAAGATAACCGTCTTTTAACAATGAAACTGGAGTAGTGACAGATCGTTTCTTCCTTATTGTGTTGTAAAATGCAGGGCAGGACTTGGTTTTATCCATCGATTGGACGGAGGCGATCTGAATGTGAGCTTGAGAGTATTGTAAGAAAGAACGGGACTGAATGATTGGATAAGATCAGCATACGTCACCAGGGAGAAGTCTGTATCGTGTGTTAATACAGTTTTGGAGTGGCCTGACTGAAATGTACAAAAGAAGTGGAATTTAACTGATGGCATTAGTCAACATCCCTGTTCAATATCAGATGTGTTTATTACAGTAAAATGAATATTCGAGTTGATTTGAATATGAGCCAGCGTCCGGTACTTTTGCCATCATTAATTCAGTTAACAGTGAGAGCGAGAGCTCAGATTGATAAAAGCGTATGGGTGGAACTGGGATCAGCTGATGAAGATGAAGTTTCACCTCTAAACAAACCGGTTTTTCACTCCCAGTTTTTTTCCTTGTTTCATTCTTTGATTTCAGCAAATCATTTTGGTCCTGTTCAATCCGTACGATGAGGACGTGTTTTGGTCTTTATTTGGGAAAATCCAGTTCCCAGAGTCACTGTTGCTTCTCAACTACTTTTTCTTTGTTTATGGAAACATTACAGAACAGAATTAAATAGAAGTTGCTATATAAAATAAATCTTAAAACAAATTATACTATTAAATAAAAAGATTTCAAATTATTTTATTAATATGTTTATTGTATAAATATTTATTGGAGCGATGTTGTGCATGTTTATCTGTAAAGTAAATGATGTTGATATACTGTACAGTCACTCTGATCTCTTACAGTCCAGTTACACAGATTGAATGTTGAAACAGATTGATTGAGGTTCAGATAAAGTAAATATGAATAAGAGCGTAACCTTAACTTGGTCGAATGTGTTGTCCTGTCAGCAGTCTGTGTGGAGGTGGAGTGAGTGATCCTCTGTTCTCCTGCTGTGGTGTTTTTCAGGAGGATGAGAAGTTCCTCACGGAGGTGTTCGCTCAGCTGACGGATGAAGCCACAGAGGACGACAAGAGGAGAGAGCTGGTACTGCACTCACCCGCACCGCGCACACATTCAGCCATCGCACACGGCAGCGTTTAACGCCTGTCGCCTCTTACATCCACAGGTCAACTTCTTCAAGGAGTTTTGTGCTTTCTCACAAACACTGCAGCCCCAGAACAGAGACGCTTTCTTCAAAACGCTGGCAAATCTGGGGATTTTACCTGCCTTGGAAATAGTGATGGTGAGTGACTGCAGGAAGCTGTCCGTTTACAGTGAACGTCCTGAAGTCTCTGTCGTGGTCATAGATGTGAGTGTTTTTTTGAAGGGCATGGATGACGTCCAGGTGAAGGCCGCCGCCACGGACATCTTCTCTTACCTGGTGGAGTTCAGTCCGTCCATGGTGCGAGAGTTCGTCATGCAGGAGCCGCAGCAGGCCGATGACGTGAGTACCAGCTTCACCCTCACACCTGATGAGTTTATTATCAACTGTAAACCTGAGCAGGAGACGTGAAGCGGGTCAGCGCAGAAGTGTGGATGTTTGAGCACTAATAACTCTAATTACAGGTTACAGCTGTATCTACAGGATTCATGAGCGGCAGGCGTTTCATGTAGCTCAGCACAGGCTCGTTCTCAAAATCTGCGTCTTTAGTGTCTGTGGCGGATCATTGGTGTTTAAGGCTTTAGTGGCACTCAGTTTTTATAAAGATTTCACCGTTCAGTTCTGATTCAAGAGCTCAAGATTCAGGACTTCATTCAATTGGATATCGGTTCATTTGGAAGTTACTTCAGGTAAACGTCCCAAAAATGAAAATTGACATTTACACATTTACTAGAAATAAAAATGAAGATATTTGAAGATATGAAGATACACGCAAACAAAAATGTCACACATTAAAAAGTTCATAAAGAGATCGTCAGAGTAATCCATGTGATTAGAGCGTCTTCTGAAGAGACGCCATCGCTTTATATGATGAACAGATGTGTTTTGGCTTTTATTCACATATAAACTCACACAGAACTGAAGTATGGAAACAGAAACTGTGCATTTGATCAGTGTTTATATGTGAATGTTAATTACAGTTGAGAAACTCTGCTCTGGAAACTGTCACTTCATACATTCATATTGAAACAAGTTGAAATTAGCCAAACTATTAAACTCAACTAATCATGTTTTCAGATAGAATAATCAACATTTAAAGTTGTATACAAAAATGTATTTGCACATTTTTATATCAGCTTACTAATTACATTTATCCGTTTCAGTCACATGACTCTTATGCCAGGACGTAATAATCATGAATACAAAAATATGTTGCTGAAATATAATCATTTAAACGGAGGCTCTTTATTCAAACGTGCATTAAATAAGACATCACTAACAGTGTGTAATACAAAAAATGTTTAGTGAAGTTTTGTTCACGCATCAGCTGGGAACGGCACAGACTAAAAGATGGATCTTGGGGTTTAAGAATCCATATGGAGGTTGTTCAAATGAAGTGATGGTGTAACAGTGTCACTGACGGCTGCTGTGTGTGTTCAGGACGTGCTGCTGATTAACGTGGTGATCAAGCAGATGATCTGTGACTCGGACCCTGAGCTGGGCGGTGCGGTGCAGCTGATGGGACTGCTGCGGACCCTCATCGACCCTGAGAACATGCTCGCTCCGGCCAGTGTGAGTACTGTGTGCTGACGACGCTCGTGACTTACAGTCTGAGCTGGAAAATCTGCCCATAGAAACTTGACGCACATTCACATATGCCATGCTTCTGAGTTTCCAGAAACCAGTGAAGATGACTCCATTTACAGACAAACAATCTCACTGATTTCTCTGTGTGTGTGTTTGGACAGAAAGCGGAGAAGAGCGAGTTCCTGAGTTTCTTCTACAAGTACTGTATGCATGTGCTGACCGCTCCACTGCTGGCCAACACCGCCGAGGAGGACCAAGGTGAGACACTGACTGCAGAACTACAAGAACTGAGCCGCATGTCATTCCTCTCATATCAACATGTCTGTTTTCCACAGATCTGAGCGAGGGATCGGCTAGAGTCAACCCCGTGTGTCCAGGTACATGTCCGCTCTCGTCTGAGCCACATCCCCCATCTCCACAGCTCCCACATCTCACGTCACACGCATGTGCTCTGCTTAACGTGTCCGTCTGTCTGTCTGTCTCAGATAACTTCCAGACGGCGCAGCTGCTGGCTCTGATCCTGGAGCTGCTGACGTTCTGCGTGGAGCACCACACGTACCACATCAAGAACTACATCATGACTAAAGACCTGCTGAGGAGAGTGCTGACACTCATGAACTCCAAACACACCTTCCTGGCGCTGTGTGAGTATCGCTCACTTTCTAGACGTCGATAACTGATTATGATCGTGGTCGCACATGAGCAGAAATTCAGCAGCAACTCTACACAAGCGTGTGCTAAAGAGGCCTTGTTTTTAAAGAGGATCTATTATGCCTATATATTTTGTGCAGGTGCCCTGCGCTTCATGAGGAGGATCATTGGACTGAAGGACGAGTATTACAACCGCTACATCGTGAAAGGAAACCTGTTTGAGCCGGTCATCAACGCCCTGCTGGACAACGGCACCAGATACAACCTGCTGAACTCGGCCATCATCGAGCTCTTTGAGTTCATCAAAGTGGTAAGAGCCGCTGTCTGAGAGCAGGCCGCGCTCCTGCGATCCGCTCGCCTCTGACCGCTGTGCTTTCATTCTCAGGAGGACATCCGGTCTCTCATCGCACACATCGTGGATAACTTCTACAAGGCCCTGGAGTCCATCGAGTATGTGCAGACGTTTAAGGGTCTGAAGGGCCGCTACGAGCAGGAGAAAGAGCGGCAGAGCAGAGGACTCAGCAGGTGCCCGAACACGCGTTCATTCTGAGCGAACGACCGCCTTGATTGTGTGCTAACAGGGGATTGATCCTCTTACAGGTACCGCAGGGATGCACGCTCGTTTGAGGAGGACGAAGACATGTGGCTGAATGATGACGAGGAAGAGGAGGATGTCTCTGACGCAGGCTTCGAGAAGAGCAAGAGCGACTACGGGAAGTTCATGGAGAGCGAGAAAGGTATTTGTGCTTGTATAATCAGGGAAATGTAATCGGAGTCATTTCCAGGTCTGGATACACATGGAAAAAAAGAATGCAAAAACATCTGTGTGATCTGCACTGTGCCAGAGAAAATAAAAATACTCTGACAGTACTACATATTGATTTTTGAAATAGAAAGTGTTTAGGAATCCTGATAGAATCCACTGAAGCAGTTGATTTTGTCATTTAAATCACTGGAGCCATATGATTTCTATGATTCCTGCTGCTGTATCTACAGCGCCACATGCAACGAGAACCGGTTTAATCTGAGCACTTTCCAGCCCTTCCTGATCAAACAGCTGAAAGAGTCTCTACTGCACTGCTGCTGCAGCGCCAGGAACAGGGCTGAAAAACACTGCTGTAGTCTGAAGTTCTGTGTGGTGTCTTCCTCACACATGTCTTTCCTCTCGTTTCAGCTAAAGAAAGTCAAGACAAAGAGAACCAGCCCAAGCGCACAACGACAGGCAGCTTTAAGTTCACCTTCTCTCATTCGGCAGGGGCGGCCAACGCAAGCAACGGCTCCAAACCTCCACCCTCATCTTCCTCCAGCAACTCCAAACCTGCAGCGCCTCCTTCTGGCCAGACGGCACGGGTGCGTCTGCACATCTCCATAAAGATCATGTACTTCTGTTTTCCAGCGCAAATATCTAAACATTTCTAAATCAAGATACATTTACTGGCAAGAGCAAAATGACTGAAGATACTCTTGTTTACCGAAAAGCTGATCAAAATTGAGTTCAAGCTTAAAACAACAAATTTCTGCTAATGGGGTAAGAAAAATAATCTTAATCCAAAGGGAAAACAATCATATTTGTTCTTGTTTACTGAAAACGGATGAAAATTGAGTGTAAGCTTAAAACAAGTCTTAATATCTTCAGTCATTTTGCTTCTCCAGTAAATGTATCTTAATTTAGGAATGTTTAGAAATTTGTGCTGGAGAACGAGACAGAAACACTGAGGAAACAGTTTTTTTGCAGTGCATGGAGGGATGGGCAAAGGTTTTTTTTCTTTCTTTGCAAATTTAAACTATTTGCAAATAATATTTTATTTTTTAAATTTGCACAACACTCTTATTCATATGTCGAATATGTCAAAAACGCAAAATGTTTCGTCTCATCACATTCATTTATAAACCACATGAATGTAAATATTGGAAGGGGTGTGTCGAGATCTCACGAGAAAAAAGATTTCTCGTCAAGGTGAAAAGCTGTCTCGTGATATTGCTTTGACAGAGTACGAGTGTGAAATTAGGATACAATATGACACCGCTACATTCACATTACACCTTCACTGTCGTTTTGCTTTTTATAGAAATAAAAACCGTTTAATTCAGTTGTATAACAGTAGCTTCATTCCCATCCAGCTCATCCAACACGAGCTGCAGAGTCGTACGTCGTGCAGCAGGAATCAGAGTTCACTGGTCACGTGACGAGATGACTGACGAGACCATGGCGGAGGATTCGTTGCACGACACGTACAAGACATTTATCAGACGCTTAGTCTAAGGCAAACTCCCTATTCACAGAGTACGCTTGATCACAAAAATGAAAGTAAAACCCCACATTTTTAAAGCGTCTCCCTGATGAATGCAGATATCTCCCGATATGAAAGCGATCTTAGGCTGGGCTGTGTAGTTGTAAGCATCTCTCAGCTCCGTGTCATGCTTGAAGAAAAATCTGGTCTCTATTTGCACTTTTGAATATTGAGAGAGTACTTTGATTATGGTTGCTAAATGAGACTAACATTTCTTTATACTGTTACTATTTCTATGATCAGTTTCAGTTAGGAGGTCAAAAGCTGTAGAAGCTCATGAATCATGTACAGTAAGGTCTAAGAGACTCGTATGAAGAGAAGCCAGTCAGTATTGTCTTTTACTGCATATGATAATTCATACTCAGAAAGTAGAACCGAAATGACATTCATTACAAGATGTAGTTAAAACATTTCAAATGCACCTGCAGACTCTTTTTCTAGTCATGTGTTTCGTCATTGAGGATTTCTTAAAAACACTGTGTAAAAAATCTCGTCTCGTTCTCGTGAGCTAACCGTCTCGAGTCGTCAGACCCCTGAATAATGGCATATTTTAGATTCAAAACGGTGATGTTTCATAAAGTTGAGTAGTTTACATCACTGGATATTGCTGTCAGTCGCTGAACATGTCTCATAAAACAGCCGTCAAATATTAATGTTTAGCTACTTGGGTCTCTTTTACCGTCAGCTAAAGTGTTGCATTGGATTCGCACTCATCTTCTATGAACGGTAAGCCCCGCCTCCTTTGATTTGATTGGGGGTCTCACTTATGTTTATATTGACGAGCGCTGTTAGATCGCCGGTGAGGAGCGTAATGGAGCATCAAGAATATCAAATATTGGGGGACAGTTTGTTCATTTGTCACTGTTGTGTGGGCCTGCGTTCCTCTCAGTGTGTGTGATGCTGACGGCCCTGGTGCACACCCTTTCTGACGCTTTTTCTCTTTAAACTGCCTGTGTTCTTCAGACTGGACTGGTGGGTCTGGTGGATTATCCAGATGATGAAGACGAGGAGGACGACGATGACGAGGAGCAGTCGCCACGCAAGCGGCCTCGTCTGGGCTCATAAAGCCGTCTGCAGTCACGTGTCCGCTGTGCCCGGCCTCTATCTCCACCCCACCTGATCCAGAGGAGCGCAGGGAGCCAATCACAGCAGCAGCAGCAGTCGTGCAGCAGGGGCTGATGGGAGAGGCTAGCAGGACTAGCCGCACTGATGAACGCTGGATTGGCTCAAACTCTGGGACTGAAGAGCTGCTGTAACGTGGCTCAAGTTCAGCAGGCTACTTCCTTTTTTAATTAATTCTTCTGGACGTTTGTGTTTTTTAATGATTGACAGGAGATCTCGCCGGTGCCGTGTTTAGCGCGCAGGTGAGGCAGTTATTAACCTTTATAATCGGATGTCTGTGATTCAGGCTAGGATTTGCAATGTTGGTTTTTAAAACATTAAATTGCAGTAGGAGTGTTTGGTGTGTGCGAGACTGATCTCAGATCAGCTCTGTCCAGAGAATACAGCGCTGTTCCTCAATGACTTTCACAACCTTAGACTCAATATTATTAGCTGTTTTTGTTTTTCCCCTAATTTTTGTACAATTTCCTACTAGCACCATCTCCGTTAAAGAGCATTTGTATAAATTTGATATTTTTTACAATTTTCAGATTAAATTTGGTCCTGCAATTAAACAAGCTTGTTTATTTTGTTGCTTGAATGGATACAGAGGGTCAGTTCACATGTTCTGTCACCTAGCGCTGCATCTGTGGAGTTGGTTTGAAATGCTCACTGCACGTTCATAAAGCATGTTCTGTACAGTATCAATGAAACTGGGACGTACCCATCCGCCATGTTCTCAGCCATGTGACCTATCCTCTCCAGTGGACTCGTGGGACAGTAAAGTGTCCATCGAATGTGCACTTCAGTATCTCTCCAGAAATAGCAAGTCATACTTTTCACCTATTCTGACATACTACTCGGCTCACATACTGTTTTTTGTCTACTATATAAGTAGACATATTTGAACGCAGGGTAGGAGTCCTCTTGTAATTCTGCGAGAGGTTGCTGTCGAACCAAGTTTTAGTGGTGTTTTAGAGTAACATTTAACTTCACTGAACTAAACTTTTGACACTTGACACTTCGGGCAGGCAGATTGCATAATCTAGTATGCTTTCTTTTTCATTACTTTTTTTTTTTTGCAAAAGAAGAGTTGCCTGAAGTTAATTATTTGTGGGGTAATTTATGTCCCTCTTGGTGAAAATGAGCTCAGTTCTGTTACCTGTTCTCTAAAACAATGAGTTAAGGATCCATCCTCAACTGAAGACATTAAAGTGCCCCATTATAATGCTTTAAAGGTTCCCAGTTTAGAGTCTCCTACAGCAGGTTCACATGCATACTAGGTTAAAAACACTTTAATTTCCTCATATCCACTGCAGCATCAGCTCTTTTCTCTCAGTGTCTGAAACGATTCGATCAAGGGTTCGGTCTCTCTAAACCCCGCCTTTCTGAAAGCCTGTGCTGCTCTGATTGGCCACATGCTCATTATCATATCTGAATCTCAGCTCTTGATTCACAGTGATTCGAACAGTAATGATGGTGTCGGTTTTACCGTATCAATCTCATCAAAGTGGATTTGCTTTGACAGCGTCTTCTCGGCATGAACAACACGAGCCAAACTCTTCCAGTCTCAGATACAGTGTTTGAGGGCGGGGCAATGAGACTCTGTTCAGCCAATGAAGACCAGAGGCGGGCATTATGCAAATATGATTAAATTAGACCAAAAGAATGATTGATTTGCAGTGTCTAGTTCTGATTCTAAACAGCTGGAAACACTATGATTGCTGAAGTATTATCAGGGGAAATGATTCTCAGGTCCGTATACGGTAATCTACATTCTCAGACGAGGATTTATACATTTTATTGGGTCACAGCAATATTTCACGAGCCCAGTAAAAACAGTTTAGTGCTGCTCTGGGGCTTAAACTGAATAAGGAAAACCCAAACGAAGAGCTGGGTGCTGATAGTGATAGTCCTGCTCGTGTACAGATGGAGAACACACACCTCCGTTCAGAGAAGGGAAGGGGAAAACGCTGAGCTCTGAAGGACAGATCCCAACCTCCGGCGACAGACGCTGCATCAGGTCAGCGCTGGTTTCACCGACTGAACATTGACTCAGCGTTTGTTGGGTCGTGAAGTCTGAGAAGTACTGTAATCTGGTGATTGTGTTGTCTGTGGGTGCACATCTCACACATGTCAGGTCACACTCAGGCCTGAGAGAAACCCTGGGGAGAATATAGTGCACAAGGAGTGAAGAGAAAGTGTGTTTGGGAGATACAAGTGCAGCTCAGTCCTTGATCTGCATGACACGATTGTCCCATGAAACCACAACAGGTAATGGCATTTCAGCATTCCTTTCCAATCCCACGCCAAGGTATGGAAAATTTGGGATGCACCTCTCAAACCTGATGGATGGATGTGCGTGTACATTTCTTGATGTTTTCCTGAAGATTGTGATGTGTTTTTATCAAACCGTTCCCTCAGACTTTAATGTCCTTCACTCTTTCAAGCAGAAGATATCAAGGATGAGTTTTATGCTTGTGACCCCCGGAGCGCTTTGATGACCTGGTTCATCTGGACTATCACTTTGACGGGTGACGATCAGAACCGGCAGAACTTTCCTCTGTTCCCAGAGTGATGAGGACCAGCCGAGCCGATGCAGATGTCTTCAGAAGTAAAGCAGCGACGGCTTTTTAACTCTTTCCCTGCCATGGGCGAGTATTTCCAGCAGCCCATGTTCTCTCTGTTATACGGTAGGGGGCGCTGTTACACATCTGCTGAAAGAGTACAGCATCTCTGGATCCAAACACAAGTGAAGATGATCCACGTAAGCCAGAACGAGTTGCTGACGCACATGTGAAATAACGTGATGATCAAACATTCAACAGCATATAAATCAAAACTGCCAAACGTTACTGAATGAAATGTTGAACCATGAAGAGGAAATGTCTGATGGACTCGATCTACTCCGTCTGTTTTGATCATCGCTCTGAATCCCATCCAGATGAAGTCTTTGACAAACATATGATTTTCTCAGCTTTTTGCTAACTTACCCACATTCAAATGTTAATAATAAAAAAAATTATGTATGAAGATGGAATTAAAACGCTGGCAGGGAAAGAGTTAAACAGCACTCATCATCAGTGGGAAACTTTATGGGCTCCACAGAACTGGTTCTGGTCCAGGTTTGTCACTGATCCAGCACAGCCCACGCCTGCGTGTGATTACACCAGACAGCCACAGGGAGGAGCTGCTGCTCTGTTTCTCAACCCTGTTCCTGGTGCAGACAGCACTGATGCGTGTCCTTGCTTGTGTCCAGTGTTTTCCATTTGTTCCCTCTCTACATGTAATGGGTGGAGCTTGACCTCTTTTAGCTCCACCCCTCCCCACATGTAATGGGTGTGGCTTAGTGTTAGGGGTGGGGCTTGAAATTAGCTCCACCCATTGGTTCTGCAGTGAGCAGCCTCTCCATTTCTAGTTTTTTGTGACAGCGCCACCTAGCCATTTCTACTCCAACAGAGAGGAGACCTGACTGAAGCCTAAAACAAACAGAAATGATTAGATCTTTATCGTTCCACACTGTTTTTAACGCACGGCCATTTTCAAAAATGGTGCTTGATGATGTAAACTGGTTTTTATTTTCATATTATTTTGATTTATTATCGTAATCATAAACACACTAGTTTAAGTCGGTTCCACACCGCGGCTAAACTTGAGTCTCGCACATACACAGACAAATAATTGGTCTTTCTTTCCAAGAAAACTGCACTGAAAACCAGAATAGGGGCTCATTCTCCTAACCCAAAACATCAATTAAATTTAAATAATAAAACTGCAGCCTCCACAGGATCAGGCTGTTGAGTGGGTAAATGAAAGCGGCTGAAGGAGTCTGTTTCTCCTGTCAGTGCTGATCCCTGCGTCTCTGGCCGTGTGTCGTCCGCACATCACTGCATCAGCAGAACCTGAACAACTGCGGAGCGACAGGTGCTGACTGCCCCGAACCATCTGCCCCGAGTCCGTAAACAGCTTCTCTGAACATCTCCGCTCTTAATGTGCTTTAGGTCGTTCTCTACAGACACCAGCAGATGAACATGAGAGAAAGAGTTCATTATTTCCACGAGAATCATAATCTTTATAACAAAGTAACCGCACAAACCCAATTAAAATGTGACACATTATGCAGAAATGATGATTATACCCAGCAAGAGCTTCCAAACTTATTCCCTCTTCAAAGCATTATTACAATTTAAGATTTTATTACTTATTAAGATCGTTAGTTTTTCTGTTATTGTCACCATAAGAGTTCAGAATGCCTTGTTAACTCTTTGCTCGTTTTAAGAAACAATGATTGTGATAGAGATATTGTTTTTGATTATAGTGTTAATATCCTTATTATATTTTAATGTATGAAATTGCTCGGACAACACTGTGAAATCTTTGTTCTTACAGATGTGACTAACCTGGTTAGGTTTAACTTCTGTGTAAGTTTCTTCTTAACATCATTTTATGTCCTCCAGCTGCTGCTTTCAAAGCCTCATACAGCTATGAAGGACATACTGTACTTACTGTTTCCAAGTCATCATTTCTACTTAGTATGTCATAATTGTGACTTTGTCAATTTACATTTTTCATATCATAAATATGACCTAATTTTGGCTTTTTATATCATAATTTTGACTTTTTTTCACATTTTTAATTTCATAAATTACTTAGTATGTCATTTTCATTTTTTGTTGTCATAATTTTTTTTTTAATTTCATAAGTCATAATTTATACTTAGTGTCATAATTGCGACTTTTTGTCATAATTATGATGTTTAAATCATTATTTTGACTTTTTGTCAATTTACATTTTTCATTTCATATATAATAATTTTGTCTTTTTACATCATCATTTTAATTTTTTGTTGTCATATTTTTTTTTAATTTCATAAATATGTCATAATTGCGGCTTTTTGTCATAATTATGATGTTTAAATCATTATTTTGACTTTTTGTCAATTTACATTTTTCATTTCATATATAATAATTGTCTTTTTACATCATAATTTAAATTTTTTTTATTTCATAAATATGACTTAGTATGTCATAATTTCGACTTTTTGTCAATTTCGATTTTTCATATCATAAATATGACCTAATTTTGGCTTTTTATATCATAAATTTGACTTTTTTTCACATTTTTAATTTCATAAATTACTTAGTATGTCATCATTTTCATTTTTTGTTGTCATAATTTTTTTTTTAATTTCATAAATGTCATAATTTCTACTTAGTATGTGATAATTGCGACTTTTTGTCATAATTATGTTTAAATCATTATTTCGACTTTTTGTCAATTTACATTTTTCATGTCATGTGACAATAATTTTGTCTTTTTACATCATAATTTTGATTTTTGTTTTATTTCATAAATATGACTTAGTATGTCATAATTTCGACTTTTTGTCAATTTCGATTTTTCATATCATAAATATGACCTAATTTTGTCTTTTTATATCATAAATGTGACCTTTTTCCACATTTTTAATTTCATAAATTACTTATGTCATCATTTCCATTTTTTGTTGTCATAATTTTTTTTTTTTTTAAATTTCATAAATGTCATAATTTGTACTTTTTATGACATCATTATGATTTATAAAAGCTGTCCTGTGTGGCGGGAATGATGTGACTCGCAATCATTAGTAAATATGAATGTAAACCAGTTATTTGGCCTGTACCTGAAGCCACCAGGTGTCACTAATGATTCATGTGACAGTTAAGATCTTCATATTGTTTCTATGAACTCATTATCGATCAATCTCTCTGGTTTTGTCATAATATACCGCTGCGCGTTCCTTCTTCGCCGGAAGCTCCTGTCACTGCGTGTGAACGCGGCTCAATAAAGCTCTCTGACTTCTGTACTTGATGTCATACAGGCTAGTATGTACACTGTGTGTCGCTTCATTATTTTCTCCGTGTCGGGTTATAACGGTTCATTATTTCACAATCTCGTGTCTCAAACGCAGGCAGTGAGTGTTTCCAGACAGTGACACTTCCTCCCTCCGGATGTTGCCTACTAAGGGAGCAGCAGGCACGCAGTGGGCGTGTTCGCAATGGCACACTACCATACTACTCACAGGAGGGTAGGGTACAGTATGTATCATAGCTACTGTACCCGTTATGCGCATACAGTACTGTGTGAATGAAAGAAATATAAAAATGCAGTATTTATGTCTGAGATGATAACTGGACAGGTCATTTCGCATACTCCAGTTTATCCATTCCAGATGCTGTTTATTAGCGCGGTCTATGCAGTAGGGCGGTGTCATTCACGTTCAATCTATTTATTATTTATTGAATTTACAGTAGAGGAATACATAGTCATGAAAGCCAAATCCACACAGTCATCCTCGTTATGTGTGGCGGAAGTGGGGCAGTAAATCAGTGCACTCGTTAGTGTGTTTGCTGTAGTACAGGCGGCGCTTTGTTTCAGTCACAAACACGCCCGTGTCCGACACACACACACGCGCTCGACGCGCCGCCGCGCATTTCCCGTTGGAAGCTCGACACGTCACGCCGAATCTAACGGAAAACAACGGCTTTTCATTCGGGATGAAGGGAGTGATCGCGCCGCGTTCATCTGGCGGAGAATAATCGCGAGGATTTCCTCACAGTCTGTCCGGCTGGATTCGGGCTCGGAACAGCAGGATTCTCCCGCATTCCTGCTGCTGGATGTGGATGAATTTAATGCGATGAATGTCGACAGAATGAGCGCGCTATAAACACACTCCTTCTCAGAACGCTCCCGCTGTATCCCCACCCGACGGACACGATGGATGAAGTTTTTACGCCTTTGTTGGAGGATTTTCTGCAGTCTCCTCTGGTGTGCTGGGTGAGCGCGCGCTTCCCTCAGATCATGTCATCATGTGTGTGTCTGCGGCGCGTTCATGTGTGCGTTTGTGTGTGTTTGCAGGTGAAGACCGTCTCTCAGCTCATCTCTGATGGATCTCATCTGTCGGACTTCATGACATTAGTGGACGGAGTTTATCTGAACGACATCATGATTCAGATGTGAGTAAAACAGACCACTGTCTGGATGATCAGTGAGTAAAAGATCTGGAAAATGCTTCATAATGCTCGATTCTTTCATTTAGTCTTCTACTGCTTTGTCTCATACATACACACACACATATATATATATATATATATATATATATATATATATATATATATATATATATTGCATACAGTGTGATGTCATGTAAATCACTCCATTATAATGCTGAAACACGTTATATCACTCACACATAGGCCATAGGTGATCACATGACTGATGTTTGTGATTATGAGTGTCATATTGATTTTATACAACAGTTCAATAAGTCTGTAACACAAACAGTGCAGCCAATCAGAGTTAAGGATCACAACTAGCTGTTTAGTCACTAACTGCACAGTTTCTAGCCTCTGATTGGTCGATACGGTGTTCCAGCTCAAATCCAGTGTAGCTTCAGCTCTGACCAGTTCATAGTCGATCATAATTCCTGCTAAATACTTCATCACGCAGTGTTTTAATGAATGTGTTTATTGTGTACTGTCTGTTCAAGACACATGATGAGTTCAGTGATGTCACACAGTTATAATGTGCATGAAATGATGTTTTGTGTGTGTTCACTGGCTGTCATCTGTAATGTTTGTGTGTTCACTGATGGATTGGTGTGTGTGTGATGTGTTCAGCTGCTGCACACACTCACACACACACTCACACACACACACACACACACACACACAAGCGCATGATTGTTCAGCTCATGTTAAGCGGCGCGGGCGTCTGTGCGCAGCAGTGCAGGTGTCGCTACAGTTAGCTCATTTAGCTCTCTGTGGTCTTGAAATGCGACTATATTCCGAGACCGTTTTCTGAACACAGGGATGTTGGGATATTGATCCAGACAGTGCAGCTTTTATGATCCGGTGATAATCACAGCGCTGTGTTGTGTGCTGGTCTGGACGGGTGTTCAGAGACTGATGTCAGTAAAATAATCGGCATTATAATAACGGCTGTCACGATCGAAAGTGTTAATTACAGCATTGTGTTTACTTCTGAGATTATTACTCACTAGGCCCGTCCTTAGACTAAAGAGTTTTCTAGTCGACTAGTAGTCATTTAAGCGATTAGTCGATAATCGCACATGTATATTATACTCAAGCGCACGGATAAAGCTTGCAGCAGCGCACCGGCAAACATAACGATTATGAATGTAGCTTGAAAAAACGGAATAATTTACTGATAATGTTTTCTGTGTTTTTGTCTGTGGAGATGAAGTCGGCGATGCTGACTCATCATCTCTGCAGCAGTGGACGCGCCTATATGCGTGTTTCATACGGATTACATAATCTGAGAATATTTGTTCTCCACTTGAATCGGCTGACAATCGCATTTCAAGTGTTCTGAAGATATATTTCTCATGTCTGTGAGGCAAGAATACGCTCCAGACGGAGGCAGCAGAAAGCGCACCCTGTTTGTTTTCTTTATTTCACAAAAGCACAGTGTTCTGTTGTTATTGTGAGTGCACACAAATATAAGTAGACCCTTTACCGTTTTAAATGATGTATTACGCTGTATGACCAAAAATGACGGAGTATTTTAAGTTGTTTCCGCTGTTGTCAGGAAACTGCAAGTGACCGGTGCGTCCATGTCACGCAGTAAAGCGCACTCTCCTCACAAACACTTGGATATGTGCCTAATAATAACACATTTATCTATGTAAAGTTGCTACTACTGATTAGCCATATTTAGGGGATTTCTATAATAGATGGATCCAACGCAACTTTGAGGGGAGCAAGCGAAACATGATCATGTTTTTGGACATCAGCCACACTACAAACGCTAATACTCTTTCATATACTGTCTTCTTTCTCTGTATAACAGTTCTAGCTAATAACATATTAGACAGGACTGTTAAACAGATCATAAACGAATGAAGATGGAGAATGCGGGCACCGTGTGCTCAGGCTTTGGCTGAGCTGTTCTCAGTGCCGTCAAAATAAAAGTCACAACAACAAGCACAGCTTACGTCACTTCAGAGTTCCTATCGCCGGTGCGAATGCAACCAGGAAAACAGCCCTAGGGGAGCTATTAGTTCTCGGGGAACCACCCTGCTGGATAGTTCCTATAATTGAGTTCCTAGAACTACCCGGTGCGAAAGCCCCTTTTGAGGTTGATGGATGATAGCCGACATACTGTAATTACCACAAGGACCCGCCAGCTGAGTTTCATTCAGTTCTGCGCACTCGTGAGTCGTCTGATTATAATCAACACAGTGCAGAGATGTTAATAAGAGACTGATTGTTCGGTGTCGTCTGATTTGTTGATTATAACAGGAGCTGTAATTGGGAATGCAGAACTGAACTGATGTGATTGACAGCTCCAGCGCTCTTTGATGGCTTTCTCCCTGTATAATCCATTCACAGTTTGAAGAATAGTTTTGTTTTGGACCCAGTGTATACTGCAGAGTTTCAGGAGTGTCACTGCGTTTAAATCATCTAGAGACGGTTGAACTTGAGTTTCGTGTTTTTAAGAATGTCGTCTTGTGTGAGACGCTGTGAAAGACGCGAGCGCCGCGGTCAAACGCGTCCATCTAGCGCATGTAAAACAATGCAGCGCAGTGGAATAAATAAACGCATTCGGTGCGAGCGGTTTGATGTCACTGTAGAGACCAAAGATGCATTATCTATTTGAAACAGCGCCCTCTATGAGCCGGCGTGGATTCAGCCGAGGAAAACTGACATCTTTATTCAGATATTATTAAAAATGTGTTATAGATTTTTCAAGCATATTGTGTAGTTGTGCTTGGAGTCGATCGTTTTATTTGTGATGATAATGCAATGAAACATGACAAATTGTGCGACATAATTTTTGGCCAGGCTGTCATACAAAGAAATTATGAACACATGCAAAAACAACAGAGAACCAACCAAATATTAATAACTGATCATGTTGTATGATCAGCTTTATGATCTTCTATGCTTTTTTTGTTTTGCATAGTAAAATAAAACCTGTAGCTGTAGTTTGCCTTTTTTTGCCAAATAATTTTGTCAGATAAACACCTTAACCAAGTTGTGTTTTGTTTTTCCTTCATATTTTAAATAGTTAAAAAATTATAAATATTTTCCTCATATTTTGATGGTTTAATCGATCTTGTAGGGTTATTAAAAACAAATCTCCTCTCCGGACATCACTTTAGCCACTGCTGTACATGAAGAACATGACAAATTAGGTTAATTAGCCTAATTAATGTGATGGTTAATTAGGATTGCAAGATTATGAAACCAATCATAATTGTTGTAGTGTTTTCCAAAGTACTGACTTTGGTACCAAGTCGGTACTGAAATGTAAAAAATGTGACACTAAGCGATGTTGAGTGGATTCGTGAACAGCTCTGATTGGCCATTGTGGTCACATGCTCAACAGAAACGTCTGTGATTGGCTGCAATGATCAACGCACTGGAGCGTTTGAAAGCAGCGGACGGTCCACGATAGACCCGTGTGTATCTGTGTAAGCGCTCGGTGAAGAGAGTCAATTATCACTATTTACAACATGTTTTTGAAGCGTTGATCATTGCAGCCAATCACAGACGTATCTGTTGAGCATGTGACCACAATGGCCAATCAGAAGCGTTTATGAATCTGCTCAAAGTGCTAGGGGGAAATGCTGGTATCATCACATTTTTTAAATTTCAGTACTGACTTGGTATTGCAGAATATTGCAGAAACAGCCCTAATATACCTTCTGCTAATTGACATTATCACAAAAAAAACTCACACAGGGTCGTTTTTTGATTTTTGTAGCTGTTCTGATACGCGTCTTCACTGTGAACAATCAAGACCTGTTTGTGTTTGTTTTTTACAAAGTCAATGACTTGATAATGTCAGCTTCCACATCATAAAAACAACAATTATGAGTGTGTGTGTGTACTTGTTTTGACTGTACTTGTGAGTAAGGCTGGGCGATGCAGCTAAAAAAAAAATATCATGATATAATGTTTCATATTGATCAGTATCGATTTTTTTATTGATAAATTTTAGTAGAAAAAAAAAGTTTGAATTTAACCAATGCATTTTTAATTGAGGCAAACAACAAATAATTTTTAAAACAAAGCTAAATAAAATGTCTTATATTTTATATGAAGATTAAATAAAGAAACTTAAGAGTTGCACAATTCTGGATAAATTGAGGTTTTTGTTTTGTTTGTTTGTTTCAAACTGAGATCACAATTCTGAATGTCAACTAAATGAAATAATGTAATTTACTAGAGGTTCTGACTGAATATTAATTGCTGCATTTTTTTAATATATTTGAGTTACCTGTTACCTGTTTGGATGTATGATTCAATGACACGCCCATAAATACTCTTCATTCCTGGATGAATCAGTGTACTTGAAAGAATCTGTTGAATGAAGATTTTTTAACAGTCACTTGTCGCCACCTGGTGCTGAAACAATGTAATCGATGAATGCGTCATTTTCAGCAGTTTCTTTCAAAAGCTGATTTGCTCTATTTTTATCGATAACAGACATTAGTATTTATATCTGAACTATAGACTTTTATCTCCGTACTTCTGTGATCATTTGAATATTTGTAACAGAAATAAAGATACTGTGTGGTTGAAAACACTGTTTGTGCAGCTGTTGACACCTACATGACAACTGCTCTCTCAAGACGAACTTTGAAGTAGATCCACTGTAAGACGTAAGGACACCGCCACACTGACGAGCCGATATGTCCTTTTTAATTCACAATGTCCTCGTCGCCGGCAGGTACAGCACTCGTTTTCATGTGTTAGTGTGCTCTGATCTCGCGTGACGATTGCGCAACTGAACTCCAGAGCAGCTTGTTCGTGTGTCACTCGTAGCGCGTCTGTTTGTGATCCAGGGCTGTTCGTGCAACCGAACTTCATGTCTGTTTACATTTTAATGCATTTAAGTGAAACTATATCGAGAGTTGTATCGAACGTTTTTTTCTGTTGTTAACGAATAAGACGTACCGCCAATAAATATCGATACCGTTTTATCGCCCAGGCCTACTTGTGAGGACCAAATGTCCTCACTTATATTGTGAAATACTTTCACAACCCGCTAGAGAGGACATTTGACTGGTCTTCACTAGTTTAAAAGGCTTATAAATCAACCAAAAGATGTCTTTATTTAAATCTGTTATGGTCACATGTTTCTGTGATGGGTTGGGTTAGGTGATAGAAAATTCATTGACCTGATATAAAATCAGTGGAAGTCTATGCAACGTCCTCAACAAGATAGCAAATCAAACGTGTGTGTGTGTGTGTGTGTGTGACTAGATGTTTGTGTGTGTGTCTGTCAGAAGTAGGTTAGTCACTAGTGCTCGAGGCTGTGTGTCATTGTGTATTGACTGATGGAGCAGCATGTCAGTGCTGTTAGTGTGTGTGTGATTACAGCTGTCCATATGCTGTTTCAGTGTGTGTTTGTTGCTTATTACTGAACAGCCACACACACACACACTGATGCAGTCATCATTATGAGAACTTTCCATTGGTATAATGGTTTTTATACTGAGCTAAACATATTTTCTATCCCCTAAACATAACTCTCACAGAAAACTTTCTGCATTTTTAGATGAATTAAAAAATAGATTAATCTGTTTTTGTTTATCAATTTGAATTACAGTAACTGCTGGATGTGAAACCTCATCACACACTACATTATGAGCACACTGATAATGTAGGTCAAACCGGTTCACACACACACACAGACACACGCTGTCAGGCGTGTGATGGCAGATGAAGTGTGACATGAAGCCCACTGAACATGAATCAATGATGATCAGGTGATGAAACCAGCACTCAGACACACCTGACCAATCACAGCCAGGAGTGATGATGTCACAGACACAGGCCGTCACGCCTCATACACACATCACATCAAATGATGAGGGCCGAGAGGAGCACATTCATGCGATGGCAGTAAGTGGAGTGGAGTTGTGTCGCTGAGTCACATGTGTCTGTGATGTCAGCGTCTGCTTCTTCTCCAGCATCGTGATATGATGTCAGTGACCGTCTCTCTTCTGATGACTGCGTTTGTGTCTGTGATCATGACAACATCACTCCTTTACAACGCTGGACTTCACGTTCACTGATCTTATACATCTGTATTTCTGCTCTCACACTTCAACGCTTGATTTGTCACATGATTGAGTCATGTGATAGTCCTCGTTCTCCTGCCCAATCTGTGCTGTTATATTACATCATTTCCAGCTTATTGCAAATGTTCTTTTTATAAAGAAAAAATATTTTGGTGGACAAAATATGAATGTAGAGATAAGATGTGGAAGCTTGAAAAAATAAAAAAGATAAGAAAGAAGGCTTGACAGTTGATGAGAAATATAAATACATTTCAAGTGTAAATGTGATGATGAGTGATCATGTGATGAGCTGAACACGCGTGTTGTCTGTTGTGACAGTAATCCGCAGTCGAGCGTCCAGAGACCCCACAGGAAGGTGAACAACGACCCGGCGCTGCGCATCCAGAACCTGTCCATCCTCGTGCAGCAGATCAAGAGCTACTATCAGGTGAGCGACACACTGACGGCCAACCAGTCAGCAGTTATTCATCAAACGGGTCACATGACTCGAGTCGTGCTGCTGCATCTGACCGCAGGGGCTTCTCGTGGGACATGACATGAACACACATCAGTAGTGAAGAGTCCTGACCAGGGCTGACAAAGTGTGATTTTTCTGATAAATACAGTCAATAAAACAGCTGGAGAACAATAATGTCACGTTTTACCTCAGAAAAGACATTCAGTGACCATAAACTCGAAAAAATAACTCTAGAGAGGAGCGTTCTGATAAACATATGCACTATATTACACATTCGTTATATTCATAAAAACTACTTAATGTTTAATTTAAATGTTTGTATGCAGATCAGTTGTTATTGTAACTGTAATATTACAGTAACGTAACTGACAGGTTCCTGTAGAGTTCACAGCTTCAGTTCAGAGATTTATTTCCTTGAGAAAAACTGACATGAACCGAACCTGATATATATCCAAATTAACTGATATGGAGTCAGTATTGGAATTGGATCAAAGCGCAGTGTCCGGTGCTAACACAGACTCGGCTCGACTCACCTGAACACGAGCGTCTAACGTGTCATGTGACACACTCTTCACATCATCAGCGCCTTACAGTGAACGCTGGCATTGTTCAGTCCCTCCAGGAGTCTGTGATCGCAGGAATGAATGTACATTCAACCATAAAGCTTGTATTTTCACACACACACACACACCTCCAGTGTTTCTGCTGCATCAGCAGTGGTTCATATGACCTTTAGGTCAAGCCATCTGAAGTCATGTGACGCTTCATGTGAGATGTAACGGACTCGTCTTGTCTGCACGCGGCCGCGTGTTTCAGTTTTGTGTCAGATTTGCTGTTCAGTCTCCAGACCGTGTGTTTGTGCTGCATTCCTGTCATAGCAGCCCCTGAGATGATGACTGGCGTGTTACTGCACGTCTGTGTGTGTGTGTGAGTGTGTGTGTGAGTGTGTGTGTGTGTGAGTGAGTGTGTGTGTTGATCTGCTGCTCGTGCACCAGGATGATCTTGATGTCATTCATTTTTACATCACATTTTTATGCGTTTGGCAGATGCTTTGGATAAATGCGTGTACGTTCAAGGTGCACATCTTAAGTCGGAATCGAACCCCTGACCTGTAGTGTTGGAGCTGCAGGACGGCTCATTCATCAGTGCGAGCGGGTGAATGCGGCGGTGTTGCTATGGAAACACGTGTGATCCGCACACAGCTGCAGCACAGGAGCGGCTCTCGCCCTGGACTGACAATGAGTCGCTCACACGTGATCTCTGTGATTACAGCTGCTCTTAAGCACTGATGAGACTATTATCAGTTAATCTAGTAGCGGCGCTGACGGGACGGCTCAGACTCGTGTTCACTAACCCTTCAGCGACTCAGGCAGAAGCAGCTGATGCCGTGTGTTTAATAACATCAACACACAATCTGGAGTTCAGATGGACTTTAAAACACACTTAATATTCAGAAATATTTTCAGTTTGTCTGAGCTGAAAAACCACACTATTGTCTCCTGTTGAGCTGCTTATAGCAGAAATGAAACATTTAATCTCTGATGAACTTTACACAGTTATTGAACTGAACTGATGACACTCTTGTCTCCTGTAGAGCTGTACTTGTTTCATAATTCATGAACTTCACAACACTGACTCTGTTATGCCTGCAGGGTTCGTTGTTGAAATGGCTTCAGAGTTTCTAAACGTTGCTCCTGTCTGTGTGTCGGGCGTCCAGAGGAAACGTTACATTACTGTATTATTAAAGATTAAATTTAAAGTGGTGGTTGATTATGATTTCACTTTTTTAACTTCAGTTAGTGTGTAATGTTGCTGTTTGATCATAAACAACATCTGCAAAGTTACGACACTCAAAGTTCAATGCAAAGGGAGATATTTTCTTTTACAGAAATCGCTTTTTACACGGCTGGTAGGGACTACAACGAGCTTCTTCCTGGGTTGGTGACATCACAAACCCTAAAATTTACATAAACCCCGCCCCTGAGAACACACAACAAAGGGGGCGGGGCCATGTTGGGCTGCTTTAGAGAAGAGGAAGAGTTGTTGTAGTCGAGTGTTGTTGACATGCCGTCATTTTACGCCGGACTGCTTCACAAACGAGGGTCAATTCAACACAAAAGATGAACATGACGGCACATGCTAGTGGATGAGTTGAATCAACTCCACAGCAACTACATACATTTATCCACTAACCATTCAGAAACGTCTAAAAGTTGTAACTTCTTCCTGAGTCTCTCCATCAGTGTCGACTCCGGTTTGAACAATGTAAGGCTGAACACTGTCGTCATTTTGGCTGCGTGAGATTCTCCAGCTTTGTTGTCGAGCGACCGAAGAGTGAGCTGTTTTAAGGTCCACCCTCTTCTGAAAAGGGGGCGGGAGCAGCAGCTCATTTGCATTTAAAGGGACACACACAAGCTATAATGACAAGCTATAATAAATGATCTGTGGGGTATTTTGAGCTGAAACTTCACAGACACATTCTGGGGACACCAGAGACTTATAGTACATCTTGTGAAAGGGGCGTTATAGGTCCTCTTTAAAGGATTAGTTCAGTTTAAAATAAAATGAGCCCAAGCTTTACTCACCCTCAAGCCGTCCTAGGTGTTTATGACTTTCTTCTTTCTGATGAACACAATCTGAGAAATATTAATAAATATCCTGACACATCCCAGCTTTATAATGGCAGTGAACGGGATCAACGAGTATGTCTTTTCTGAGGTAAATGTGACATTACCAGATCATATTGTTCTCCATCTGTTTTTATTGATGTCTTTCTGTGGTTGAAACACTGATTGATGGATCACATGACACATGATTCATTTCAGTGTTGTTCTGAATCTTCTGATGTTTATTTGCTGCTGTAACTAGTAGTAAAGAGGAAGAGATGATTAGTTCATGATCTGTCACACACATTAAAGAGACACAAAAACACTTTTATTGACTGAAATTAGTGATGAAACTGACATACTTTGAAAGCTGAGACTTTGTTTCATATCAGAAGTATGAAAGATTATTGTGATTATTGGATGGCAGAATCTACAAATAACATTCAGTGAAGTTTTGTTCATGCATGTGCTTGTCTTCCAGGAGACGCTGCAGCAGCTGGTGGTGATGTCACTTCCTGACGTGCTGGTGTTGGGCAGGACTCCTCTCAGTGGTGCGTCCAACACGTCACATTCAACACGTTATTACACCAAACTGCTTCTCAGCATCTAGTGGGACCTTGACATGGAGTTATTTAACATAAATTACAATAGTTCAACAGTAATCTTAGATACGTTAAACAATGATACATGATAAAAATTCAAATAATGGATCAGTGATATAAATGATTCCCAACACAGAAGTATGTTTGCTCTCTTACAGATTTTTTAGATTATTTACTGTCTTTAACATCTGATCATTAGGGTTTATCAGTGACCTGCCGTATTATAAATCACGCATTATTAGTGGAAGAAATATTCACTACCCATGACATTCTCATTCTCACATTTAACACACACCTCTGGTCTTTATGGACGTCATTCACTATCCTCCCCCTCATTCATTATTTGAAGTTACACATCAACCTTCTTATTATTCTTCAATCTTCATTATAAACAATATAATAAGAAAAAAATGAAAGAATGGCTGTTGTCTAGTGAATTTATGGGGTCATTAGCGACCGGAGGAATGTAATAGTGCAATAATATTTTTTCTGCACAACAATAATTGAATCTCTGATGACAGCGGCAGTGTCTGATACACAATGATGATGTGATGTTTCACTCATAATTACTGCAGACATAAAACAAAACATGACATCAGCGAAACTTGAAATGATTTACTGCAGAGCAAGTACTGTACGAATCAAATATCAGTGACACTGATGGTGGATCTGGTGAAGAAGCTGTCAGCGATCAAAATATTGATTATGAAGACGTTGAAAACGATAGTTTTGAGAATATGTTTGAGATGCTGAATATGAGCCTGGGGAGGACAGTGATGATGGGAAAAACATTGCTCAGATTGAACCCTTCCACGTCCCAACGGTAATGAGCTTTATTTTATTCTTTTGAAATTGTTACCAAAATATCAGGAGTGTTTTATACTATTGCGGCAGTTAGAGATCCATCTGTGTACATCGCTAAGGACCTGAATACGTAATAATGATTAGTGAAACATTTGTGCATTTAAGGGTTCAAATGTTCCCTGCAGAAATAACTGCTGCGACTGGCAGATATGATTGAGACGCACTGATGTCGTCACTGCATCTGATGTCCTTTTTAAAGGTGAAAATCACACAATGAAGTGGATGAACAGACAGTGCAGGACAAAGACTATTCTGAAGATTTAAAAAAATATATATTTCCATTCAGAATAAGCTAAATTATAAATAGAATTATATATCTGAGTGAAACAGCCTCTCAAACAAGAACAGATGTTGGGCGGGGCTTGATTTGATTGGATGGTTGTGGTTTGCTCTTGGTCTTTAAATGTCACAGAGCCCATTCAAATGTTGTGAATGTGAACATGAAAATTAGCATAATTTTGGAGAAGCAACCCTCTGAAAGTGAGTGTTTTATTTAAGCCAGCGAAGGCAGTGCTGTAGTCAGTGATGGCATGTGCTGCGTCCTCAGCAGTGTCACAGGAAGTCCTGCACAGGAAGTGTTGCAGTGTTCAGACCCTCATTGTCCATGTCAGCCTGCGTTTCCTGTCAGGAACACACATTACAGACACCGTGAGACTTGGTCGTAAGTCAGAGGTTCACTTCATGTTGATCTCTCTGCAGATCTTCATGTTCTGGCCAGTTCAGACATGTCCACCCAAACACCAGCATGTACCCTCGTGTCATTCTGAACCTGTGTGACTGACTTTATCTCAGTGTTGTGCTCATGAGGATGAGTGCGTTCTGGCTGGACTGTACAGCTACTGTATCATATTTGATACGTGAATTTCTAAAGCCTCTAAATGATGAACGTGATCTGGTAAACCTGTCACTCAATCTCCTTCTGTCATCTGATTGACAGTTTAGACTTCATCGAGTAAAAGTCTTTTAGTCGTTCAGCTTGTGCTTCACGTGCTGTCAAATCTGCCCCGGATTATATCAAGTAAACGTTTATATGCATTTAATGTAAGAATCTGCTCTACTGTTATAAGGATCTCATTGATTTCCATTACAAGCATCAGAATTTCCATATAAATATCAGCATCTGCAGCAAATTGCATGTTTGAGTCTGAATAAATTGAGCTGTTTTTCCTCCATATTCTCACTATATCAGACTATATGAGCCATAAAAGCCTGATGTATCAAATATGAAGCAAAACATAAAACGCATGCGAATTTGTATTTTTTATTTCCTTTATATATTATGTTTAAAGGTTCAGTAAACGTTTCGAGTATTATTTGATATGTCCGTGTTGAAGGCGGCCGGATCTCGTGCGTCAGAGTTTAGCGTGTGTTTCTGTGATGCAGCAGCTGCTGATGTGTGTGTTTTCAGAGCAAGGACTGGAGGAGATGAGGAAACTACTGCTGCTGCTGCTGGGCTGCGCTGTACAGGTGAGACTCACACACACTCACACACACACACACAGGTCACATGATCATCACACTCACACTGCCTCTCTCTCTCTGCGTTACAGTGCAACAGGAAGGAGGAATACATCGACAGGATCCAGACGCTGGACTATGACACGCAGGCAGCCATTGCCGCTCACATCCAAGAGGTCTGTGTCACATGACAACATGAGCAAAACTCATTGAGCTGCTGACCTCTGACCCTCTGTTATGTGTGTGTGTGTGTGTGTGTGTGTGTGTGAAGGTGACCCATAACCAGGAGAACGTCTTTGACCTTCAGTGTGTGGAGGAGAGCGAGTCCGTCCCACACGATAAAGACACGCTTGTCAGAGACCTGACCTTTAACCTCAAGCGCCTCGTAGATGAGAGAGACCAACACGCCGAGGTAACCATCGCTGCTCTATCGGTGCATGGGGTTAATCAATGACCATGTGACTCACTCAGGCTTATATTCAAGATACATATTCCGCATCATTTGAATAAATGGCCTTACAATACGACACACTCCTAAAAATAAGAGTTGCAAAAGATGGTTTTCACAGCGACTCCATAGAAGAACCATTTTTTGTTCCCCAAAGAACTTACAAGTGATCAGAACCATTTTTATAAATATATAAAGAAACTTTTTACACTATAAAGGTTCCATGGAACCATCAATGGCAATGAAGAACAGTTATTTTTAAGTGTAAAGGGTTGACTATCAGTTTCTCGATTTTTATTGATCTTCATTTTAATGATCTCTATATCAATTCTTAAATCTCAAGAATCGATCTTTCAGTCTGTGCTGTTTTCAGTTGAACATTATCACAATAATCTTTGATACTTTTGATATGAAACAGTCTCAGCTTTCAAATTCTGTCAGTTTCATCACTAAATTCAGTCAATAAATGTGATTTAGATGCTCTTTAATGTGGCGTGACAGATCACTGTAGGGATTTTTTTGCCTTGAGAGAAGCTGACGTGTTGTATCTGATATATAAACACATTAATCAATATTAACTCAAAATCAAATGCTTGTGTATTGAAATCGACTCATGAAATGTGTGCCCTATTGCAGTATGACACAAAACTAGTTTATTGTGTAGTGAAGAGCAGGACGACTGATGCTGCATTGATCACAGCCTTAGTACCCATGATGCTCAGCTGAATCTGTGTGTTTGTTCCTGATGTCAGACGATCGTGTCTCTGACTCTGGAGCGGGACTGCGGTCACGCGTCTCCTGCGGTCCACGCCACCCCGTCGCCCAGCGAGTCGCCCAGCATGAGACGCACGGAGAGCGTGCAGCACCTGTCTGTGGAGCTGGCCGACGCTAAAGCCAAGATCAGACGCCTGCGGCAGGAGCTGTGAGTATCTGAGACATCAATTATTCAGCTTCCTCTCTGTCCGGAGACAATACTGACCTGACGAGCGCCAGGGGAAGTGCTTTAAATGAGGGGAAGTTGCTCTCAGGTGCATCACTGCGGCTTTACTGGAATCCATTAGAAGAAGCTCATCGTGATTCAGTTCAGGGGTGTGTCTGCGCTCTTAAAGTACTTCCTATTTCTCTGAATAAGCTGTGAAGCCTTTATTTTCTGATGATCAAGCTCTTGTAGAGCACCGTCAACAGTGTTGTGGAAAGTTACTTTTAAAAGTTATAATAAATATAATAATAATAATAATAATAAACATTTATTTGTATAGCACTTTTTTTATACATAAAAAAGACTCAAAGTGCTTCTCAAGCATAAAATCAAATAATACAATCACACAATATCAATATAAAAATATTCAAAAACAACTATACGACACAGAGCGTAAAATAAAGCATATAGTTTGACCTCAGTATCAATATAAAATAAATAAAACGATGATAAAAGAATCAGAAGATGACATAAAACTGACTTACACACAACTTCACACCATGTTGTTATATTGATAAGCAACTTTCATTACAATTTTGTGTTACAACCTGATAAAGTAACTTTTTAGTAACTTTTTATGAAAAGTAATGCATTACATTACACTTGCCTTACTTTTCCTCACCGGGGCTGGGCTTGCTTGACTTTTAACAAAAAAAATAAATAAATAAAATTTCTATTTTTGGCAAATGTTAAGGCCCTTTCACACCAAAAGTGAAAAGAATAAGCCTCAGGCTGAAGGAAGTGCAACCTTACTCCTGATTTCTCTCAACACGAGGACAAGAGAGGTCAGTCTATAAACTAGCATTACTTTTTTGAAAAAGTAACTCCGATATTTTGTTGTAAATCTAAAAGTAATGCGTTACTTTTCTAGTTACTTTAAAAAGTAATCTGAGCACAAATGACTTGCCTTTTTACTGGCATAGGAATTAAAGTTATCTGAACTGCTTCTGTGACATCCTGGTAACTCTTTAACGAAAACCCATCAATCATTTACATTCAGTTACTGTACTAATAAAACCGGTTATCTAGCACCACATAATTACATAACCACACTGAATAACTACCAGCTGAATGCACAGCCCTTAAAGCATTAGTATTCAGATTTCAGAATGAGCATGTCGATATATATCGGCGTCTCGTCCGTCCGCTGATCTGATGTTCACTTCTGTAATGAAGATGAACGTAACTTGCTCGGCTTTAAATAATTAACCTGTTAAAAGTGTTGAGTTTACAAGTGAAACGCCCGTGTATGAAGTTATATTAATCCTCGTTTGAAACAAGTCAGATTAAAACACATTAACATAAAGACAACAGTAAGAAGTCCGTGGCTTGATTAGATGACCTTTGGCACATTGTACCGTACGCTTGCACGCAGTTCTGGATGATTCTGCGCACCTTTAATGAGGCCGCGGCTGCGTACCTGCCTTCTGTTCTGTGTCTTTCACTGCAGGGTAAAGGAGGACAGTCTATTTTAATCAGTGTGCCATATTAGAATCGCACAGTTCCACTTCCTGTTCCCCACAGTCACGCCACTGATCATGATGGAGATTCGTTTAGTTCCTGTGCATTTTATCAAACGTAGTCATCTGGTCTCTAGTAAAGTTAATTAGTAGATGTTTTCTCATCCAAAGTGTCTTACAGTAGGATTATCACAGCTTCGGCGGCTGGAGTGACGTCACGGTCACGTTACTGAAGCTGAATTAACCTCGCTGAGGCTTAAACCAGCTGCCCAGATCGTTAACCTGTAGGTCACCCCCACTTCTGCAGGCTAACGGTGTGTTGATGTGTTTCAGAGAGGAGAAGACTGAACAACTGCTGGACTGCAGGCAGGAGCTGGACAACATGGAGGCAGAAGTGAAGAGACTGCAGCAGGAAGTGAGACGTCACCTCACCTGTCTATCATATAAAAAACATGTTCCTGTGTGACACTGAGCTCAACTAAATCTCTGTGATCGTAATTGCGAGTCCTAATGTGTCATGATTACAGTAAATCCTTTAACTAATTACATGCCACAGCTTTACACGTCCAATAACAGCTCAGCCAATCATCGCGTGTGTATTTATAGATGCTGCTGTATCACTCTGTCTGATCCGTGGCATGATACAGTGATAAATAAACACACGCAGCAGTCCAAGCTCTTAAAGGGATAGTTCAGCCAGAAATTAAAATTAAAATCATTTACTCTCATTTCGTTCCAGACTTGCATGATTTACTTTCTTTTGTGGAATACAAGAAGAGAATGTTTGAGGAGATTTTATTCTGCTCTTTTCCATACAATGAAAGCTTACAGAAGTGGTTCCTGTATGAATATCTGTATCATTCTGCTGCATTAACTCTTTTCCCACCAGCGTTTTTTAAAAAGTTGCCAGCATTTTTGATCATTTTCACAAAACTTTCATGGCTCCCAGTGTAATTTGTTTTATAAATATCTGAACATGCAATATATATAAAAAAAAACAAAAAAACATTGTATTCTAACTTGCGTTCTTTTTTTGTCAACACTTGAATGTGGGTACGTTTTATAAAAAAGCAACATTTTGAGCAAAAAGCTGAAAAGTCAAAGACTACAGCTTGCATAATCAAAGTTTTTATCGTTTGTTTCTGCTGCTTCTTCACCTGTGTTTTGATCCAGAGATTCTGTACTCTTTCAGAAGATGCGTGATAGCGCCCCCTACTGTATAACAGTAAAGACGGGGATTGCCAGAAAATTCCGTCAGTGGCGGGGAAAGAGTTAATGTTAGACAATTCTGCAAAAGGAATACTAGATAAAATGACAAATATGATTGATCATCAGAGTTTTGTGTGTTTACAAAGATTGAACTTTGTTGTAAAAAGAGACACATTTAAAGACGTACAAAAGTATAATTTGCTGTTGTGTGTGTTTGTCAGAACCTGCAGTTGATGTGTGACGCGCGTTCGCTGCGGGCGTATCGTGACGAGCTGGACGCGCTCCGAGAGAAGGCCGTCAGAGTGGACAAACTGGAGAGTGAAATGATGCGCTACAAAGAGAAACTCCACGACATTGAGTTCTACAGGACCAGAGTGGAGGTGCGTTCACATGACTGTGTGTGTTCACGAGGGAATGCTGGGAATGTTCTGGCGGTTATTGATGATTATTATGTGTTCATGAGGTAATTTTGATGGCTGTCATGATTATATGTGTTCATGTAGGAACTGAAGGAGGACAATCAGGTTCTGCTGGAGACCAAAAGCATGCTGGAGGATCAGCTGGAGTCATTCAGAGCTCGATCTGATAAACATCATGAGCTGGAGAAGGAAAATCTGCAGCTTAAAAACAAGATCCACGACATGGAGATGGTGAGAGCACATAGTGATCAAACGTATAGTCCATTAATGCAGCACTATATTGATTTTTTTATAACTGATATGATTATTTGCATGTACCTGATAAACGATATGCAGAACCATTATTTGTTTGTTTTATTTCTGTTTTCAACACAATTATAACAACAGCACTGAAATGAAGTTAGTTCACCCAAAAATGAAGTTTCTGTCATTAATTCCTCTCCCTCATGTCGTTCCACACCCGTAAGACCTTCGTTCATCTTCAGAACACAAATTAAGATATTTTTGATGAAATCCGAGAGGTTTATTTGACTTTATTATACTTTATTAAACAATTTCTTCTGTACCCCATCAGTCTCCTATGCTGTTTACATTGTAAATACAGTGCAGGCTCGACATTAGAACGCCGCCTCAGTATTGGCCGGCTCCTGCGTCAGCATCACACGCATACATCGTGCTGATCACGTGAACAGCATTAAACTTTTTAAAATGTTTTTATGTGTCTAGATTATGAAATACCTGCTGACAAAGCACTGTTTTTATCTAGGTGTTTACACTGAACTTCTAGTCAAATTGCGATCTCTTGGAGATAATTAATTTCCACAGAGCTGTAATTATTTACGTGTTTATTAGTGAAATAAAGGTTATATAGTAAATATTAATAAAATTTAAGGGAGTTTTAAGCGAGTGGATCTTGTTAAAAGCTACTTTCATTGGCCAGCGACATTTTATGAGACTATTGATGAGCATCTCTAATGAGAGAATTAAGTTTGATTTCCAACATACATTTATTAATGGCTGTTTTATTTAATTAATGTAAAGTTGCCTCTTTATTGAGACATGACGTGACGGATTACGTGACTCTTCTATTTCTAAGCACCAAGCTGCTTAAACTACATAGCATTTATGTAGCATTTATCTGTGAATCTGATATAACAAAACTAAAAATGCTGAAATATCAATAAATTTGGTTATCGGTCAATCACTACTATTATCCACGACCTTATTACAAACAGAATGCATAACATTATACAGTCAAATAACACACAAGAAACTTCCAACCTAGTTACACTCAAAAGTGCCATAGATTCAGCCAGTGGAGGGAGCACAGTAAGTCTTAAGTGTGTCTGTAAGCTGTCTTATGCTGCTGGGGCATTAAAACCTGTGTTTCCAAGCTCAGACCGGGTACTTCATTTCATAATTATAATAAAACAAGTAAAAAACAAACAAAAAATCAAACCAAAGCAAAAATATTCACTCTGTATGTATGATTCTTACCAGATTATTGAGTGTTTATTTCCATTTTCATCCACGTTTTTTATTTGTAAAAATACTATAATACAATTACAGAACAAAATTAGTATCGGACGCAGATTCCCTGAGCACACACTGCTATAGACAAACACATGATCAAATGGCATTTATAGTCAATAAATCTCTTTAACGCGTTACGCGCAACCCTAGTATGTAGGGCAGTATGATTTCTGTGATGCAGAATTTGGCAAGTTTTGGATGAAAGTATTTTTATGAATTCAAATAATTAGCTTATTCTTTTTGATTGTTAAAATTTAATTCAACCATTAAAATGGAATCCAGTAAAATTAAAACAGAAAAACACAGAATGCAGAAAACCGGAGAAACTAAATAAAAAATAAAATAGTTTTCCTAAGTATGGCTCCTCGTAGAAGCAGATCTGACCTGACGTATGTATTTCATGGAGCTCGTTTCAAAGTGAATGAACAGGTACATATACTAGGATGTGAAGTATCATAGTCGTGATGTATGATTGTATGGAGCCAGACCCTCTGTGCGCTGGATGCTGACTGTAGGCGTTGTGTTGCAGGAGCGAGACATGGACAGGAAGCGCATGGAGGAGCTGCTGGAGGAGAACCTGTCGCTAGAGATGGCTCAGAAACAGAGTATGGACGAGTCTCTGCATCTGGGCTGGGAACTGGAGCAGCTCTCCAAAACCACACCTGAACTCACTGAAGGTACGCTGACATCATCAGCCGACAGATGGGGTGTATGTGGGTCATGTTTACTCATAAATACCAGATTATGATGCTTTGCCAAGAAGGTTAACTGACCCAAATTCGGGATGTTTTCCTGACTTTGATGAGGTCCGAGAACAGAGGCTTGCTGCATGTGTCCGCAGACGGTAAAAGTAACTCTCAGAGCTTTGTGTGTTGGTGAGCGCAGTGCCGCAGAAATCTCTGGGTCACGAGGTGAATGACCTGACGTCCAGTCAGCTGCTCAAGCTGGAGAAGGAGAATCAGATGCTGCTGAAGACCGTGGAGGAGCTGAAGGCGTCGAGTGAGAGCGGCGCGCGCCTCCGACTGGAGAAAGACAAACAGAAACTCAGCCAGCAGGTCAGAGTTCATACCGCCGTCCACTGAGTCTCAGCACAGTTCTCAGTATTACTTCCTAAGATGTGTTTGAATTCATAAGGTTCATTCCGGAGTTCATTTTATCCATATAGAATAATGAAAGTGTCTCTATAAGAGTGATTGATGACATCAGCAAAATAAGGATTGTTATTACAGAATAAGACCAGGAGTAGTAAAAGAGTCGTGTTGGCTTCAGAGGTAAAGGCCCAGTCACAAGAATGATTACTATGATGATAACTATATTAGCGTCCACAACAGCAGACAGTATCATTCTGATTATTATAAGTGCGATGCAGTTTCGTCGTCTGTCTCGTTAAATGCTTGAGCTCAGGATGGATTCTGATTGGCTCTCAATGTTTTTATCATTCATCAGCTGATCACTCATATCACTCCAATGATATTGTTCCCCTGTGCCGTTGTGCTCTGCTATTCTTTTACTTTTAGAATTAACTAAATCTTTATCGTTATTGTCCTTGGTGTGAGGGGACATCATGACTGAGGTGTGAATAGAGTCTGTTCCTCACACAAAGAAAGGAGAGCAGTTTGAGCAGAATGGGTTAAAATGTTGCGGGTTTTAACGGACAGCGAGCACCCAGAGCTGGATCATATTCATCAGTGAGTAATCCGGTTTAGATCTGATTTGGGTTTAGTTAAGCTGCTTTCAGAGGATTAGGCGCTCATATGAGTTTGATTGCTCATTATGAGCGAGTGTGTGTCCATATGTCAGACGCGTGATCATGCTCACGCGTCTGTCTGTGAGGGTGTGATGACTATGAAGCACAC
This sequence comes from Elopichthys bambusa, assembly GCA_037101425.1. Lineage (NCBI taxonomy): Eukaryota > Metazoa > Chordata > Actinopteri > Cypriniformes > Xenocyprididae > Elopichthys > Elopichthys bambusa. Next base: position 160,113 of record CM074443.1, on the reverse strand, counting down.
AGAGATGTGCCGTGTGTGTTTGCACAGCTGGAGCAGCTGCAGACGGAGCTGACCGCAGACAGAGAGAGTCTGCGCAGTGCTGAGAGTCTGAGCGCAGACCTGCTGAAAGAGAAAGCGCAGCTGGAGAAAACACTGGAAACACTCCAAGAGAACTCCGACAGACAGGTAAACTTCATTCACACTGACCGGAAAACGTTACACTGCTGTGTCATGTCGGATTGACAACGCAATTCATTTTATTACGAGTTTTTCTTGTCAAAATCATTGATTTTCATACAGTAAAAACCAAATGTGTTTGATGTCACAACTGTCAAGTGGGAGAGCTTTTATAAAACTTATAATCATGTGAGTTTGACATGTCAGATTTTACTAGCTGTAATTATAGCTCAGTCATGACAGAATAAATGTTTAGCATGGTAATGGTCATGACAAGTTAATGTATTTGGTTTTAGATCTGCAGAGCGAGTACAAAGGCTTACTGCTGCTAAGACATTAGCCGCTTTTCCACCGTCGGGCCGAACGCTTCTTAGAATGGTAAGGAACGGTTCCAGTTGTGTTTCCACTAGAGCCTGGTTCGGCTCGGCACGATTACAAACCGTTGTCTAACCGTGCTGGTAGAATCTGTGATGTCGACACACAGGATTGGTCACTTGTCTGTTGCCTGGCTACCAGTTTCTCCGTAGCTGGCTAAGCGCTTTATTTGAGCGAAGTAAAAACAAATTAATTATAAAATTAAAAGAAATATCTAATCATCCGCCATAACGAGAACCGTTCGGCCCGATGGTGGAAAAGCGGCTATACATAGATGTGCTGCAGCTAGATAAATAAATCTGTGCACAAACACAAAACACAAGCCCCCAGCACTGCAATAAATCTACCTCCAGAACTCGTGTACTGCTGCTGTTCTGAAGAGCTGTGTTGACCGCAGGTTAGGTGTAACGTCAGTCAACTGACTTCCTATATTTACCTGGCGTCCTGCACCAGGAGAGCTGGAGCTTATTTAACCGGTCACTTAGTCTAGCTGTGTGTAGTTGGGCTGGCATTCCCTTAGGTCTGTTTAACCTAATGACCTGTGTGTGCCCAAGCCGTTTTGTCTAAGGATTACCCATTTAGAAACGTGTGCCATTAACTAAGACATGATGCCACGTAGCAAGCTGGTAGAGATTAGTAAACTGCTTACAGCAACACTATTTAAATGTTAGCAGAATAGGGAGCATGAAAGCTCATTGGCTGGCAGATTACACTTCAAAAACTTCACAAAACAAGAATTTTACATATGAGATTACTCCATACAGAGTTTCATCACTGAACCTTAAAGGCATTGGTACATTAAGTCATGCTCCTTTACTTTTACCTGATTTGGTTCTGTTTTTTTTTTTGTTTTTGTTTTTTTTCCTTCATATTTACAAGGACAGTGCACATTCATAACATTTCTCTAAATGTGTCAGTTTAACCATTACAGCTTATTTCTTTACTATTCAACTGTAGTCTCTGGCTTGCAGCATGCAGATTAATAGGAATAGGCTACTAGATAACACACATAAGGATGGCCCAGAGTCAGGGTGAATTGGGTCAGTGCTGCATTGTCACAAAAGCTTAACATTTGCAAGTGTCTTTCCAGTTTAAACATTCAAGCTATTTTAAACTTTATTTTAAAGCTATCTTTATTCATGTCAAGAGGCAACAGAGAACTCAATTCGTTACTTGCGCTTAACTTTTCTTTTATTTATTTATTACTTTTTTTTGTGGTGGAGCCAGTAAAAATTTGAACCGCTAGCCCATCCGGGCCAGTAGGAGAATCTTTGACTCTTACTGCAGCTTTTTAACACCTTTTAAAACTTTCCTTATGACAGTGTTCTAGAGGAAAAAACTTTCAGGGCATAATATACTTTTTAAAAAATTTTTTATAGATCTCATGACTAGTAATGTGCTGTTCATGAGCGATTTGTTCATTTTGAACACATTTTTAAGATGACTCAAGAACAACGAGTTGTCTCCGAGAGTGATTCGTTCATTTTGTGTTGACCGCGCATGCGCAACATCCCGTAGGTTCTGTACAGGAAACAGAAATGATTAGTTCACTTCTCGTTCATTCATCACGTCACAGCCCCATAGGCTGAATGCAGTCCTTCGTTCTTTTTTCACATGATGTGACAGCCATTCACAACCTTCCTTAAAAACAAGTGCATAGTTATTTTTGAAGTTTAGTTTATTTTATAGCTAGTATAATAATTGATTTTTCTATATGAAGACTGAACATATTGATCTAATATTTGTGTTAAAAAGATTGGTCAGAAGGGACATAGTGGCATAACAAATGTTTATATCTTTTGATAATTATGAACATTCCTAAATATAATACAACATACAGTCAATAGTGATACGAATGTAATGTATTTGTTGCGAGACACTGGGCTGGGAAGCTGTCATGTGACAAAAGAACGAAGGACTCAGACCCGGAGGACTTGAGAGATGAACAAATCATTTCAGTTTCTGCATTCAACCTATGGGAGGTGAGGTGAACTAACAGACTGCATAGCCTCAAGACCCAGCTAAGCAATTCATTAATCATTTCTTACTTATAATTTGGCCTTCAGGGCTGTATTAGATTTTATATATATATATATATATATATATATATATATATATATATATATATATATATATAATATACACACACACACACAGTGGGTACGGAAAGTATTCAGACCATCTTAAATTTTTGACTCTGTTATATTGCAGCCATTTGCTAAAATCATTTAAGTTCATTTTTTTTCCTCATTAATGTACACACAGCACCCTATATTGACAGAAAAACACAGAATTGATGACATTTTTGCAGATTTATTAAAAAAGAAAAACTGAAACATCACATGGTCCTAAGTATTCAGACCCTTTGCTCAGTCTTTAGTAGAAGCACCCTTTTGATCCAATACAGCCATGAGTCTTTTTGGGAAAGATGCAACAAGTTTTTCACACCTGGATTTGGGGATCCTCTGCCATTCCTCCTTGCAGATCCTCTCCAGTTCTGACAGGTTGGATGGTAAACGTTGGTGGACAGCCATTTTTAGGTCTCTCCAGAGATGCTCAATTGGGTTTAAGTCAGGGCTCTGGCTGGGCCATTCAAGAACAGTCAAGGAGTTGTTGTGAAGCCACTCCTTCGTTATTTTAGCTGTGTGCTTAGGGTCATTGTCTTGTTGGAAGGTAAACCTTCCAACAAAAATGAATTAAATGACTTAGGAAAAAAGATTCCTTTATTTTGCTGAATGAGATTCAAAGATCCAAGTCAGTAAAATGATCCGAACTTCCCGCTACTAATCATGACCGGTTGGTGGAAGAGTTGCAGAAAGTGCTCTGGTACCCTCAGGTCATGGTTGTCATAATACATTCCAGGTTTGGTCTAAATAAGTGAAATGCATGAAAGCATTGCAAAGACATAGCCTCACGTCCATTCTGAAGTGCTCTACGCCAAATACATTCAAAAGTTATTCGAAAACATTTAGACTAATCGTCTTGAATTCCATAACTAGATTGGATAAATGGTCTGTGACAGGGGTGTCCAAACGGTCCTGTAGAGTTTAGCTCCAGCTTGCCTCAACACACCTGCCTGGAAGTTTCTAGAGCAGAAACTAGGCTTACTAGATTAGCTGGTTCAGGTGTGTTTAATTGGGGTTGGAGCTGAACTCTGCAGGACAGTAGCTCTCCAGGAGCAGGATTGGACACCCCTGCTCTAGGAGTTGGAAGAATTTGTTTTTTGTTTGTTTTTTAAGAAAATTCCAAATAGATTTTCATGGCAGCCTTAAACTGTCCTGTTGCTAAACAATCTCTATTATCTGACATGCTCTGTGTGGTCGTGACACAGGTCAAGGGTCTGGAACAAGAGAACGAACATCTGAACCAGACCATCGCCTCTCTCAGGCAGCGCTCTCAGGTTAGCGCTGAAGCCCGCGTCAAAGACATTGAGAAAGAAAACCGTGTGCTGCACGAGTCCATCAAAGAGACCAGCAGCAAACTCAACAAGATGGAGTTTGAGCGCAAGCAGCTTCGCAAAGACCTGGAGCACTACAAAGATAAAGGAGAAAGAGCTGAAGAGCTGGAGATGGAAGTCCATCGACTGGAGAGAGAAAAGGAGAGTCTGCAGAAGCGACTCGCCACTCTCGCCATCACCTGTGAGAAGGTGGAGGTGTTGGAGAAGGAGAATGCCGAACTGGAAGCGGAGAGTAGAAGGCATAAGAAAGCAGCGGACGGTCTGAGGAATGTTTCCTATCAACTGGAGGTCCTGGAGAAGGAAAGCGCTCAGCTGGACGAAGAAAACCTGGAGCTCAGGCGCATGGTCGAGTCTTTACGGTCCACGGGAGCAAAAGCGGCCCAGCTGGAGCTGGAGAACAGAGAGCTGGAGAATGAGAGAACTCAACTCAGAAAGAGCCTTGAGCTGCTGAAGGCTTCGTCCAAAAAGAACGAACGCCTGGAAGTAAGTAACCACAGCCTAGATGCAGAGAACCAGCGGCTCCAGAAAGCCCTGGAGAACGGCAGCCGCAAGATCCAGAAGCTGGAGGGGGAACTGCAAGACATGGAGGTGGAGAACCAGAACCTGCAACAGAGCCTGGAGGAGCTGAAGATCTCCAGCAAAGGTCTGGAGCAGCTGGCGCAGGAGAACGCAACCCTGGAGCAGGAGAACACTCAGCTGGAGAGGGACAAGAAACAGCTGGAGAAGGAGAACAAACGGCTGCGACAGCAAGCTGAAATTAAAGACTCTAAGCTAGACGAAGACAACCTGCGTATCTCTCATCTTGAGAAAGAGAACCGTGTGCTTGGCAAGGAAGTCGCCACTCTCAAAGACACGTGTGGTCGCATGAAAGACTTGGAAAAGGACAACAAGGAGCTGGTCAAACAAGCAACCATTGACAAGAAGACTTTGGTCACTCTGAGAGAGGTAACCGTCTCACCTCAAGAAGAACAAGCAAACATTTTTAGATATGGTGCATGCTTGATTGTGGATTACTTGCATGACCTTTGTTGTGATGTTTCCTGATGTAGGAACTAGTCAATGAAAAATTAAAGACTCAGCAGATTAACAATGACCTGGAGAAACTGACCCATGAGCTTGAGAAGATTGGTCTCAATAAAGAGGGTCTTCTAGGTGATGAAGAGAGCTCTGATGACAGGTAATTCACACATTATTGCATAGATCACTGTAGTTCAGGGATTCTCAATGCTGGCTCTCGAGGTCCACTGTCCTGCAGAGTTCAGCTCCAACCCTGATCAAACTCGCCTGCCTAAAACTTTCTAGTAATCCTGAAGACCTTGATTAGCTGGATCAGGTGTGTGTGATTAGGGTTGGAGCTAAACTAATCTGCAGGAAAGTGGATCCTGAGGGCCAGAGTAGAGAAGCCCTGCTGTAGTTACTAGGGCTGCAACATCTAATCAAAATAATTGATAATAATCCATAATGAAAACAATCCTGATTTAACATTTTATTTCATGTTTGCCAGGTTTAAGCTTCTAGAGTGTAAACTGGAGTCCACTCTGAAATCCTCTCTGGAGATCAAAGCGGAGAAGATAGCTGCTCTAGAAGCCCGACTGCAAGAGTCTTCCAACCTCAACCAGCAGCTACGGCAGGAACTCAAGACGGTTTGCAACATCTAAACGCATGCATTATGAGTTTGTTTGGTTGTTTGGCAGTAGGCCATGACTTTAGATTGTGTATATTCTTCTTCAGGTGAAGAAGAACTACGAGGCGCTGCGTCAGCGTCAGGAGGAGGAGTGTACGGCTCAGAGCTCACCTGCTAGAGGACGGGAGGACACACAGAGCATCAGTAAATGGGAGAAGGAGAGTCAGGAGGCCACACGAGAGCTTCTGAAGGTCAAGGATCGACTCATAGAGGTGGAGAGAAACGTATGTACCAGTATGACAACTACAGCTCACTATCAGAATGCCTTTACATTACCAAAACAGTTGATGATGTTGGTGTTTGTCCAGAATGCCACTCTTCAAGCAGAAAAACAGGCTCTCCGGACGCAGTTAAAGCAGCTGGAGTCTCAGAGCAGTAATCTTCAGGCACAGATATTAGCGCTGCAGAGGCAGACCGCCTCCCTACAGGAGAACAACACCACGCTGCAAACACAGAACGCCAAACTACAGGTCAGAGTCTCACTCCTCACCACATTATCTGGGCAAGCATTGTGGTATTTCTGAGCCATTGAGCATCAGTGTGTGATAGATGTTTCTCCTCATGAATGTAACGAGTTTGGTTGTAATTAGCTTTTCAGGAGAATTGCAACGATCTTACATTGATGTTAGTCTTCAGGAACCCTGCTAATGTCTGCCATTTGCTCAAGCTAAATGACTTGAGGCATGAGTTGAAGTTAAAGAGAGTGATTATGATGTGCTCACAGGTGGAGAACTCGACACTGAACTCTCAGAGCGCTGCTCTCATGTCCCAGAATGCCCAGCTGCAGACGCAGCAGTCCAGCACAGAGAGCGAGAGAGATGTCGCCATGCGAGAGAAGGAAGAACTACGCACGGTCTACGATCTGCTGCTACACGACCACGAGAAACTGTCCGCCCTGCATGAGAGACAGGCGTCGGAGTACGAGGATCTGATCGGCAAACATGGAGAGCTGAAGAGCGGCCATAAAAGCCTGGAGGTGCAGCACCGCAGCCTGGAGAACAGGTACAAACATCACATACAACACAACGAGAGCAATCATTTGTTCAGCAATCACATTTAAATGTTGTAGACCTTTTTATGAATGGAGGGAACATTTAACAAAAACATCCGTCCATTCTGCAAAACACTTGCTTCAACCCTGATCAAACTCACAGGCCTGTACCTTTTCTAGTAGTCTTGAAAACCTTGATAAGCTTGTTCAGGTGTGTTTGATTAGTGTTGGAACTAAACTCTGCAGGAAAATGGATCTTGAGGGTCAGAGTTGCCCAGCCCTGATGTAGTAGATCAGGGGTGCTCAAGTTCAGAGGTCAAGAGGGACGCATTTTAACCACATGAAATGCAAAGGGCCACAAATTATAACTTGGATCGTAAGACTTTTATTTAGGCCTACTTAAGACAATATTAGTGATTTTACTGAGTATTTACTAAAAGTGCAGTTTATTATCTAGCTAAGTCTTACTAGTACTTTAATGGTTGTCCTACTTAAAGTGTCACTGAACATGATAAATGGCATTTAAAAAAAGGATTAATAGCTTGTCTTGCTGTATTCTTAATGTACATATGCAAAAAGAAAAACAAGAACTGATGAAAAGAAGTCCTTATTCATATTGAAATGTCTACATTGTTTTCACAAGTAATTTCAGGTCTGGCTGTTGTTCAATGGCTGATGAGACAGTTTGTCAGTAAGACGAAAACATTGCACTTTTTTATAGTCTTTTTATACTCCATTGCACCTTTTTAACACTTTTTATAGTGCCTATTTATACTCCGGGTCGCTCAAAGGTTTTATTATTTGTATTATTATTACCTACCTTTTAATTTGGTCAGAATCCCAGATTTTTCTTTTCTTTTTTCAATCACAGTCTTATGAATTCTCTAATTATAACCAACGTTGTAAACATGATAAATAAGATGTTCTCCTTTAGCTCAATGATGTGACGACAGATCTGTAATAGAAGCGCTCTCTGCTTGCTTTCTGTTTATAACACATTGACATTAAGAATAAAAGTTTTGTTTTTCATGCTGCTGAGAGGACTATCGGCAACTTACACACTGCAAAGTTTGAGGAATGTCAACTGCATTACATGATGGAAAAATAAGGTTACTCAAAGGTCTCGAGCCTTTGATAGCGTTCACGAACACAAGTGCTTGACACGTGCGCACTAGGGAGATTCATGTCTAGTCTTGTCTTTTTTCGCTCAAATAGTTACAATAAAATGTCTTTGTACTCGTTTAAAATAGTTGCTGTTATCTTTTAATCCCCTCACACGAGCACTCTTCAACATGGTCAGCTATTGTGTTTGTTGTTACTCTTCTTCTGTCTTCTCTGTTTCTTTTCAGACTGAAACAACAGCCTGTTTCAGTGCTGACACCTTGTGGACAAACTAAATTAGTGCAAAAACTATTCAGTGCGTGCGTGCAAAGTGCCTTCAGTCTATATTGTTCTTTGTGGTTAGAAAAACTGTTGATTACAGCATCATTCGCACTGTACGCCTACCCTAGTGTACGTGTAAAAAATACGAAGTAATATTCACGCTAATTTTGAACGCAAATTATAATAACAATACATTTATATGTAGCATGATGCGGGCCACAAATTTTATGCTGACGGGCCGGATGACCGTGGGCCGCCTGTTGAGTACCCCTGTAGTAGGTGATCGTGCTTCTGTGGCTGTATGAAGCGGCATGTGCGTTACTCTTTGTTGCTGTGTCTGAAAACGCATACGGTATTCATGGCATCAGTCGAGTCACTTCACCTCCATTCACAAATCCTCTTCCGTGGCCTCATGGGATAGTAGAGTGTCCATTGAATGCACACTTCAGAATCTTGCCGGAAATAATAGGTCATCCAGGTACTTTTTTAAAAATACTGTAAATGAGGACAAACTACTTGGCTCAATTAGTTTTTTAGCCTACTTATGTAGTATGGACGTAATCATATTCAGATGCAGAGTGTGTGTATGTGCAGGTACAATCAGCTGTTGAAGCAGAAGACCGAGCTGGAGCAGCTGGAGAAGGAACTCAAAGCAGATCGAGAGAAGATGATCTCCGACAACAAGAGCCATCAGGACATGGCTGCACAGTACCACAAACTCAGCGCGGAGCACCACACGTGAGTGTCACAATGAGGAAACGTGTCTCTCTCTCTCTCTCAGGTGACGCTGAATGCTCATGAGCATATGTCATGTGTGCAGGCTGAATTCTACATACCAACAGCTCCTGAAGGACAATGAGCTTCTGCAGACGGATCATAAGACTCTTAAAAGTCAGCTGAACACGGCCCGTCTGGAGCAGACCCGTCTGGAGGCAGAGTTCTCCAAACTCAAGGAACAGTACCAGCAGCTGGACATAACCTCTACCAAACTCACCAACCAGTGCGAGGTATACGCTTGAGGTACACAAAAAGTGTTTCTAACAAAAGCATGTGGAGGGTAACTGTGTTTGTGTGAAATGTGTCCTACAGTTGTTAAGTCAGTTGAAAGGGAACCTAGAGGAAGAGAACCGGCATTTGCTGGATCAGATCCAGACCCTCATGCTGCAGAACCGGACCCTGCTGGAGCAGACCATGGAGAGCAAAGACCTGTTCCACGTCGAGCAGCGGCAATACATGTATTTCTACACACTTATATTCATGCTTTTTTACCCTTGTTATTGTTTATCTTTTAAAACTCTTTCCCTGTAATTCACATCAGCTCCTGTGTGCAGATACACTCTGATGTTACCGTACTTCTCACTCTATCTCTCTCTCTCACACACACGCAGTGATAAACTCAATGAACTGAGGAGACAGAAAGAGAAACTTGAGGAGAAGATTATGGATCAGTATAAATTTTATGACCCATCACCTCCACGAAGGTAAGCGTCGCTCACACAGATCACTGGATGTGTTTGTAACATGGGACAGCCTTGGGTTTATCTTTCAACTTCACTACAGACCCCATGAATCCAAGTTTTGTTGCTTTTAGTCTATTAGCTTTGAGGTCTTCTATATACTAGTGTAGTTCTAAAAACACTGACAACATTTGCTTTTAAAAGATGCATTTAAAATGTACAATCTTTCTCTTCCGGAATTCACACCTAGAAATATTTATAACTCACAATGCACTGGAGAAATTTTGTCCAATCAAATGATTTCTGAAATGAGAATGTCCCTCCCTCTTAAATTATAATACGACTGGCCTCTCTCCATAAACATTTGTCAAAGCCTGGGTTAAAGATGTTCTCTTTAGGTCAACTCTCATGTCATCACTTTTGAGATCCACCTGTTATCTGCCACCATGCCTTGGCATTGCTAAGGCTATGCTGTCCACTCTCAGACTTTAACCTGGAGTGTAGCACAGATCTTTATTCTGGGTGACTGCAGAGACCCCTTGTAAGATCTACAGGCACTGAAGCTGAGATGGGGAAAGAGCTTGTTGTGAACAGGAATACCACTCTCCACAATGCCAGACATCAAGCAGTGCTCAGGCTGGACAGCGAATAGCCGGCAGCCATACCCTCAAGGTTGGAACCTCTGGGTGTAGCCCGTAAAAGGCCAGTCTGAGTGTTATTGGGTTTCCTGAGAGTATAAGTATTATCATTCAGAGGGCTATAGTGGTTTCCATTAGGTCCTTGATTAACTCTGAAGTCGAAGGTACAAGGAACCCAAATGGGTAATTTCATTTATCTGTTCTTATCCAAATACTCTCTAAGGTTTTTTTTTTTTTTTCACTATTATCAGCATACCATGTGAACTGGTGGATACACACCCTATAGTGAAAAGATTCATGCAGGGTAATTTGCACAGGTGGTTCTTTAAAAATGTTTTGTATTTGTGCATTTATATTTATGTATTTAACTGATGTTTTCATCTAAACTGACTTACACTGCATTTAGTCTTTCTCAGTTCATGGATTCCATGAGAACTGAACCCATGACCTTGACATTAATAGCACCATGCTCTGCTGTTTGAGCTACTGGAATGCTACTGAAATAACTACCGCCCTTAGTACTCAACTCTGTAATTATGAAATGCTTTGAGCCGCAATTCAAAGACTGCATTTGCTCCTTACTCCTCAAATCACTTGAATCTACTGCAGTTTGCATACCATCCAAACAGAGCTATGGACAATGGTATAACACCAATGCTACACGCCACCCTCTCCCACTTAAATCTATATTAGGTTGCTGTAAGTTGGTTAGACTGTAATCTCCACCAGAATTGGCTCCAAGCTCTGGACAATAGGGCTGAGTTCTTCTCTCTGCCTGTGGGTTCTGGATATTCTAATAGTTAGACACATCCTCTCTCATCCTAAACACTGGCATTCCCCAGGGAATGCAAACTGATCAAATCTGCTGATGGCATTGTACTGGTAGGCCTAATCATGGACAATGATGGAGAATCTGGCATGGGGATGCTAAATTCTTTTCTCTCAGTAGTCGACTTCACTTAACTGCATTTCCCAAAGGCATCGTAAGCCTAAGTAGCTCATAAAGACTTGATGCCAGTGATTTCTGCAATATACTTAGGCTTATGATGCTTTTGGGCAACGCAGCTTAGTCTGTTGCTGAATGGTCCTGGCATATCCCTAATACACAGTGTGGCACAGCAATACTTTTACCATCCCAGATGCCAGAAGTTCAAAATTGTCCCTCAAATAAAAAGCACCATCTGGGACAGCATCGCTGCCTGGAACTGCTCGTCATAGGCCCTTCAGTGAAACTTTCATCTCAATGCATCACCAGGAGGGATTTACTTTCTGTATGAGACATGGGCTCCAGAAAGTGCAGAATAAGAGCCAAGATAAACAGTTGTGTTTAAACATTTCTGTGGGCTGTTTATGCTGTTATGCACATGCTTCTTTTAAAACATTTTTAGTACATTCAGTGACAATCTACAAACCTGTGAACTGTACTGTAGTGGTCATCTTTCTTTTTATAGAAAATATAAGACATTTGCATTGCATTGGCTTCTGGGAGGCACATCACTGGTTGTGAACGCTGTCTCAGATTCATGTGGAATTTCTTTAGGCTGGTCTTGCTCCCAAAATTAAGCGTTCCTGGCTAAGGTGATTAAATTGGGATTGGTTTGTTCAAGAGTAGAAATCCCTGTGTGTCATTTTTCTCTGCGGAGGAGAACAGAGTACACTATTTATGCCCACTGATGCCATTGAGAATGCATTTAGATGGGACAAACACAGTTTCAGATAAATGGCTTTTTGCGTGTTTTGCAAGTGCATTATCGATGCAACAGCTGTCTCATGAGGTAACAGATACCATTAGGTTGGCTTATTCACTTAAAGGCCTACATCTGCCTAAAGGGGTGAGACTTTCTACTAGAGGCATGGCTGCATCTCTGTTGATGATGTATGGGCTTCTCTGCACAAGCTTGTGTGATTTGGCTGAATGTTGGAGGGTGAAGAATTTGGAGAAATTCCAGGTGTCCTGAATACTCACAAGTTTTCAAGTGACCCCTGGTGTTTTTGGAGTTTCAAATTATTACATGAGATGCTTTACAGGACATGGATCACATGATGAGGGTTGTGTGTGGTTTCTGCAGGAGGGGTAACTGGATCACACTGAAGATGAAGAAACTCATCAAGCCAAAGAGTCGTGAGCGCATGCGCTCTCTCACACAGACCCCGTCCCGCTCAGAGTCCAGCGAAGGTTTCCTGACGCTGCCCCACCCAGACAGTCAGGACAGCTCGTCCATAGGCTCCGGATCCAACTCACTGGAGGATTCGCTCACCCACCGCAGCAGCAGTGAGTATCGGCAGTCTTCCTGTTCTCTGCAGCTTCCCGTATTTGCAGCACTGCACAGGACTGACCTTCCTACAGTCTAAAAGTTTTAACATAGTTTAGAGAGTTACTTCACTCCGGAATCACTCTGATATATTCAGTAGGGCTTTTCACAGTAGAACTCGTTAACCCTGGGTCATTGTTTTACACTGCTCATAATTAACCCAGGGTTAACAATTAATCATGGGTATTTATAAACTGGTGTTTCACACACTGTACATTCCTAAACCCTGTGTTAATGTCCTTATTTGCATATTTGCAGTGTCATTGTCACTGATTGGACGAATGCCGCACACACCCTGTTTACGTAAAGGCTCTAGCATTGCGTATCCTCATAATATAATTTGCTGACTATACTATCAATTTTTTTCCTGAATGGACTTTTTGGATTATAATGGTAAGAATGAAATGGTCTCTTCTTCACTCCAGTTGTCATGTTTTCCATCACAGTTTGACATTTTACGCCTCAAACTCTGAAACGACATTTTAGCACGTGGCTTTTCTCTGGCAATCCAAAACACATGAGGCATAGGATTGGTTGCCTGTTGCTAAGCATCTAGCCATAACATTCTAACACCGCATCATTTCACACTGCACACGTTTGGCACCGCAATGCGGGGTTAACAGTGCAAAAGCGGCTCTAATCTTGCTCCGGAGCAGGGCTTCATAACCTCGGGTAAAAAGCACTGCTAACCTCACTTCTAAATTACAAATGTCAAACGTTCTTTTACCCAGGGTTAAAGTCGAGGTTTAGAACAATGATAGCCTGGTGCAGTGAGAAAAGCCCCAACGAGTGACTGAGTCATCTGACTCATTCCAACCTTTCGATCTTTCGACTAATTTCCTAAGTAGAACCAGCTCAACTCAGAGGTGTGTGTCACTGTTGACTCATGGTCTGGCTGGTAGTACGTTGGTGGTGCGTGTGTTTTAAATTAGAGAAATGTCAGTTCTTGAGCCCATGCACTGTCTTTTCCCTTTCTTCACTTCTGTGCCTCCAAAACATAAAAAAAACACATAAATAAATAAATTTGTTAATCAATTTTTCAATGGTTAAACGTTCAGTCAAAGCTATTTATGAAGTCAGTGCAATATAAAGTTGGGTAACACTTTACAATAAGCTCTTATTTGTTAACATTAGTTAATGCATTAGTTAACATGAACTAACTATGAGCAATATATCTTTAGCATTTATTAATTTTTGTTAATGTTAGTTAAATACAATGGTTCATTGTTTGTTCACAATTGTTCATTTCACGTTGTTTTAGAGCATTAACTAATGTTAACAAATACAACTTTGGATCTTAAAAATGTATCAGTAATGTAGAAATTAACAATAAAATAAGAGTAATAAGTAAGAGTAATAAATGCTGTAGAAGTATTGTTCATTGTTAGTTCATCTTAACTAATTTAGTTACCTAAACAAATGAAACCTTATTGTAAAGTGTTACTGAAAGTTGTGTTAAACTTGTCTGTTCATTTTCTTTGTGATTTTGCAACCACCCAATCAAAATTTTCTCTCACAATTCACACGGTTAGCTTACATCTCAGCTAGAGTATGTTAACAGTAAGCACACGCATGATGTCATATGAGATGTATGATCACATAGTTCCGGCCTGACGCTTTCTCTTGTGTTTTCTTGCTTTCTTTGTGAAGGGAAGAGAGCTGAGAAAAGCCAAACGCAGGCTTCCTCTAACGGTACGCTGACAGTCAGCCCATGAACACTCTGCATTTGTGTTCATCACTATTAAAAGGTGCAATACAAACAGTACGTGTGACTGTAATTCAGCGCTCGTCTGCCATCGTTCTCCAGTGTCATTCATACACCCGTGCGTGAGAGCACAGCGTTCATTTGAGCCGCTCAGTGATGATGTGTGACATTGCACCCTTTAATAATCATTCCCTGTTGTGCTGTTGGCATCAGAAGGTGTGGAGTACGTTTCACCGCTCACTCACTACATGTGTGTTCTTGTGATGTGCAGCTGTGATGGATGTTAACCATATGTGCATCAGTTTGACAGCAGTGGTGCACTGTTGTCATGCTAACGTCTATCTGCTCTATCTGCTCTCTCTGCGTTGCTTTGCCTCGTCCGGTGACAGCACTGAAAAAGCTTCCGTTCATGAGGAACCGATCCAAGGAGAAAGACAGAGTGAAGGCCGTCTACCGCCGCTCTATGTGTAAGACATCCGATAGTCCACAACCATCATGCTCTTCTCTTACTGTCCGTCTCATCATTTATCATCATCATTTCACACATATGCACTGTCCTTATTTTCTTTTGACCAATACAGTGGCGGCAACAGGATTTCATGGATATTAGAGTTAATGTTTAAAGAACTCAGAGAAGTTACTTAACACTAATTAGTGTCCTAATTAAACAGTGTTTAAGTGTCACATTTGGTCGCACTTCCATTATTAGTGTATTAGTGTGTAAACAATGTTCACATGATCATTAATAGACTCATTAATCAGACCTGACTGTGCTAATAGATGTTACGCTGCTTTAAAAGCATTATATCACTTGTAGAGTCATGTTAATGTCTACATTTCATGTTCATGTTTCATTTCAGTGTTTCCAACATTGTGACTCCATGAATCGCTTTCATTCATTCATTTTCTTCATGTTTCTTTCTTTTCTCCTGTGTTTTCATACTCGTCTTCACTGCATGCGACTGTGCTTCAGCAGTCCTTCAGTGTGTTAATACAGTGTGTGTGTGTTTCTCAGCCATGAATGACCTGCTGCAGACGATGGCAGTGTCCGAGGGTCAGTGGTCCAGCAGCACTGATCATCTGGAAGCTCCTGATGGGAAGGAGTTCGGAAACATGGACTATTCCAGTGCTGCTGCAGATTACGCCAGCCTGAGCCGCGGCTGCAGCGCTCGACACCGCACCGATACAGGTAGAGTTCAGCGATGGATACAAAGAATGTTTGTCAAATAAAATTCTCTTGCTACATCCTTCAGGGTCTCTGCGGGTCTTTAAAAAGTCTTGTTAAAGTTTTATCAAATTTACATGGCAGGTCATTATAAATATATATATAGATAATTATCATTTCAGTCTTAAGTTTGGGAATGGAAAACCAGAAATTGCAACATGACTTAATGTGATCTTTAACACTTTCCCCACCGGCATTACAAAAATGAATATTTTGTTGAATGAATATGTAATAGTCAATATGTTAAAAGAAAGAAACAGAGCCGCTTTTAAACAAACAAAATATTCTAGCTTCATGCATTCTTTTTTTAACAACACTTGAACTTGAATGTGGGTAAGTTTCATAAAAAACAACATTTTGAACAAAAAGCTGAGAAAATGGCTTTTTTTTTTCAAAGACTTC
Organism: Elopichthys bambusa; assembly: GCA_037101425.1. Taxonomy (NCBI): domain Eukaryota; kingdom Metazoa; phylum Chordata; class Actinopteri; order Cypriniformes; family Xenocyprididae; genus Elopichthys; species Elopichthys bambusa. The sequence goes on along the minus strand of CM074443.1, from coordinate 144,328 downwards.
GACTGGAAGGGATTCAGAAAAATGATCGAAACAAAGATGGGGTAGATTGAGGCCATCAACAGCCTCAAAGCTTCACAGTCATTTCCTCTTCATGGGTTCAACATTTCATTCAGTAACATTAGGCAGTTTTGATTTATATGCTGTTTAATGTTTGATAATGTTATTTAACATGTGTGTCAGCAATGCTTGAGTCGCTTGTTTCTGCTTCTGATCATTGTGTGTTGTGCTGTGATGACATCATGGTTCTGCTCTGTTGTCTGTAGGTAATGCCATGTCCAGTGATGACATCACACAGTTATCCTCAGAGGAGTCCAGTGTGCTGCGAGCTCAGGGTGAGAAACTGTCCTGTCCAGCATCCGTCTCAAACTCTTACAGCAGGTTCTCTTGCGCTAGCATGAGCGTCTGTCCCGGTCCATCTGTCGAGCCGGTGTGCTGCTGTCTCACGCTGCTCTGACTGATCCCGCTCCAGATCTGAGCCAACAGACGGACAGAGCTTTCATGCTGCATTTACACAGCGTCTATATTCTCTAATAGAATCTTTACATAGAATAAATCTTGATTTCATTATGATCCTGGTTTTAGTTATTAGGGCTCAGGACAGCGACTGAAATGCTCACGACAAAACAAAAAGATTGTGCAATGACAAAAACCATTTATCACTATTGCTTTTGTGTTGTTTTGTTTTATTTATATAGTGAATCGTGTGCCTGTAACTTTGCTGTGATTAACTGTTTATTTGAATTGCTTAGTTATTATACATTTAATGTTTTTGTAATAACTATATCATTATATCTCATTAAATGGCTTTAAAACAGCTAGCTTTTTCTTGTTAGTAACTTGTAGTGCAGCAAACGATATGTTAGTATGGTTATCCTGCTGTGATGAGCGTCTGACGCTCTGTGTTTGTATGCGATCAGGCGTAATGAACGGCAGTGCAAGCGGAGCTCACAGTGAGAGCAGTGGTGACGTCAGTGTGAGTTTGGACAGTCCGCAGCACAGCTCTCTGGACGGCAAACACAGGGCCAAATCTGCAGGCAGTGAGATGGTTTCCCTGCAGCAGTTCCTGATCGAGAGCACAGACCCGGCAGAGGTGATGCATTAGAACCCTATCCACACACGCTTACAGACATTTAAACAATCTTAGCACTTATAAACCACAACACTAGTCTCACGCGGTCAGACTGTCGACTGTGGTCATCCTCTTCAGCTCTGGTCAAGAACCGCACATTCAGACAGGAAGAGACGGGCATGTAAACCAACCCGTCACTGTTTGAAAACAGCGACGCCACATTAATTAAGAGCAGTTTGGAAAAAGCTCAAATAATTGGCCCAGCAGTGTCCATCTGTGACCCTCTGAATCACTGTCCATATCAAAGTAAAACAAACCGATGATTACACAGATGTAAACTCAAGCCTACAGGACACACACACTACCCGTCAAAGGTTTGTAGTCCGTAAGAAGTTTTAATGTTTTGAAAGAAGTCTCTTCTGCTCACCAAGGCTGCATTCATTTGATCAAAAATACAGTAAAAACAGGTCCATCATGACAACTCTCGGAAGATTGTTATCATGGTAATGGATATGACCGTGTTAATGTATTTGGTCTTGGCGGAATAAATCTGCTATGCTGCTGCTGCTGAGCAAGTACAGGAACTTGCTACTGCCATCAGTGTTAATTTCGTTGATGAAAAATTTTCCTCATAATTTTCGTCAACTACATTTTTTCATGGATGAAAAAGTGACGATGACTAAATAAAAATAGGTTTTGAATGACTAAAACTATGACTAAAATCTACTCTAATGAATAGCGCAGATTTATGCCAAGCGATTGCTTATAAGCTAATGTTGATGAATTATGACAATGTTTACTACACACTGTTTAATGTTTGTGGTAATATGTTTTAGACGGTTGTAAGAATGCATATTTTATCTCCCTCATCTGAACTTAAATGCGCAGCCTGCTACAGCGCAGACTGCAGACATTTCAGAATAAGAGTCACGGTGTATTTCAGGATGGTTTATAATATGGTCATTATTGTTATTTTGTTTACACAATAAACTGTATTTAATTTAAATTCTATTTAATTCATAGTAAACTGTATCGTCTGTCACAAGAAGGAAAGACTAAGAACATTATTTGACACATTATTCAATATATTTTACAAGTATAAGGGTTATTATAGTTAATTAAACCTAAAAGTATTAAAAAATCTTCATTCGTTAACTGAAATAAAAAATAAATATATATAAAAATGTAAACTTATTTTTATTTCATCTGGTTTCTAAGCTTTAGCTTAACCTGATGTACTAAAATAACTAAAACAGAAAAAAAAAAAAAAAAAAAACTATATAGACATTTAAAAGCAAAACCTAAAAGACATAAACAAAAAAATACTAAAACTTTTAACTAAAATTACAATGAAAGCAGAAAAACTAAAAATAGATTCTAATCACAATTTTAAACAAAACTATAATAGTAGCCTACCTCAATGATAAGTGTGTCAATCCCTGACAAGTACTGAATTGAGCTCTTTCGTGTCTTTTTGCACTTGAACGGTCAAAAATCCATACGCTTTGGCGAGTAAAATACAGTTGATTTGTCTTAAGTGAACATAAACCGTTTGGAGAATATCAGATGTGTATCTGTGTGTTGGATCTGTACGTTGTTAGAGAAATGCTTACTTAATGCATTACAATTTAGCTAAATTAGATTTTAGTCGACTAAGGCCCGGTTTCACAGACAGGGCTTAGACTAATCCAGGATTAGGCCTTGGTTCAGTTAAGGCATTTGAGTTGCTTTTATAAACCAGCCTTAGAAAAAAAAAAATGGATCTTGAGACAAAACAATGGCACTGACATATTTCAATCTCATGATCCTTCAGAAATCATTCTAATATGATGATTTGATGCTCAAAAGACATTTCTGATTATTATCAGTGTTGAAAACAGTTGTGCTGCTTCAGATCGTTGTGGAAACCGTGATACATTTTATTACTCAGGATATTTGATGAATGGAAAGTTCAAAAGAACAGCATTTATTTGAAATCTAAATCTTTTGTAACATTATAAATGTCTTTAGGCTCTTTCACACCAAGGACAATAACCATAACAAAAAGATATGGTTTTAAATGTAAAAGAATAGCCTTTGCTGTAACTTTTGATCAGTTTAATGCATCCTTGCTGAATAAAAATATTTGTCATAAAAAATCGTACTGACCCCAAACTTTTGAACGGTAGTGCACTGCAATCATAAGTGTGTTACTGTTAACACATCATCACATCTTCTGGTTTTAATGGCAGTGATGCAGTAATTGTGTTGATATGAAAACAGATACCTGTGCTCAAACCTGTATGTGAGCGTGTTTGTCTTCCCCTGCGCAGGACGCTCTGGCAGCACAGTCGGGACGTGCGTCTGGAGCTGCGCCACAGACGTCTAAAGAGCGCGTGAAGGGCCGCGGCATCTTGCGTTCGGCCAGCGGCAAGGCATCGGCGTCAGAATCCAGCGCCGCACGAGCCAGCCAACCGGGACGCCCGAGCCTGCGTAAGGCCGAGAGCACACGCGCCAAGGGCTCAGCGCCACCTCGGGCCGGCCTGTTGTCCCAGAGTAAGGCGGTGTCGGTGTCGGAGCGGCTGGACTCATCCTCAGGTCTGCCCCGCGCCAGCAGCGTCATCTCCACCGCTGAGGGCACCGTCCGCAGGACCAGCATCCACGACCTGCTCTCCAAGGACAGCCGGCAGCCCGTTCTGGTCGATCCGTTGCCCTCCAGGACCAAGAGCGCCTCCAGTGAGTACGGCCCCGTATCCCAGGCCCCCGACGCCCTGCCCAAGTCCGCTAGCATGCCCTGCAGCGTAGAGGAGCCCGAGCTGAGCAGCCTGCAAGCCTTTCTAGGTCCTTCCTTCACCGTAGACTCCATCTTTCTCGACTCCATCTTTTGCGAGCCGGCGGTGACGGGCGGCGCTAGAAACCAGGCCATCCTGTCGCTCAACACGTCTCTTGTTAGTAACATTAGCGGCCCTCCCCATAAAGCCCCTCGGAGCGAACACGAGCATCCCGCTGAGGCTGACCCCGATGCGTGTGTGCCGTCGGAGGACGGCCAGTCGCTGTGGTACGAGTACGGCTGCGTGTGACGCTCCACCTGCATGACCGCTGTCAGGATCCCTGCGTCTGCATGAGTTTCTGTTTGATGTCTTTTATACTGATCATAATGATGTGATTATTCTGCTGATAACACATTGAAGGGTTTGACCTGAACTTCCATCATAGTGGTATTAACCCATGTTCATGTTCACCTGCTGTCTGGTGTGTCTGGGCAGCATGTAACCGCTAGGTTGATCTATTTCCATATTTATGAAAATGAGGCTTGTAGAACAAGTCCCATGATGCTCCTCTGAGCTACTTGAGGAACTGCTCCGTTCATTTATACTTTTTTATTTAAATGACACTTCCCTGGGACATTTGTTTGTGATGTTTGTGTGCATGGCTTTATCCCGACGCTCCATTCTGAAGGCTGTGATCAGAATGAGTGTTTCCCAGAGCACGTCTTGTGTTGGATGTGTTCACGTGTGATCTGTGTCGTACACGCGCATGTGGCCGAACCTCGAGGGAGTCGCAAACGCTCATAGACCAGAGATTCTCACGAACACACAATACTCTACAGCTCAAACTCAACTGTTTATCATGTTTAATGCATGTTGTATGTCCTGATAGTGTTTTTCATTATATTAATCGTGTAATGTCCAGTTGAAGTGTGACTTGCTTTTGTTCTGCAGATGTGGAAGTATTACAGGAAAACAGGAAGTCTAAAAGAGGTGGCACTCAGAGTCTGTCATGAATTCACATGGTGAGTGTCTGCAGAAGTGTCGTGAACCTGTTGTGTTTGAGCCGTTCAGTCCAGCTCTCTTCATGCTCATTTACGGGAAACACTGCCATTTGTGGCCTAAAGAGTTACTGTTGAACTTTTAAGAAATTCAAAGTACCAGGAGCCTGCACTGCACACACATTTTATACACGCACACACTCTAAACGGTGCTTTAAATCATCATACCCCTTTGAAATAGGTACTTTGTTTGTCGTACAGCCTGAAATCAAAACCCATTCCAAAATAAACCTTTTAAAATGTTTGCTTAAAACAACAACAAAAAGATAAAGACAACGGTTCTGAAAATTAATTTTAAAAAAACCCTGGAAAACTACAATAACAGAGTTGGGAAAATCATCAGTCCCCTGATTTAATACTTCGCACAGCCACCTTTTCTTTAATTACAGCCATTATTCTTTTTGGATATGTCTGTACTAGCTTTGCACACCTAGATTGGGGAATATTGCTCAAGTTCAGTCATATTCTGTGGTGAGCAGCAATGGACTTCTCTCAAAGTCCATTAACAGATTTTCTATCAGATTTAAGTCAGGACTCTGACTTGGCCACTCAAGGACATTCACATTCCTGTCCTTAAGCCATTGCGTTGTTCTTTTGGCGGTATATATTTAAAGAAGGTGGATCCTCTGCTGGATAGCTGAAGATGGGCAGATCAATATAGGTTTTCCCTTAAGAATTTGGATGTGCTTGGCAGCATCCATTTTCCCTTCAATCCTGACCAATCGCCCAGTCCCTGCTGCAGAGAAACACCCCCACAACATAATGCGGCCACCACCACAGTAGGTATGGTGTGTTTTGGGTGGCGTGCTGTGTTTGCTTTTCGCTAAGCATAGCGCTTGGGGTTCAGTCCAAAAAAGTCAAATTTGGTCTCATCAGACCGTAGCACCATTTGCCAGGTGGTATCCGAGTCTTCTAGGTGTCTTCTAGGAAGGGCTTCTTTCTTTCCACCCTCCCAGACAAGATAGTTGTCACATGCACAGACCGATCAGTCCCAGCAATAAAGCCTTGTAAGTCTTTCAAAGTTGCCTTTGGCCTCTTGGTAGGTTCTCTGATCAGTGTCTTCCTGGCTCAGTCTGGGTTTCTGGCATCCAAGACCAGTCCTATACTTGAATAGAGGAAATCTCAAAAAACTGCTTGCCAAACTCACATTTAAAATTAGCAACAAAATCTGACATGAACTGTCCCATAAATAGTGTTTCTTATGCTCAAACAGCATTAAAAAAGCTAATTTTGTGCACGTGCAGTCATAAGCGCGTCTCAGAACACTGACTGTCAGCGATTGGCTCTCTTATTTAGAAGGCGGGGCTTATTCCGCCTTATTGCATGTTGCAGTAATGACTTTTTTTAGGCTAAACCATAAGTTCCCTTCATCCTGATTTCCTCAACATAAACCCAATAGCATTTTTCATTTGGCTTTTGGATTATTGCAGAAAATAAGGACTGATCCGACTTACCACAGCTGTTTGATGAACGTGTTGAAAAAGGAGTGCGCGAGAGACTGATGACAAGTTAACAAGCTAGTGAAATGCTAATGCATTGTGATAGTGATTTAGATTAAAAGCTAACGACGTCCGATTAATGTGGTAGGCAATATTAGATATATGGTAATGATAATATAAACAACAATGAATGATGGTAAGAGATTCAAAACAAAGCTATATGGAGTTACAGATGAGTTACAGACGCAAACCACTCTGAGCAGCGAGGCAGACGGCAACATTAAACGTCACTGGCCGAACAGGTAAACTCATGAACCCGAGAGGTGTGTTTTGAGGACTACGCTGTTCTTTATTTTTTGAGCATTTCAAAGGCTGCTGAAAACGGGCACTGTTACACTGATGCTCATGAGAGTTCAGCCATAATATAATGGGCTTCTAACATAACCATAACTCATACATTTGGCAACAAAGCCAGACAGTTTTAGAAAAGACAGAATCAGAAATACTGTATATTAGAATTGTTATAACAATGAATCAGTGATGTCTGAGCTCAAGAGGACCCGATGGACACTACAGATGCTTCATCAGGTAAACATGAAATCATAAAGAACTGTCATGTATTTTCTTTAGGATGATTGGAAGTTTTGTGAATCACTTTTTTAATGGTCTCCGTCTCAGGCCACTGGCAGTCTTGAGCAACAGACAGTGTGATTGAGCCGTATATGTGAGACTGATAAGGTGAGGTGTTGACGCTAGCGCACTGGTTCCCAACCACGTTCCTGGAGGCCCACCAACACTGCACATTTTGCATGTCTCCTTTGTCTGACACACCCATTTTAGATCTTTGAGTCACTACTAATGAGCTGATAACCTTAATCAGGTGTGTTTAAGGAGACCTGCAAAATGTGCAGTGTTGGTGGGCCTCCAGGAATGCGCTAGAGTTGGTTAATTCACCCAAAATTATCATTGTCATCATTTACTCAGCCTCGTGTGTTTATTTGTGTTTTGGAGATGAGGAAAAGTCACACAGGTTTGAACATATTTTGATAAATGCCTCAAGTCAAAGGGGTACAGCAGAAGAAAGTAATTCATGCAGCCCTGCTGAAATTCAGCGTAAGTGTGTTTTGCACACTGGTTCAGCATGAGACTCTGGTGCTGGTGGACAGGCATACGTTGTCATGTGGATCTTGACAGGATCCCAGCGAGAGCACCTCAAACCGTGTGCGTACAGAAGCAGCTGAAGTCTGTTGTCACCGTTATGGTGATCAGTATTCAGTTAGAGGTGCTCGTGGCCCTCGAATTATTTCACTTTCAGCATGGTTGAAGGTGCATGTCGTCACTGCCATCAAGAGCCTGATAGACGATAGTGACATTCTTCTTACTATGAGCCTTTTTACGTTTATTCCTTTTACTAAGTTTGCAACTGTCTCTGGGTCAGTTGCTGACGGCTGGACAAATGGAAGTTCCCAAATGTGCGTGAAAGTTTTTAAAAAACAGCAACTTTTAATTTTGGACTTGATGCAACAGAAGGTCAAAGTTGTAAGTTGTAGTTACATACAATAAACTGGTTCACATTTTGTCAGCTTGACTTTTTCACTTTATCCAGAATTTCATATGAATATACTGGTCCACCAGCATAAACCAGCCTGGACTAACATGGCATTAATGTTGGTTTATGCTGGGTTTTTGCACTGGGGAGCTTTAGGTCGACCTGTGTAAGGTGACAGAATGATCATTTCCAGGTGAACAATCCCTTCCAGTGATACTGGAGTTCAGGACTGCCATGATATGAGGGTAGAAGCAGGAGACTCTGATGATCCAGTGGCTGCTTTGCTTCGATTGCTTTTGTTGAGGCTTTTTTTCTACTCTTCTGTGGTTCTGCGATTAAAAGCAGAGGTCTGAGTGAATGTCCCCATTAATCCAGTTTCTGCTTGGACTAGATCTGTAATATTTTGATTGACGCCACGTCTTCTGTGTAATTCCTGATTAAACACGTCCCGGCAGGGGTGTGAAATAATTTCAGTCTGTTCCCGTTAGATTTTGCCTGTCTTCTGTCCACTTTGGCTGTTTTTACAGTTCCCCCTCATTAAAAAATGTAAGGGAAAAAGTATTAACAAGACGTGCTGTCACAAGCAAAAACTACTGGTGGATCTCTGAAGTTTTGTGTCTTCCTTTAATATCTGCTTTCTTGTTCAGACAGCGAGTATGGAGCGTTTCCCTGAAAATAATTTATGGTTTACCTGAATAGGGACAGACACAATGTGCCTCGATAAAACTGAAACAGCCGTCCAATGCAAGTATCACAGTGCTTATAGCGAAGACTAATTTGCAACACTCGTCCCTAGAAGGGCCTTTAGAAACTAAAATAACTAAACATGAGCAAAAGTTTGTTGCTCAATTAACCAAGATCACGGTTTTTTAAATATGAGTTGAATCGTAACAAACTTTTTTGATATTTCATTTATTTTTTGTTGCTGGATAACACTAAATGATACTATCCCTAAACAAAACTTCACAAAATAGCAGTGTTCATCCTGTTTTATTCTTTAAGATAAATAAATTACTATCAAGCCCATATTGTGGAAGTGAGTTTTGCATTACTGTACAATTTGAATTTGAAAATGTGATTTTACACACCGGTTTTTCAGCATCTTTACTGTCGAAGCATTTGTCTTTGAAATTTCCTGAAAATAAAATTTGTTTGAAATGAGTCATATACTAATGGACATGCTGCATAATCCAGGAGTTAGCTATTAATGCTTCAGACGGACAGACAAACACGACAACACAAATTAAATTAATTGCAAATATGATATAGACTATATGAGAAACTTGTTTGAAGCAGGTGGTTCAAGACGCTGATGGTGTCAGTCGATTTTACAGGACAAAGACAAATCATGCATTTCAGAAGAAAAACTACACAGGCAGTGATTTCAGTTTATACAATTCTATAACCTATAAAAATGTTTAAAGATCGCCTCTAAAAATCAGGAAATCATAAAATATAAGCTATTTTTCAAATGTTTTCATTTGTCTGAGGATGTGGTCAAGCTTCATCTGACCGATCTCAGCGAAGACACTCTTCTTAAACATATAAGCTTCTATGAAAATATGAATCATCTACAGTAAAAAAAAAACAAATACAAAAAAAAAATTTCTGCAAACTGTATTTGGTTATTTCTGTTTGTGGTAGAGGCAGTAAGGGACATATTTTCAGACTGTTGGGATGGATTGTGTGCATTAGTTATATATCAAACTCATAAAAGACAAACTGAGACACACAACAGTAAGATCCTGATTATCCGCTGACGGGCCGATTGAAGCTTGGATCACGTGTGCTGGAGGTCACGTATGACGCTCGTGTGTGAGCTTTCACGCTGATCTAACGATGGAGCCCATCTGATGTGGCTTTAATCAAAAATATCAACATTTATAAATATCAATTTCACAAGACAAATGCTCCAACAGCTCACAGTAAAGGTGCTGAAAAACCAGTGTGTAAAATCACATGCAAGTTCTTGTGCGTCACATGAACAAACAGCAGCGTTTCCCGACCATGAGCAGCAGAACGAAGCTCTTTCTCGTGACGCTCATCTGTCTTTATCTTTTATTTTCCATCACAGAGAAACACCGTCTGAAGACTGGCACAATTCTCCTGCCGTGAGAAACACCTCCTGTTTCTCACTCTTTTTTAATCATGGACCCCTCAGAAATGAAAATGAAATGTCCTCCTTTTTCCTTGAATCAAGGACCCAAAAGGATTCCTTAACGAAAGAGTGACGCTGAACGAGTGTGTTTGAACACACGGCTGCTGCTGCGCTTCACACGGACCGAACGTCACGAGATCATCGAACACTGACTCGCGTGGAGCTGAATCACTGCAAACACAGAAGGACTGAGAGGAAGACCTTTCAAAACACCAAAAAAATAAAGTGTGTCTGTGAATATGATTATGTGAGTACAAGTGTGTGTATGAGAGTGTGTGTGGTTGTGTTTGTATGTGAGTGTATGACTGTGTGAGTATGTGACTGAGTATGAGTGTTAGTATCTGAGTGCAAGTGTGAGAGTTTGTGAGTATGAGTGTTTGTGAGTATGAGTGTTTGTGAGTATGAGTGTTTGTGAGTATGAGTATGTGACTGAGTATGAGTGTTTGTGAGTATGAGTGTTTGTGAGTATGAGTGTTTGTGAGTATGAGTGTTTGTGAGTATGAGTGTTTGTGAGTATGAGTGTTTGTGAGTATGAGTGTTTGTGAGTATGAGTGTTTGTGAGTATGAGTGTTTGTGAGTATGAGTGTTTGTGAGTATGAGTGTTTGTGAGTATGAGTGTTTGTGAGTATGAGTGTTTGTGAGTATGAGTATGTGACTGAGTATGAGTGTTAGTATGTGAGTATGTGACTGAGTATGAGTGTTAGTATGTGTTTGTGAGTATGAGTGTTTGTGAGTATGAGTGTTTGTGAGTATGAGTGTTTGTGAGTATGAGTGTTTGTGAGTATGAGTGTTTGTGAGTATGAGTGTTTGTGAGTATGAGTGTTTGTGAGTATGAGTGTTTGTGAGTATGAGTATGTGACTGAGTATGAGTGTTAGTATGTGAGTATGTGACTGAGTATGAGTGAGTATGTGTTTGTGAGTATGAGTGTTTGTGAGTATGAGTGTTTGTGAGTATGAGAGTTTGTGAGTATGAGTGTTTGTGAGTATGAGAGTTTGTGAGTATGAGTGTTTGAGTATGTGACTGAGTATGAGTGTTAGTATGTGAGTAAGTATGAGTGAGTATGTGACTGAGTGAGTATGTGACTGAGTATGAGTGTTAGTATGTAAGTATGTGACTGAGTATGAGTGTTAGTATGTGAGTGCAAGTGAGAGTTTGTGAGTATGTGACTGAGTATGAGTGTTAGTATGTGAGTGCAAGTGTGAGAGTTTGTGAGTATGAGTGAGTATGTGACTGAGTATGAGTGTTTGAGTGTGAGTATAAGTTTGTGAGTGAGTTTGAGTGTTTGTGAGTGTGAGAGTTTGTATCTGTGTGTGTAAGTGTGAGTGTGTGAGTATGTGAGTGTTTGTATGTGTATGAATGTGAGTACGAGTGTTTATGCAAGTGTATGAGTGTTGGTATGTGTGAGTATTTATGAGTGCGAGTATGTGAGTGTTTGAGTGGGTCTTAGTATGGAGTGTGTGTATGTGAGTTTGTATGTGTTTGTGAGTATGAGTGTTTGTGACTGAGTATATGAATGTATGTTAGTGTTTGTATGCAAGTTTGTATGTGTTTGAGTACGAGTGTGAATTTGAGTGTGTGAGTATGAATGTGTGAGTATGAATGTTTGAGTATGTGTGTTTATATGTGAATGTGTTTAAGTTTGTGAGTATGTGAGAGTATGTGTGTGTGAGTGTATGTGCCACAAGAAAGCAAGGACAGCCGTGTTATTCCTGTGTGAACGTTTCATTCTGCTTCATTCCTCTTTTCATAAAGTAATTTGACGTGATAAACTTACTGACGGCTGATTATTTCATCCTCTGGCTGA